>CM077823.1:1322412-1688648 GCA_039720395.1 Liquidambar formosana | reverse complement strand
TATAAAAAAGTATTCTACAGCCTCAATTAATCTGCAAATCTTTTCTAAGAGTATGCTCTTTGTTTTCATTTTAAAATGCTAGTCAAAATTAAAACTTTTCCCTAAGCAAGTCTCTCTCCTATATAATTAATATACAATAGTTATATCAAATCAATGTCTCACATCTGCACCTATTCAACATAGTCATTAACTACAAGCTAGTCTGCATACTTTTAATATATTAAAGAGTAAATTGCAGAAAGCCCCTTAAACATTATTTCAGAATTTACTTTAGTACCCCAAACCTTAAAATTGAATAGTCGATCAATGTAGTCCCTAAACTATTCATAACTCTGATAATTTGTACCCATCCCTGCGAGGTGTTGTTTGTGAATCTAACCCAAAGGCCAGGGTACTTAGTGAAATCCAATGTGAAGTCACAGAATCATCGATAATATATTGATTATTCGATATAACAATGTTATAAAAGTCGTTTCCAGTTTTTTGTCAAGGCCTTAAACAATTTAGGGCATATTTCTATTGATTTTAAAGTTCAGTGTTCTAAAGTGATTCAGGCCTAAAATTCAAAATTCAAGAGAGTTTTTTACATTTGATCCTATATTAAATAAATCCTAATATATCTTTCTGAAAATCTAGAATGACAAACAAATGTTTCCATCTTTTTCATATGTCTGCTTTTCCCCCACCTGAATTCATTTCTTAATATTTTTCTCTTTCTTCTTTTAAAGCTTTTTCATTGACACTGGCTTCTCAACCCCTCACAACATTTTCCAGAAATTTTTCTGGCACTAAATGATCCAACCTCTCAAATTGATCACCATCTTTACAGGTTTATAGAGCAACTCTTCCCTCAGGGCAACTAGTTGCCATCAAACGGGCTCAACAAGGATCTCTTCTGCAGGGTAGTATTGAGTTCAAAAATGAGATTGAGCTCCTATCAAGGGTTCATCATAAAATGTTGTCTGCCTTGTGGGTTTCTGTCATGAGAAAGGTGAACAAATGCTGGTATATGAGTATATCCCGAATGGTAACTGAAGGAAGTCTTTCAGGTACTGGCATTCATTTTTTTCATTTTTACTCAACCCATTATGAAAATTGATACTTCAGTTCTTTGTAAATTATTAAATGGCATTCTTCAGGGTACAAGTGTTCATTTTATGTGAGATCAAATGCCATTTATCTCACTACTATAGTAAAAAGGAATTCCAATAAAGTCGAAAGCACAAACAGAGAGATGAGAAGAATTCAACATCTTTGTGAATCACATAAAATGCTTTTCTAGCCTCACATCTCTCAGAACCAGCTTATTACTTTCAAGTTTTACAGCATGAGGATTGAGGATGGTTCATTATCAGCAAGACACAAATCCCTAACTTAGTCTCGTTTTAGTTTAAATCCACTCATTGTCTATGCAGGGAAGTCAGGAATCAGGTTGGATTGGATGAGGAGAATTAAAGTGGCTCTTGGAGCAGCCAGAGGTCTAGCATATTTGCATGAGCATGCCAACCCACCCATTATACATAGGGACATCAAAACAAACAACATCCTGCTGGATGACTCCTTAAATGCAAAAGTTGGCGATTTTGGTCTCTCCAAGCCTATGGGTGATAGTGGAAGGGTCACATAACCACTCAAGTCAAGGGTACAATGGTTAGTATCAGCATTCTCCAAACCTTTATCCTACACGGATAACACTATTTTTCTATGAATAATGGTGGGAAAATGAGTGATGAAAATGACTATAGTTGATAAAGCTCACCAATTAAAGTGATAATTGAAATTATTTTTTTGAAAGTTCTCCAATTTGAGTAATTTTTGTAAATACTATTAAGTAAAAAGGAAAAAAGGAAAAAATGGTCATCATTTTAGCTGTTAAACAAAGAAAGATCTGGGAAATTGATCTGAATTTTGGTTTTAAAGGAGTGGGAGCAAGGGAAGATTTTCATTACCATTTCCTAGACTTTTCTAAAGTGCTAACTGGAGCCTCTGCAGACATTTTCGAGGAAAAGAGCAAGATGATGTTTCACAGAATCTCCAGCACCTTTTACCAATTTAAAATAAATAATAATAATCCTACTTCTAGCTAGGTCATTCCCACAATCTCCCATGACAGGGCAAACCACTGAACTAGAGAGCTTCCCGTGTAAAGGGTGTCTATTTTATATTAAGAAACAAAACATGTTATTTTGTAATTCTAGAATACAAAAAAAATATCAAATATTTGTAAGCCATCCGAACTAGAGGTTTCTGTTCATTGAAGATTCTACCATGTTGCTCTAGAAGTCCATTAATGAATGGGTATCTATACTTGAATTTCTAGGGATACTTGGATCCTGAATATTACATGACCCACCAATTGACCGAGAAGAGTGAGCATTTATAGCTTTGGAGTTGTAATGCTGGAGCTATAACTGCGAGAAGGCCAATAGAGCGAGGAAATACATGGTAAGAGAGGTGATGACAGCAATGGATAAGACAAAAGATTATACAATCGTCATGAGATCTGACCCAACTATTGGTTTGTGCACAACACTAAAAGGTCTGGAGAGATTTTGGGATGTGGCAATGAGTTTGTGTCAAAGACGGCAGGAGCTGACAGGCCCACAATGGGTGAGGTGGTGAAAGAGATTGAGGACATCATGCAGCTGGCTGGTTGACCCAAGTTCGTGATCAGGATCCACTTCAACAAATTATGAGGGGGCAAATCGGGGCACCCTTACAGCCATGAGGCCTTGTCTAAGTATAGTCGGTCTTTGAACTTCAAAGATAGATCCCTGGTAAGAGTAGCATTAAACTTAAGTTCCACATGTTGAATATGGTTGCAGTTGGTTGGTTCTATCATCTATGATTGATGAGCAGTGATTTTGTAGCAAATGTGGCTTTGGGCATTTGTGATGTTTGTACCTATATAGATATATACATTTTTTTTTTGGATTTTTTTTAGCCTTCTTTCATACGTATGTTGCTCTCACTTGAGATGTGATGAGATGGCCATAACCGTGATAACCGTGACTGATATTTGATGGCCTCCGTGACCGTGACTTTGAACCATGGAACCTTGAACCTGCCCCACATAGAGGGGAGAAGTGCCACTAGGTCACAAGGCCATTGTTTCTTTGATATTGTTATTATGGCTATTCTTATTATAATTTGAGAAAATGACATGTTATACTGTTGTTTCTCCTTCCATTGGAGTGATGGCTAACTCAATCAGTAAACACTTCACTCTAGATGTAACTTTGAAGGAAAGGCTTTATGCTTGCCCACCCAAAAAAAGGGAAAAAAAAAAAAAATTTAATGTTGTTAGTTAATATAAGGTTGTAGAACAGGAGACGTTTATTGTCTTGATATTGCCTATTCTGGCATTACAAATTTATCATATGCTGTGTTTGCTGATTTCCCCATTTCTGTGATTTGTTTCATGGTAGTAGGGTTTCGCTTAATTTCGGATGGCCTTGGTGGTAATCAGCAATTGTAACATGTTTTTTAGGGTATGTACACCTTTCCTTTGAGATCTGGTCAAATGATTGTGAATGGAAGACATAAACAGGTCAGATATTGAACTTTGTATTTTGTATTGCAGGTATTAGTAAACCAAGTTAGTAATGCTTGATTTAGCCCTTGACGTGTTCTGCAGAAAACACTAGGACTTCCGCTAGCACATTTTTTGCAAGAATGTTGTTTTATCAAATGTATTTCCTTCTACATTCATTTTTTGGATAATAAGGTGTTCTTAGAATATTTTGATTGCTGGACAAGAGATTGAAATCGGGCTCATGCCCTGGGAAACATTCAGCTGATAGGGCACCATTTGACACTCAGGGTGTCACAGCAAATAAAGCCTTGTTTGAGCCCAGTTGTCTGTACTTAAAGCCGCTTTGCAATACTCTGCTACATTTCAGAAGGTTTGCCAATTCATATATTATATTTCTCTTGTTTCAGTGAAGGGAGATTCCATCTGTTGCAATACTTTGGATTCTTGGACCACAATTGATGCAATTCTTCAACACCATAAAGAAAGGCCTTTGTCTATGAAATCCATTCTATATGAGTTTGTCTTCTCAAAGACAGCCTGTCTAGAACCAAATTTTTAACAGGAAAACAGATTAATCCAAAAAAAAAAAACTGAAGAAATTTATACTCTATGCCAACCAACCCATCATACACGGGGACACCAAATCAAACATCATCCTACTGGATGACTGCTTAAATGCAAGAGTTGCCGATTTTGGTCTCTCCAAGCCTATGAATGATGGCGGAAAGGGTCATCATATATTACCACTCAAGTCAAGGGGACAATGGTCCGTACCAGAATTCTCTGAAACTCTACTCTGATAAAGATGACCTTACCCCACTGGGGAGCAATAAGGATTGATCAAAATGAAAGTCTATAAAGCTCATCAAAGAGATATTCGGAATTTTATTTTTCAAAAATTTCTTTAATAGGATTAATTTTTTGGTAATTACTGCCATGTGTCAAATATTGGTTATTATTTCAGACATTCGAAAACAAAGGAGCAGAGAAATGGGAGCAGGGGATGATTTTCATTACCATTTCCTACAATTTTTTGAACTGGAGCCCCTGCATCTAATTGATAAGTTAATTCTCCTTCTAGGCCCATTCCCAGTTTCCTACGTTCTCCCGTAGAGTGGACACCATTGAATTAGAGGGCTGGCAGTATACAGGATCTCTAGTAACATATATTATTATGAAAGACTAAATATACGAAGAAATTATCAAATTTTTGTAAGCCATGTGGACCAGAGATTTCTGTTCATTGAAGATTTCTACTATATGGCTCTAGATGTTTATTAAGAGTGGATCCTAAATATTACATGGCCCAATAGTTGACAGAGAAGAGTGACTTTTATAGCTTTGGAGTGGTAACTCTAGTGTTGGAGCTCATACTGTTTCCTTTTTAGTGGGGGAATTTTAGATTTGTCGGGTTATCGGAAAATAATTACAGTGAGTAGTCATTGTTAGTTAAGTTAGTAGTCGTTTATAAGAAGTAATAGAAAATAGTACTCAATTGTAATTATTTTCCCATAACCCGACCAATCCAAAATTCCCACAATAAAAACGAAAACCGTCAACAGAGAATAGAGAGGTAGGGAGGGAGGCAAGGACGCAGAAAGATCAACCTCCCACAAATTTTAAATAGATAAATTTGTGTGCATGCGCCGAAACGTGTTGGTGGTGGAGTCTTTCGAATAACATTTATGAAGTTTAACAAGAGATGAATTTCATAAATTTCTCTATGAGAGATAGAAACTTCATTCTCTAACTTCAATAGATGAACTGTCGATAAATTAATGAAACTAGAAAAACAAAAAAACAAAAAATATTCGATTGATTTCAACATAAAAATATAGCAGAACTGATTTCTCTCTTGAATTCAATAGATAAATTTGGTGAACTTATAAATTTTGTCTTACGTAAGTTTTATTTGCCATGATTCTTGTTTAAATATCTCAACTAGTAATTACAAATTTACAATACTATAATTTTATCAAAAACAAATACATAGAATGAGAGTTATGATATTTTAAAGTTGAAAAAAAATAAACAACTAGCATAAGTATTGTTATAGGTAGTTACAAAAAGGGGAATATGTCTTTTGGGACAATCCACCGTGAGTTGCGTTTTTGTTGTGATGTTTATGTAGGGGAAAATGCTAGTTAGCCCCATACTTTATCCTACACGTTGCCCTATATATTATGAGAGAATAACGGATAAAATTGTGAAAGCCCATTGATATGGTTAAACCCAAAAAATTGAAACAATTTTTATTCTCTCATGGATAGGATAAAGTGCAAGACAAAGTATAGGTCTAACTAGCATTTCCCTTATGTAGGTGTACATAGGGGCCCATGAGAAAAAGACATCTTATGACTTTGTAGTAGCCTATAGCCTATAGGAGAAGAAGAGTTTGAACAAGTTTCAAATACCTTAGGCGTTTCACTTCTATTCTTATTTTGTAGGCCGGCCACTTTCGTTTACATTTATGGCTACCCAAATGGGGTAAATATATATCTGTACATTCTCCAATAGGATTAAAGAGTAGATCGATTAGTTACGTTGTCTCGATCATAACTCTACCTCTTATCTTATTACTAGCAATTAAATAGTTAAATCACTAATATATATAATTGTAATTGCAGTATATATAGTGGAGTAATTGAAATATTACACTGAAGTCCCTTTCATGCTAAATAATTACAGTACAACCAATCCATCTTCCAATTAATATCCATAATCGCCAATTGGAGTAAGTCAATCTTACCGCCAAACCAATGCACACTTTGAGACCTAATTAATAACCTTTTAATCACTAATTTCATTTTAGTAACTATTTACAAAAATGACTATATCTAGGAGTGAGTCTTCCATGTGCCTATGACATGGCCAGGTGATATTACAAGCCAATAAAGGTCATGTAAAGTGAGATTGTGAGGTCAAAAAGTACACTGTCAATCCCATTTTGTTAGGATCTCATTGGCTTGTGATACCACCTTACCATATAACGGTTACATGAAAGTTTTTCTCCTATATCTAGATTCTAGTGACTGATATTGTTAAGTAGCTCAAGGAGATATTATACTCTCGATCTTATAAAAAGAGGGTGGGTTCCATCTCGAGAATTAGTGTTCCCATATAGCTCCAAGCTATCCAAGAAAACAAAGTGTGGATTTCAAAGACCACACTCATTGGTAAGCCAAGCAACTATGTCATATATTAAAGTTAATATATATATATATATATATATATATAATACACACACGTACGTGGAACCATCTATAACTAGCTAACTACCACATGTACCTGGCCATCACCACTCATCACCCATCACTCGAGCTGATTACCCGTTGTTCAATGTTTTCATTCTTAAGAAAATAGGGTGTTACTGAAAATCGCGGGAGAATATTGTAAGGCAGTGGGCAGCAGTCACTCCCACTCTACGATTCCTATTATAGGCAAATGCCTAATTGGGAATTTGAGAGTACTTTGTTTCCATTTCATAGAATCTGGGGATTGAAATGAGATTTCCTTTATAAAAAAAAAAAAAAAAAAAAAGGGCTCAGCACTCCGCGATTTAAGATGGGAAGAACTCGTCACGAATATGCATTTTGAAGATCAACCGGCCGCTCTCTCTGTCTCTGTCAGCCTCTCAGCAATTATTACCACCCTTTCTTTAAAGTCTGGTCCATCCGTAGTTGTTAGCTTGTTAGTATTATATTTGGCAACTTGTTTGAATTTGAATGTTTCTTAGAAAAGGACCTGAAAACGTAAGAATCCTAAACCCATAAAGGCCCACTCAGCTTGTCACTCTCATTTTCACTGCTTCCATCTTCAACTAAACATTTCTATATAATTGTCCCTTACAAAGATCCATCTGAAAATAGAAATAAAAAAAATAAAGTAAACTCTCTGAGTCTTATAAAAAAATATAAGGGAAATTCTATCATGGTGAGTGGTCATTGTAGGGATTGGATTGAAGCTGAGTGTGCCGTATGCATGTGTACGTAGTACGTGGGATCTTATATATAGAGAGAGAGTTTGTGAGGGGTTTTTGTTAGTTTTGAGAAATGGGTCCAAAAATCCTTGCGTGTTTGGTGCTTCTTTCCATCCGAATTCTTGTTGGAGCAGCAGAGACTTTGAATGCGGATGGTAAGTTACTTGCTTTCCAATAATATAATGATTAATTATGTCCATTTTCTTGGTTTATTTTTCACTGCTCAATTATCTTAATTCAAATTAAATTAAAGAGTGAGCGAAAGGAAAGAAGGATCAGTGACTAATTACAATGCCAAATTAATTTTTAACAATAATTCCTCATATTTGCAGTTAATGCTCTAATGGCTCTCAAGGATATGTGGAAGAACACGCCATCAAATTGGCATGGCTCTGATCCTTGTGGCGACCCTTGGGATGGGATTGACTGCATAAATCGTCGCGTCACCTCCTTGTAATTAAGCAACTCCTTAACTGGATTAATTTTTTATGGCTTGTTTGGTTGTCCAATCCGAATTTAAACAATTCAAAAAATTTTACATAGGATTGAAGGCATAAATTTATCACTTTGAATTAGAATATTTGAAAATGTTGTAATTATTACTAGAGTTGATGTTGTAAAATCAATTTTAAAGAATTCATGATCGAAATACCACTATTTTGAATTTTCATTCTTATTTGTGATGATAACTATCATTTTCTTGAATTTGTTAATTCAATATTATGGAATATGCCTTCATGACTAGTAAAATTTCTTGAATTGTTTAATTTGAATTGGACAACCAAACAGGTACTTACTTTTCTAATCCATGCATTTGAAGCTTTTGGAAAATTGTTTGTTTTGCCTCCTCCCAAGACTAATTCCTGTAAATTAACTAACCTACCTACCTCATGACTTTCAATCTCAGAAACTTGGCGGGCATTGGTTTGGAGGGTCAGCTCTCCGGAGACATCCAGCTACCTGAATTACAATATCTGTAGGTTTTTATCCTCACAGTATCCCTTGGTTTTAGATCTTATCAGACTAGCGCAGTGTTCAAATAGTGGTCACTGCTCAGTTTGTTTCTAAGCTTGCAAATGAGCCGAGCCAACTTGAGTTTTCGGCATATTTGAGCTTGGTTCGTTTAAAATCTTGATTACAGAGTATTTTATGAGTCATATCTTACAACTTAATTGCAAGCATGCACGTTCATAAGCTTGTTTACCAATGGCTTGGTTGGCTTGCAACTTATAAGGTATACATGACTCATAAAATATATATTTAAAATTTACGTTAATATAAGATTATACCAATAATAATCATATTTTGTTTGAGTTCCATCATTCCAAGCCACTTCCAGTGTTGAACTCAAGGGGCCACGTTTTTTAAGTTCCATCATTCTGAATTTTCAAAGTTTTTGGTTTAATTGTTCTTGTTCTTGAAGAAGAGGGTGCTCTTCTTAATTTCTGCTACACCATTTGTAAAGAATTAGTCCTCCTTTTTCCCAATTGACTAAAATAATTTAATTAAACTAAACCATCGCATAAATTTTTAAAAAATTTAAATCTAATTATTCATATAATCTTAGGCAAATGAATATTTGATTGTATACCTGAAATCTCAGTTGAAGAAAGGAAAAATCTCTGACTCCAGCCTTACTAAAACATACTACACAACTATTGATAGTCCCATACCACATATATAGGTGGTAGCTATTTCAATAAAAATTTTCCTGTTAAGAACTTGTAAAATTTATTCCTGATTAGCAGCTTGTTTATGTAGGATTCTATCGTACAATGAAGGTCTAGAAGGACCACTTTCACCATTAATCGGGAGTACTTCTAGGAAGCTATTACACTTGTAAGGAAATTTAGATTTTTATTGAAGTATTGGTTATACCCATTTATATGCATGGTTAACGTACTCTCACTTAACAATCTACTTTTTCCTTGCATGCTAGAGCCTTGGATTATTGCAGTTTCTCTGGTCCGATCCCAGACGCGATAGGGTCTCTGGTGGAGCTGACCTTTTTGTAAGGATTTCAACTCTAGCATTTTCTGTCGTCTTATCGAATGCATGGCTCCTTAAGGAAGCATTGTGCCACTGCCCACAGCTAGAAATATAACTTCCATATAGTAGATGGTCGTTGAGATAGGCTCCCTGCTTAATTTCATTCATTCTTTTTGTTTTTATATCCCTCATGTTCCATATATTCCTCAATATATATCATTTTTTATTGCACTATGTTAATTCCATATATATATGTATGTGTTCGCTCAAAATATATAAATTTTTTTACTGTCATGCATTTTCTGCAGATCTCTAAATTCTAATCGCTTCAGTGGATCAATACCTCCTTCCATTGGTAATCTCGCTAAACTAGATTGGCTGGATCTAGCTAACAACACGCTTACTGGATCCATCCCAGTTTCAAATGAAACTGCACCTGGCCTGGATATGCTACATTATGCCAAGCACTTGTATGCCAATCGATCTCTTTCTTATGTCAAACCAATTATTCCTTTTTCTAATTAAGTTTGACTCCAATTTAATTTTCCGCACATTTAATTGTAATCATTTAGTATTTTTTTTTCAGCCATTTTGGACAAAATCAGCTCTCCGGCACAATTCCACCTAAACTTTTTCACTCAGACATGATTCTGAAACATGTGTAAGTTTCATTGTAATGGGAAAAAAAAAATGCATTTGTAATTTGTGAGACATGTTTAATATGTCATGTTTACCATAGTTATTGTCTAAGTCATACATCAGTTCTTTTATATTGCTTCTCTCTTTTTTTTTTTGGATCATCATGGAATGTTTTGCTTGTTGAGTCTTCTACTCTCTCCACAATCTCCTTGATGGGTAGGTTCAAAAAAAAGAAAAAAATCGTGTGAAAATAGAGATCCAGCTACCTTTTATAAATAATAGCACTGTATAGTTTGAACCCATCACAATGCAAACTCTGAGATAGTCATCCACACCTTTCTCTTATCCTTATTTTACAGCAAAGGATAAGGTGTAGCTAATTAAGGTGTTGTAAATTCCCATGTACCTTGCTCACTGGCTGTTGGATGGGAATACATGGTTGCCTATAAAATTCTTACCTTATATGATCTATTCTTATATGCTAATTTAAGCAGGCTTTTTGAGGGCAACAAACTCAGTGGCAGCATCCCGTCCACCCTGGGGCTTGTGCAGAAATTGGAGCTGGTGTGAGTATATCTATCACATACTCATTCAAACTGAGATTCTTGCTGGCTGTGAATTTCTGTCGAGTTTCTATATTATTGACTATATCTCTCATCTTGGTGACAGACGCCTGGATAGGAACTCATTAACTGGCCCAGTCCCTCCGAATCTCAATAATCTTACCAAGCTCATTCGATCTGTAAGTGCACAAATTAAATTAAAGAGCAAACATGCTACATAAAGATTCTATTCTTATTAATTTGAGAACGTATTATATATCCCGCACTGGAGTATTTACATTATTAGGAATATGTGCACCTTTGGTGATCAATTTTCAGGTTCTTGTCCAACAATGAACTCACTGGTCCTGTGCCCAACCTTACTGGCATGAATAGCCTCTACACCGTGTGAGTAGCAACGGTTTCACCAAACTCTATTGATATCATCACTAGTATATATGGTGGGCCAGGTAAAGCATCCATTTCCCTTTGACCTAAATGCATTGTGATATGCAGGGATATGAGCAATAATAGTTTTGATGCATCAGAGATTCCGGATTGGTTTTCAACCTTACCCACTTTGGCAACATTGTATTTCTCTCTCTCTCTCTCTCTCTCTCTCTCTCGCTCTCTCTCTTTTTGGTCAAGCACACTGAGAGAAGACGCTTCAAATTGAGTGTAGGTTATTAATTTGAAAATCATGATACTTGCACTGGCAGGATGATGGAAAGCACACAACTTCAAGGACAAGTTCCTGTGCTCCTCTTCAGTCTTCTCAATTTGCAGACTGTGTGAGTTACCAGTTTCCACCTCAAGTAGCACGCACACCACATTCAATGTTAATTTCCTTGGATATATATATTTTAACTCATGAAAGTCTAGTTATAATTAAGCTACTGATTGTTCTGACATGTGATGACAGGGAACTAAGAAACAACAATCTAAGTGGCCTCTTGGATATTGGCACCAACTTTGGCAGCCAATTGCAACTCATTGATTTGCAGAACAATTCCATAAATCGCTTTACGCAAGGACCAAATTTAAACCAAATTAATATAATGTGAGCCTTATGCTTTAATTCTCTTCGCAATTTTTTTTCGAAGTACTGGCTATTGATTTAGCATATTACTCTTTGGAGGTTAATTTGCCTGGCAGCAATCTTCAATTTTTTTCATGACAATGCTGAAGAATTGGCAATATTTTAGAACATTTTTTGTAAGTTACGTTATTATTGTTCTATCACTCAATTCTCTATTTATTTTTTAATTTTTATGCAGACTTGTGGATAACCCATTTTGTCACAATACCGGAGCGATAGAAAAATACTGCATGGGCGATGTGGGCATGGGACAATCGTATTCCTTATATTCAATACCAGGAAATAACTGTGGGCCCAATATTGCTTGCAGCTCGGATGAAATCTCCAGCCCCAACTGTAAATGTGCATATCCACTTTCAGGAACCCTACTCTTCAAAGCTCCTTCCTTCTCAGACTTTGGGAACCGAAGTTACTTAACAACTCTAGAGCAGTTTCTGATGCAATATTTCCAAGCCAACCATTTTCCTGTGGATTCAGTTTCTCTGAGTAACATGACCGAGGATTCATTTGATTCCCTTGAATTGAGCCTGCAAATCTTCCCATCTGGCACAGATCGTTTCAATAGAACAGGGATTTCTACCATCTTGTCTATGCTGATCAACCAAAGTTTCGACCCTCCAAAAAGTTTTGGACATCCCTACTATTTAATAAATAGTAATCTGTATGTCTACTTTGCATGTAAGTGCACACAATTTCACATAACCTAAAAGAAACTTTGTTACAATTTTTCTTTTTCCTCCATCATTGGCCGATGCAAGTGCATGCATATTTCTCACAAAAATTAACAGGAATTCATGCCTCTCTGTATCTGTCTCTCTTATTGTTCTGAAGTATTTACACCATCAAACAAGTCACCAAATATTGGCGTCATCATTGGAGCAACAGCTGGAGGTTCTGCCCTTGTGCTATTATTAGTCCTTGCAGGAGTTTATGCAGTCCGCCAAAAGAAGAGAGCAGAAAAAGCGATCGAGAACAATCCTTTTGGTAAGATGAGGATATAATTAATAAATCTTTGCAAAAAATTTTCCAAGTTAATTAATTAATCATGTAATATTAATTACTGCATATATGGAGGTTATTATAGATTTGCTATATGTCATACAAATGCATATATGCAGCATCTTGGGACCCGAGTAGAAGCGGTGATGGCATTCCATGGTTAAAAGGAGCACGATGTTTCTCTTTTGAAGAGCTTAAGAAATTCACCAACAATTTTTCAGAAGCCAACAAGATAGGATCTGGGAGCTATGGAATGGTAAATATTCGTCCATCTGTCTCTCTCTCTTTTTTTCTTTTTTTTTTTTTCGTCGTGTGGGAATCTTTCATTTATGGTAATAGAGCCGATGCTATAACATTCCGCCTCCTAGGAGTGAGCCACCTTGTTTTAATTTTAACCTGAATTCTACACATCCTCCTCCATCCCTCCATAACTAAGACAGGGAACGCAATCCATATGCAAATCTTTACTGGTTGATGTCATTATTCTAGGCATTGTAAAAATAATTGTGAAAAAGTATTACTACAAGTCTCAAATTATCTGCAAATCTTTTCTAAGAGTATGCTCTTTGTTTTCATTTTAGGAAAATGCTAGTCATAATTATTACTTTTCCCTAAGCAAGTCTCTCTCCTATATAATTAATATATCAATAGTTAATATTAAATCGATGTCTCACATCTGCGCCTATTCAACATAGTCATTAACTACAAGCTAGTCATGCATACTTTTAATATATTAAAGATTAAATTGCAGAAAGCCCCTTAAACATTACGTCAGAATTTACTTTAGTACCCCAAACCTTAAAATTGAATAGTCGATCAATGTAGTCCCTAAACTATTCATAACTCTGATAATTTGTACCCATCCCTGCGTGGTGTTGTTTGTGAAATCTAACCCAAAGGCCAGGGTACTTAGTGAAATCCAATGTGAAGTCACAGAATCATTGATAATAGATTAATTATTCAATATAGTAACAATGTTGTAAAAGTCGTTTCCAGTTTTTTGTCAAGGCCTTAAACAATTTAGGGCATAATTTCTATTGATTTTAAAGTTCAGTGTTATGAAGTGATTCAGGCCTAAAATTCAAAATTCAAGAGAGTTTTTTATTAAATAATAAATCCTAAATATATCTATTTGAAAATCTAGAATGACAAACAAATGTTTCCATCTTTTTCATATGTGATGCTTTTCCCCCACCTGAATTCATTTCTTAATATTTTTTCTCGTTATTCTTTTAAAGCTTTTTCATTGACACTGGCTTCTCAACCTCCTCACAACATTTTCCAGAAATTTTTCTGGCACTAAATGATTCCAACCTCTCAAATTGATCACCATCTTTACAGGTTTATAGAGCAACTCTTCCCTCAGGGCAACTAGTTGCCATCAAACGAGCTCAACAAGGATCTCTTCTGCAGGGTAGTATTGAGTTCAAAAATGAGATTGAGCTCCTATCAAGGGTTCATCATAAAAATGTTGTCTGCCTTGTGGGTTTCTGTCATGAGAAAGGTGAACAAATGCTGGTATATGAGTATATCCCGAATGGTAACTTAAAGGAAAGTCTTTCAGGTACTGGCATTCATTTTTTTCATTTTTACTCAACCCATTATGAAAATTGATACTTCAGTTCTTTGTAAATTATTAAATGGCATTCTTCAGGGTACAAGTGTTCATTTTATGTGAGATCAAATTCCATTTATCTCACTACTATAGTAAAAAGGAATTCCAATAAAGTCGAAAGCACAAACAGAGGAGATGAGAAGAATTCAACATCTTTGTGAATCACGTAAAATGCTTTTCTAGCCTCACATCTCTCAGAACCAGCTTATTACTTTCAAGTTTTACAGCATGAGGATTGAGGATGGTTCATTATCAGCAAGACACAAATCCCTAACTCAGTTTCGTTTTATAGTTTAAATCCACGCATTGTCTATGCAGGGAAGTCAGGAATCAGGTTGGATTGGATGAGGAGAATTAAAGTGGCTCTTGGAGCAGCCAGAGGTATAGCATATTTGCATGAGCATGCCAACCCACCCATTATACACAGGGACATCAAAACAAACAACATCCTACTGGATGACTCCTTAAATGCAAAAGTTGGCGATTTTGGTCTCTCCAAGCCTATGGGTGACAGTGGAAGGGGTCACATAACCACTCAAGTCAAGGGTACAATGGTCAGTATTAGCATTCTCCAAACCTTTATCCTACACGGATAACACTATTTTTCTATGAATAATGGTGGGAAAATGAGTGATGAAAATGACTAGTTGATAAAGCTCATCAATTAAAGTGATAATTGAAATATTATTTTTTTGGAAGTTCTCTAATTTGAGTAATTGTTCTATAAATACTATTAAGTAAAAAGGAAAAAAGAAAAAAATGGTCATCATTTTAGCTATTAAACAAAGAAACAGATCCGGGAAATTGATCTGAATTATTGGCTTTAAAGGAATGGGAGCAAGGGAAGATTTTCATTACCATTTCCTAGACTTTTCTAAAGTGCTAACTGGAGCCTTCGCAAACATTTTCGAGGAAAAGAGCAAGTTGATGTTTCACAGAATCTCCAGCACCTTTTACCAATTTTTTAAAAAAAAATAATAATCCCACTTCTAGTAAGGTCATTCCCACAATCTCCCATGACAGGGGAAACCACTGAACTAGAGAGCTTCCCTTGTAAAGGGTGTCTATTTTATATTAAGAAACAAAACATGTTATTTTGTAATTCTAGAATACAAAAAGAAATTATCAAATATTTGTGAGCCATCCGAGCTAGAGGTTTCTGTTCATTGAAGATTCTACTATGTTGCTCTAGAAGTCCATTAATGAATGGGTATCTGTACTTGAATTTCTAGGGATACTTGGATCCTGAATATTACATGACCCACCAATTGACCGAGAAGAGTGACATTTATAGCTTTGGAGTGGTACTGCTGGAGCTAATAACTGCGAGAAGGCCAATAGAGCGAGGGAAATACATTGTAAGAGAGGTGATGACAGCAATGGATAAGACAAAAGATTTATACAATCTTCATGAGATTCTTGACCCAACTATTGGTTTGTGCACAACACTAAAAGGTCTGGAGAGGTTTGTGGATGTGGCAATGAGGTGTGTCAAAGAGGCGGGAGCTGACAGGCCCACAATGGGTGAGGTGGTGAAAGAGATTGAGGACATCATGCAGCTGGCGGGTTTGAACCCAAGTTCTGGATCAGGATCCACTTCAACAAATTATGAGGGGGCAACTCAGGGGCACCCTTACAGCCATGAGGCCTTGTCTAAGTATAGTCGGTCTTTGAACCTTCAAAGATAGATCCCTGGTAAGAGTAGCATTAAACTTAAGTTCCATATGTTGAATATGGTTGCAGTTGGTTGGTTCTATCATCTATGATTGCTGAGCAGTGATTTTGGGTAGCAAATGTGGCTTTGGGCATTTGTGATGTTTGTACCTATATAAATATAGGAGTGTGATGAAGTGATGAAGTTTTTTTTAGCTTGTAACAAATAGGAGTGTGATGAAGTTTTTTTTTTTTTTTTTGATCAGCGAGAGTGTGATGAAGTAAATTTGATCGACTACTGTATAGATGTGTGCAACGTAACTTATGATATTGTTGCCCCGTGAAAAGCTGCAGATTTTCATATTCTGATTGAAAGTCCTCTAAAGGGTTGTAGGATTGAACTAGAATTAGGACGTTGATAGGCTCTTAGATTCAGAATTAACTGGGTTTTTTATATTTATACCTTCACTGTTCACATAAAGAAAATTATTGTATATGTAAATTTTGTATAGTGGTTTTCGGATTTTTTTTTTGTTAGGTTTTCTTCAATTGCAATTGTTTCATATATTTTTTTTTTGATAGGGTCAAAAGACCAAATAATACCAAAACGATCGAGTCGAATAAGCATCTCCTGTAATTAATCTCTCCGAATCCTTAAAACATTATTATCCTACAAACTAGATACCTGTTACGCGCGCAAATGCCATATAATTAATTAAATGTATATCTCTCAAATCCTTGGTTTCTCCAAGAGAGCCGAGAAGTACCACTCATTTTTGTTGATTCCCCGATCAAGCTTCATGCCAGCATTCCACCTTAGTTTCTTGAATCCAGTCCGTTCCAACATGGGAACATACGTTTGGTTGAGCTGCGACCCCAGGCAGAAGAAATGGTCCAGCCAGAAAAGCCCTCCTGGCCTCAACACCCTGTATATGTCATACAGCGTGAACTCCAGCATGGCATCCGGGATCCAATTGCTCAGAACATGCATAGAGTGCACTATATCCATCGTGTTTTCAAAGAATGGCAGCCTCTGGGAAACACTAACATGTATCGGAATCAAGCCCCTTGATGCGATGAAGCTGTTGAATGGACCATCCAGATTCATCGAGCTCGTGATGATAGTGATGTTGCGCTCCCTCATTCTGGCAGCAAATGTACCAGTCCCGCCTCCTATGTCCAGTCCAATACGGATGGTACCATGAGGCTTTATTCCGAGAACTTGATCTATTCCATAGTCAAGCCCTCCGTTGTCAAAGAGCCACCGAGTCTTCTCCCTGCCCTGCAAGTCGAAGCAATCCTTGCAGTCGAAGTAGCCTGGCACATTTTTTCGGTCGATGAGGCACTGGTAACTCTTACAAGTGTAGGGATCCCAAATAATGCTGGTGTCTGGTGGGGTAGCCCAGAGGCTGTCTGGGACTCCGGTTGGCTCCACGTAGTTGGCAGGGGACTTGGGGTGGCATCTACGGCGAGGGAGTGGCTCGCAACCTTTGAGCATGAGCTTCTGCGCAAACACATCGTCCACCGGGCACTCCCCTCCAACGTCATATGTCATGTATTGGGACAACTCATCTTGAAACCGCAAGCAGCCTGCTCCAACCGGTGGACAAAGCTCATTGGATCCCATCCTGGGTGAGTATCCCAGTGGGAGCTTGTGAGGGCCTATTGCGAGCTTAAGCTCGTTGGACATAACACCTAGGGTGAAATCATCATTGAGGAGCGTCTTCATTAGGGGCTCACTGACTTGATTTGTAGTAGTTGTCAGCTCATGGACGCGGTTGAGCTCAATAAGGAGGGACTGCACGAGTAAGTTGGTGGAGGTGAGTTGTTGGTGCAACTCAGCGATTTGAGAGTGGGTTGAGGTGAGTTCAGATTTGGTGGAGTTAAGGTCTTGGGAGAGAGTGGCGCAATCCCAGAGAGGGAGAGGAAGGTGGTGGGTGTAGCCAGATAGGTGGTTGAAGTTAAAAGAAGGGCCAGTGAAGATGTAGACAGTGATGAGGTTGGTTAGAATGACAAGCAGTAGCATCTTGAGCTTGTATCTGTTATGGGTCTGGTGATGATATGCCTGCTTTCTTGGGTGATCATCATCATCCGGACTACCCATCTCTCTCTCTTTCAATCCCTCAAGGGGATAATTAAATGTATACGGCCAGGGTGGTGGTGAGATGGGAATTGTACGTGGTTTGGGAGATGGAACTGACAAATAGAGAAAGAGTAGTGAGGGAAGGAAGAAGGCTATTAAACCTTAAGTGGTAAATGCAGAATTCAGTAAAGAAGCTGAGCTAGGCAGGGGGGACAAGGCTTCACGGGATTTGCTGCAGTTTGTAAAACAAACTGCAGCGTCCAGTAGCCTTGGATGGACTGCCACGTGGATGGGAAGTGATTCAACGGCTGAGATGAAGGTTGGCCATTTGGGCGTTTAAGGCTTAACGCCGTTTGCTGTTAGGGATGGAAATGAACAAAACGCTGCGTTTTGTTGTTTTGGGTTAGAGCCAAAACAAAACGAAAGTGGCTGGATCCATTTCAAAATCGAAATCCCAAACTCTCCTCTCTCTCTCTCTCCTCTTCCACTCTCTCTCCCCCCGTCGGACTATCCCCACTCCTCTCCGGCGACGTGCCGCGTTATCCCCATAGCGTACCCGTTGGAGTATCCCGTCGCAGTAGCAGCAGCAGCAGACTCCCCACAGAACCAGCAACAGCAGCAGACTCCGGCACGGACTAGATCTGGCCCGGCGACGAGGTCCTTCCCCTTCGTTGACGGCAAGCCTTCCCCTTTCCCCGAGGACAAGCAATTCCAGTGTTGAGGTAAGGTTTTTTTTTTTTTTTTCCTTCAGTAGCCCTAACCCTATCCTCAAATTATTGGTCGAGTAGTAATGCTCTGTGTCATTGGATTTGGGAAATTAGAGAATTAAGAGAGTAATATATGGATGATGAAAATAAAGTTGAAAAATTGGATTTAAAAATTTAAATCCCAGATCTGGGATTCTCTGTGTCCTTGGATTTGAAAAAAAACCTATTGCCATACATTCTTATTGAATAGAGTTAAATTAATCACGTCAAATTTTTTTTTACCCCATGTGAGAACATGCAGAAGCCTTATGCTTGGTTAGGGGATCTATGTGGGTCAAGCGGTGGATCCGCAATATCAATATCTGCAAACATGGTGGTGGTCTCGCTGGGGGGGGACTGAGACCCATGGCTCCATTATCTGCCCTGCTGATCAAAACTCTGTTGTGGGTTTCAAACCCACTGTCGGACTCACCAGCCGAGCCGGTGTCATCCCAATTTCGCCCCGCCAGGACACAATTGGGTAAGTGTTCTAATTGAAATTTACTCACAATCTTGACCATTTCATATATAGACTATATTCTGTTTTATGGCACATACAAGTGTACAAGTATGCAACACAGCATGGCTGGGAGTCAATTTATGTTGAAGTGTTAAAATTTTTGTCACGGTAACTTTACAGGCCTATATGCGGAACAGTATCAGATGCAGTGTATGTGCTTAATGCAATTGTAGGTTTTGATCCAAGAGACTCTGAAGCAACAACAAAAGCAGCAAAGTTCATACCCATAGGTGGTTATAGACAATTTCTCAATGAAGAAAGGCTCAAAGAAAGGAGATTGGGCATTGTGAGGAATCCATTTTGGATTCTCTTAATGGATCCATGGCCATTTCAGCCTTCGAGCAACATGTTGACACACTAAGGTAAATGTTAAAATCAAGGATTCGCCAATAGTCATAGGATTTAAATCAATGCCAGTGCCTGTTGGCAAGGTTTGGGCTAAATTTTGAGCCTAGGCTAACCATCTGAATGCTTTCCCTATTGTCCTAACCCAACTTGAGGGTCGAGAATAAACAAGTAATGCAAAAAAAAGTGTTAGTACCTTTAATTTAGTACTCATTTTTAAATTCTCACTTGAAAATCAAGGCAAAGAGGTGCAACAGTGGTGGATAATCTGGAAATAACAAATGTTGATATCATTATAGATCCATTTCAAAGCGGGGAAGTAGTGGCAATGCTGGCCGAGTTCAAGCTCTCCATCAATGATTACTTGAAGGAGTTGATCCACTCTCCAGTGAGGTCGCTGGCAGATATTATTGCCTTCAACTTGGAAAACCCTGATCTAGTAAGTATGTTATTCTCAAATGAATGACCATGGTTGATCAACTATGATTAAGTTGTGATCGAAGATAACAAATAGTCTTGGTCATTGCAGGAAAACACTAGAGAGTATGGTCAGAAACTTTTATTGCAGTAGAGACGACAATGGGCTAGGAGAGGGAGAAAGGAGGGTAATGGAGATGATGGAAAAACTGTCAGCGAGATGGGTTTGAAAAATTGATGATGGAGAATGAATTGGATACATTGGTGGCACTAGGTTGGGTTGCTACCCCGGTTCTAGCAATTGGAGGCTACCCAGCAATTATTGTCCCAGTTGGATACGATAGTAATGGAATGCCATTCAGAATTTGTTTTGGAGGATCAAGAGGTTCGGAACCAAAGCTGATTGAGATTGCTTATGCGTTTGAACAAGCTACCATGATTCGGAGGCCACCTTTCACACTTTTGATGGAATTGGACAACATAGCTCACCCCAAAAGTGAATTTTTGTAGAGAATAGCTCGAGCATTCTTTTGAGCCAGAAATAAAAATTGGTTGCCCATGGGCACAAGCAATTGGAGCAGGATCTGAAAGGTCCTTAGTACTCCTAGGACCCTGAGTTCCCTTTAGCTTTGTAATTATAGAAGTACTAAATGCAATTTGGGATAACCTTGAGACTCATATCACCTGTACAATATTCCTGGGCCATTATCTTCCCCATCTTGCACAAGACTTGGGCTAAATTGGAACAATTTAGAATTTTTTATGGATTGAGACCTAACCCTTCTGCTCTAATAAAGGGCTGTTTACCCCTTGCAATAGAATACTTTCATAGCTAGTTTACCTCTAAAGTCAAATATTTTTGTAGAAAATTGCTAGAGCATTTTTTGGTTGTGGAGGAAAAGATTCACATGTTTTTTTCAAAGTAAAGCATGCCATACATATACCAAAGTGTTAATTGACATAAAGTAGTGATCTTATCCATGTTTAGAGATAACCCAATTGGAAGGTATACCCTTTTTTTTTTTTTTTTTTTTTTTTTTTTGTGACCACCGGTGGAGCATAATCCTACCCCTAAATCCCCAACAAGTGCCTTCAGTTTATGTGACGTTCGAACGCCCTTCTTAATCACAAACAACATGCCATTTTAATGAAAGATTGGAGAATTTGGTACACAGGAAATTTTATCTTTATAATTATAAATAACAAGATGGCAATGTTATATAGCTCGACTCATTATTTTCAGTCAACAAGATATCTCACAATTCATTATATAAAGACCTTTTGCATCGACTTGTGTAAGAAACATTTAGCCTCCACTTATTGGAGGTATGATGGCCAATTCGTCTTTGTCTTTAACAATCGCAGACACAGAAGTATATTCTTCATTGAGAGCCAAGACCATGCACCCACGGATCTCTTCCAAGCTTGGGAACTTAGCAATAAGCTTATTCAAACAATCATGGGCAGTATTACCAGATGACACCACCAATGGCATATCAGTCAAGCCGGTTAGGTCTCGAGCCCTGGCAAAGAACAATACCTTTATCTCAACAGATGAATCCTTGTTTCCCTCAGGTGCAGTTTCCGCATTCTCAGTTTTAATTTCTCTTCCACTAGCATCCATGATGGCAAAACCCTGCTCACCAAGTGTAATGGAAGTGAACATGGATCATACAAGAACTCTTTCACTTACAGTTTTTGGAACCACAACAAACATTAAGGTGCTAAAAAACATATATTTCTTGGATTTAAACCTCGTGAGAAGGATAAGAAGCTAAAAAAAAAATACAGACGACTCACATCAATTTTCAATGTTAAAGAAAAAAATTCCTTTAAAACAAGTAGTAATTCTTTCATGACAAACATCAGAGATACATGACAAAAAACAAATTAATCCCAACAATTGTGGAAGTCACCCAATAGCATTGGTTTACCCCCATAGAATTGGTTTACTTGCCAATAGACCAAGTAAATCATTTGATGGTGTTCTGGTGACTGCAAATCCGGGTGCAAACCCAGACTTTACAATATGGAAATACACTTTTTGCCCTTTTTCAAAGCACTCCCATCTCAGGACATGAGTTTAAGACATATGGGTATGTGTAATTATTGGGCTTCAGACCTTCAGTCGCCTTTGAGGCATTTCATCATACATTGAAATGCATTTCTCGATGGGACCATCTAAAATGCATATAGGTATGGATAATGTATAACCGAAACAAACCACGATGATGCCATATTAATATTAGTCCAACATCTATCTTAACCGAAACTAATATATGATTTTCTTTTGACAAAATTCGCAAAGTAAAAAATGAAGTAGGAATTAAATGGGTTATCCTGTAAAACAGTGGGCTGGCTTTATGAAAGTGGAAGTAGTTGATGGCGATTCCACTGTCGGCGGCTAGGTGGTGTCCCAACCGTATTACTCTCTTAATTCTCTAATTTCCCGAATCCAATGACACAGAGAATTACTACTCGACCAATAATTTGAGGTTGGGGATAGGCTACCGAAGAAAAAAAAAAAAAAAAAACAAACCTTACCTCAACACTGGAAGTGCTTGTCGTCGGGGATGGAGAAGGCTTGCCGTCAACGAAGGGGAAGGAGCTCGTCGCCGGGTCAGATCTGGTCCGTGCCGGAGTCTGCGGCTGCTGTTGGTTACATGGTGAGTCTGCTGCTGTTGTGACGGGGATACTTCGACAGGAACGCGACGGGCTTTACGCGACACGTCCCCGGAGAGGAGCGGGGATTGTCCGACGGGGGGGAGAGAGAGTGGAAGAGAGAAGAGAGAGAGAAAGGAGAGTTTGGGATTTCGATTTTGAAATGGATCCAGCCATTTTCGTTTTGTTTTGGCTGTAACCCAAAACAACAAAACGCAGCGTTTTGTCCATTTCCATCCCTAACAGCAAACGGCGTTAAGCCTTAAACCCCCAAATGGCCAACCTTCATCTCAGCCATTGAATCACTTCCCATCCACGTGGCAGTCCATCCAAGGCTACTGGACGCTGCAGTTTGTTTTACAAACTGCAGCAAATCCCAATCCGGCTTCACGTTGTATTGGGTCTTCGGTCACTGTGAACCGCCATTTTGGACGCTCGAGGTCTATCAATTAATTCCCATTTATTCATTAATTAATTACTACCTATGGCTTGTCAACGCGCGTTTTATTTGGATCTGGCCCTTTCTCAAGGGAAAGCACCCCGGATTTTATGGCTCATTCGTCAAAATGTTTTTTTCTCTACCACATATTGAATGATTGAAATATTTTTAATCAATCAGAATCTATAGTCAAGTCATTCTTGAAGTTGATGGGATACTAAATCTTTTTCCACGCTAACACATATAGTACGTACAACAGCTAGTAATGTTATGGAGCCTCCACAAAGTTATGGCACATGGTAGAGCCCACTGAAATCACGCTGGCAGAGGTTTACTCACCCTTGGCTAAGTAGGCCAACATGTGATTGCTTTAGTGGAAATACCTTTTTCCAAGGGGAAATAGAAAGTGAACCAATTTTCCGAAGGGGGAATTACCGATTAGGTTCATCATTTTTTGGTATTGCCCCGAAGGATTGGCTTAGAATTGTAAAATTAGTAATGACCATTTAGGATGGGGTTAACTAGAGGTGGGTGTGTGGTTAGTTTTACTTCCCCATTCTACCCTTCTGCCTCTCTCTCTCTCATCCCTTTACAGCACCCGTCCAATCTCTCTCTCCCATCCCCCCTCAGCACCCGTACAATCTGCCTCTCTCTCTCTCTCCCTCATCTCTGTCAGTCTTTCATATGCACAGTCCCTCTCTTTCTCTCTCTCTCTTTCTCTCTTTCTCTTCCCTTCAAGCTCCCGCTCAAGGAAACTTAACGGACCAACATCTCATGGCGACCTCCCTCATACATCCCAACGACAGCCTCCTCCCTCACCGGCGGCAAGAAACAGCGGCAAGGAATGTGATGACCTGAATTTTATATATATATATATATATGTAACGTACTATATATCTACGTATGTATATGCAATTTTATTTTCTTTAATTATTTTTGGAAAGGATAACCCTACCTTATGTTTTTGGGGCCAAGGAACACCAAGGTAGTGTCAAATTTCAAAGAAAATGACCGTAGGTTGAAGTTTTAGAAATTTTAGAATTTTGGATCATGAAAACCCGAAACTTTAGGCTTAAAAACGAAGATTATTTTATAAGATTTTGAATGAACAATTTATATAAGCACATAGTACTCCGCGTGAGCTTTGATTTGACACTTGAACGATTGAAAACAGTTAAGAAACGAGAGAGATATTAATCGTCGAAGTAGGCCCGTTGAATACACGGTGTAACCGGGTTACACAATGCAACCCGCGGAAGGTTGAAGATGACCAATAGGACTATGATCCTGTGTGGGTGCATCCGTATACCTTACTGTGTTCTCATGCATTTAAAAGCCATATGATAATCATATGAACCCTAAATTTGACCGTTGGACTCGTCTTGGTGGGCCCACCATGTGGGACCCTTGGTTGACCATTTTGACTAAATTTGACTGTAGTTTGACTTTTTGTCTAATTTAATATTTGTTAAAAATTCCGGAAAATATTAGAAAATTCCAAAAATTTTCGAAAATTATGAAAAATTCTCAAAAATTATAAAGAGTGTTTTAAAGATTATTTTGATCATTTTGGGACCATAGTTCACTGTCAGAAGGCCAATAGTAATTTTTGAGTACGCTATATTTATTTTGAAATTTACCTAAATATTACGTATGCATAATTATCAGATTTTATCGGTCCTCGGGAGGACCCTAAGGAGCATTAACGCTGCATTCGTATTGTCAATATCTATCACGTGGATTTGGGTTGGTACTGCTCGCGATTGAGATAGGAAATGTAACTTCTTTACACTTAATATAGTGTTATTTTATAAATGTGATTTAAAATACCTTAATTATGCTGTTGGATTTTCCCAGTGCAATGAGTCCAATATCATCCACCCATGCTGATTCTTTTATTTATTTATTTATTTTTTTTTAACTTTAAAGTCTTCTACATAGGACTATCAACATATATATATATATATATATATATATATTGATACGAGAAACCCCTTATGGGTAAACCCTGAACCCATGCAAGAATAGTCAACAATCACTAACTACAATTTTAGGGTACTGAAATGATCTTTAGGGTAGTAAAATTTATTTGAAAAAATAATAAACAATTTTACGATGTATTAAGGGTATAAACATGTTATAATGAATTAGTAATTTATTTGAAAAAAAAAAATTACAAATGAAAAGATAGAATGCATGTGTTTTGACTTTAGTGTGTACATTTTAAGTAACTAATACGTACATGTTTCAAGTTCATTGCGTATATATTATATCTTCGTTTAGTACATTTGGGGTCGGGACCACGTTTGGGATTTTTTTACACATTTTAAAGTACTGAAATGATCTTTGGGGTAGTAAAATTTATTTGAAAGAATCATAAACAATTTAACGATGTGTTAAGGGTATAAGCATGTTATAATGAATTAGTAACTTATTTGAAAAAAAAAAAAAATTACAAATGAAAAGATAAAACACGTGTTTTGACTTCAGTGCGTACATTTTAAGTAACCAATGTGTATATGTTTCAAGTTCATTGTGTACATATTATATCCTTATTTAGTACACTTGGGGTCAGGACTACGTTTGGGATTTTTTACACATTTTAGGGTACTGAAATGATTTTTAGGGTAGTAAAATTTATTTAAAAGAATCATAAACAATTTTACGATGTATTAAGAGTATAAACATGTTATAATGAATTAGTAACTTATTTGAAAAAAAAAAATTACAAATGAAAAGATAGAACGCATGTGTTTTGACTTCAGTGCGTACATTTTAAGTAATCAATGCGTACATGTTTCAAGTTCATTGCGTACATATTATATCCTCATTTAGCACACTTAGGGTCGGGACCACGTTTGTGATTTTTTACACATTTTAGGGTACTGAAATGATCTTTGGGGTAGTAAAATTTATTTGAAAGAATCATAAATAATTTTACGATGTGTTAAGGGTATAAGCATGTTATAATGAATTAGTAACTTATTTGAAAAAAAAAAATTACAAATGAAAAGATAGAACGCATGTGTTTTGACTTCAGTGCGTACATTTTAAGTAACCAATGCGTACACGTTTCAAGTTCATTACGTACATATTATATCATCGTTTAGTACACTTGGGGTCGGGACCACGCTTGGGATTTTATACACATTTTAGGATACTGAAATAATCTTTGGGGTAGAAAAATTTATTTGAAAGAATAATAAACAATTTTACAATGTGTTAAGGGTATAAACATGTTATAATGAATTAGTAACTTATTTGTAAAAAAAAAAAAAAGAATATACAAATGAAAAGATAGAACAAGTGTTTTGACTTTAGAGCGTACATTTTAAGTAACCAATGTGTACATGTTTCAAGTTCATTGCATATATATTATATTTTCGCTTAGTACACTTGAGGTCGGAACCACGTTTGGGATTTTTTTACACATTTTAGGGTATTGAAATGATCTTTGAGGTAGTAAAATTTATTTGAAAGAATAATAAACAATGTTACGATGTGTTAAGGGTATAAGCATGTTATAATGAATTAGTAATTGATTGGAAAAGAAGAAAATTAAAAATGAAAAGATAGAACGCATGTGTTTTAATTTCAGCGCGTACATTTTAAGTAACCAATGCGTACATGTTTTAAGTTCATTGCGTACATATTATATCCTCGTTTAGTACACTTGGGGTCGGGACTACGTTTGGGATTTTTTACACATTTTAGGGTACTGAAATGATCTTTGGGGTAGTAAAATTTATTTGAATGAATAATAAACAATTTTATGATGCGTTAAAGTTATAAGTATGTTATAATAAATTAATAACTTATTTGGAAAAAAAAAGAAGAAGGAATATACAAATGAAAAGATAGAACAAATATTTTTACTTTATAATGTACATTTTAAGTAGCCAATGCGTACATGTTTGAAGTTCATTGTGTATATATTATATCCTCGTTTAGTATACTTGGGGTCGGAATCACGTTTGTGATTTTTTACACATTTTAGGGTATTGAAATGATTTTTGGGGTAGTAAAATTTATTTGAAAGAATAATAAACAATGTTACAATGTGTTAAGGGTATAAACATGTTATAATGAATTAGTAATTTATTTGGAAAAAATGTGTAAAAAAAGAACTTGAAACATGTATGGAATGAACTTGAAACATGTACGCATTGGTTACTTAAAATGTACGCAGTGAAGTCAAAACATATGCGTTCTATCTTTTCATTTGTAATTTTTTTTTTCAAATAAATTACTAATTCATTATAACATGCTTATACCCTTAACACATCGTAACATTGTTTATTATTCTTTTAAATAAATTTTACTACCCCAAAGATCATGTTAGTACCCTAAAATGTGTAAAAAATCCCAAACGTGATCCCGACCCCAAATATACTAAACGAGGATATAATATGTACGCAATGAACTTGAAACATGTACAAGTTAATTACTTAAAATATACGCACCGAAGTCAAAACACATGCGTTCTATCTTTTCATTTGTAATTTTTTTTTTTCAAATAAATTACTAATTCATTATAACATGCTTATACCCTTAACACATCGTAACATTGTTTATTATTCTTTCAAATAAATTTTATTACCCCAAAGATCATTTCAGTATCCTAAAATGTGTTAAAAATTCCAAACGTGGTCCCGATCCCAAGTGTACTAAAGGAGGATATATATGTACGCAATGAACTTGAAACATGTACACATTAGTTAGTTAAAATGTACGCACTAAAGTAAAAAAACTTATTGTATCTTTTCATTTGAATATTCTTTTTTTTTTTTCCAAATAAGTTACTAATTCATTATAACATGCTTATACCCTTAACACATCGTACAATTATTTATTATTCTTTCAAATAAATTTTACCACCCCAAAGATCATTTCAGTGCCCTAAAATGTGTAAAAAAAATCCTAAACGTGACCCCTTCCCCAAGTGTATTAAACGAGGATATAGTATGTACGCCATGAATTTGAAACATGTACGCATTAGTTACATAAAATGTACGCACTGAAGTCAAAACACATGCGTTCTATATTTTCATTTGTAATTTTTTTTTTCAAATAAATTACTAATTCATTATAACATGCTTATACCCTTAACACATCGTAATATTGTCTATTATTCTTTCAAATAAATTTTACTACCCCAAAGATCATTTCAGTATCCTAAAATGTGTAAAAAATCCCAAACGTGGTCCCGACCCCAAGTGTACTAAACAAGGATATAAGATGTACACAATGAAATTGAAATATGTACGCATTGGTTACTTAACATGTACACACTAAAGTCAAAACACAAGCGTTCTATCTTTTCATTTGTAATTTTTTGTTTTTTCAAATAAATTACTAATTTATTATTACATGTTTATACTTTTAATACATCGTAAAATTATTTACTATTTTTTCAAATAAATTTTACTGCCCCAAAGATCATTTTAGTATCCTAAAATTGTAGTTAGTGATTGTTGGCTACTCTTGCATGGGTTCAGGGTTTACCCATAAGGGGTTTCTCGTATCAATATATATATATATATATATATATATATGTTGATAGCCCCATGTAGAAGACTCTATAGTTAAAAAAAAAAAAAAAAAAAAAAGAAAAAGAAAAAAAAGAATCAGCATGGGTGGATGATATTGGACTCATTGCACTGGGAAAATCTAACAACATAATTAAGGTATTTTAAATCACATTTATAAAATAACACTTTATTAAGTGTAAAAAATCTACATTTCCTATATCAATTGCGAGCAATACCAACCCAAATCCATGTGATAGATATGATTATGCGAATGCAGCGTTAATGCTCCCTAGGGTCCTCCCGAGGACCGATGAAATCTGATAATTATGCATACGTAATATTTAGGTAAATTTCAAAATAAATATAACATACTAAAAGATTACTATTGGCCTTCTGACAGTGAACATGGTCCCAAAATGATCAAAATAATTTTTAAAGCACTCTTTATAATTTTTGAGAATTTTTCATAATTTTTGAAAATTTTTGGAATTTTCTAGTATTTTTTGGAATTTTTAACAAATATTAAATTTGACAAAAAGTCAAACTACAGTCAAACTTAGTCAAAATGGTCAACCAAGGGTGCCACATGGTAGGGCCCACCAAGACGAGTCCAACGGTCAAATTTGGGGTTCATATGATTATCGTATGGCTTTTAAATGCATGAGAACATGGTAAGGTATACGGATTCACCCACACAGGATTATAGTACTATGGGTCTTCTTCCCGCGGGTTGCATTGTGTAACCCGGTTACACCGTGTGTTCAACAGGCCAATTTCGACAATTAATATCTCCCTCGTTTCTTAACTGTTTTCAATCGTTCAAGTGTCGAATCGAAGCTCACGCAGAGTACTACGTGCGTATATAAATTGTTCATTCAAAATCCTATAAAATCATATTCGTTTTTAAGCCTAAAGTTTCGGGTTTTCATGATCCAAAATTCTAAAATTTCTGAAATTTCAACCTACGGTCATTTTCTCTGAAATTTGACACTACCTTAGTGTTCCTTGGCCCCAAAAACATAAGGTAGGGTCATCGATCCTTTCCAAAAATAATTAAAGAAAATAAAATTGCATATACATATGTAAATATACAGTACGTGACATACATATATATATATATATATAAAATTCAGGTCATCACATTCCTTGCCGCTGTTTCTCGCCGCCGGTGAGGGAGGAGGCTGTCGTTTGGATGTATGAGGGAGGTCGCCGTGAGATGTTGGTCCGTTAAGTTTCCTTGAGCGGGAGCTTGAAGGGAAGAGAAAGAGAGAGAGAGAGAGAGAGAGAGAGAGGGGCTGTGCATGTGACGATTGACAGAGATGAGGAGGAGAGAGAGAGAGAGAGGCAGATTGGACGGGTGATGAGGGGGGATGAGAGAGAGAGTGGATGGATGCTGTAAAGGGGATGAGAGAGAGAGAGGCATAAGGGTAGAATGGGAAAGTAAAAACCAATGTTTTAAAACCCAGCCCGTTTATTGAACCGGAAAAGTTGTCGGGTTAAGGGTCACCGGTTCAACCATCGGGTCAAACCGGAATTAAACCGTAACGTCATCATAACGTAATAAATATTTAATATTTTTTAAATAATTTATAATTATAATTTATAAACTAAAAAATAGTATAAAAAGAAAAATAGTAAAAAAAAAAAAAGAAAAAAAATTCTCTAAAAATTTTCCAAACAACTTTTATCACTCTTTATAATCTTATAACATCAAAAGAATTTATAGCATTAATATCATTTTATAATCAACTAATCATCAACTCATCAAGTAACATTCTAAGTCTAGAAAATAAGTATTCATTAATAAAAACATGATATCAAACAATCAATATGTTCTAATATGGCAATCAAATTTATATAAAGACAATCATTTTTCTTGAGAAGTTAGAACTTAGAAGTATAGAAACATAATGACTAACGAATAAGGTGTAATGTACTGATGACATACCTAATTGACGCTTTGTAATTCACTATTTTGTGAAATAATCCAACATCATGTCAAAAGCCTTTCCATACTTTCACAACATCCTCTTTAATATGTAGTAATGCTACACCTATAAAACGTAAATGAAAGATATAAGATTAAAAAAAAAACAAAAAAAACAAATTTAAAAAAAAAATTCAGCTTCTTAAGTGTATTGCATCCCATCATAAACATCAAGAGAGGAACCTAATCCAAACCACATAACATATGTTCATTAGCTCAAATATAAGGACATAATTCTACAGAAGTAAAGATCATAAAGCAATAAAAAATAATTGTCCAAATATCCAAAACATAGCATCATTGTCTTCTACTAAGATCTAGCTTCTTCATAGTCTTCTTGTTAGCCAATCTTCATCATTATCTTCATTGTTGCCATTTCCATTTCCATCATTTGACTCAAAATCACCAGTCTCATCACCAAAAGATCCGAAATCTATCCCCTCTTGAATCTCAAACGCCTCATCTTTCTCAACATCATCTGTAAAAGTTACAACTCATAAGTCATAAGAAAAATTATCAACTTATGCTCTACTTGTGTTTAGTCAAACTAATTTTAAAATATTTATCATTTTATAAGGTTCTTTTTTAACTAACCTTCCCGTGGACGACGGCATTGCAGCTCACTTCTTGGGATTGATGCATCTTCATAAAGCATTTTTTCCAATTCATCATAATCAAGATCTGGATTCACCTCTTCCTCATCAACTATCCAAAATTTAGTTTTGTCAATACTCTTATAATCAACAGGATCATAACTCCTTTTTTTGTAGTAATGTCTGTAAAATTTAAATTTAGTAAGAAACTAACCATAGAAAGTAAATAATCAAATTGTGAAACAATACTAGAAAGTTTCAAGCACAAAGTGACATACCTATTCTTCAAACGTAGGTTATAATGAACGTATACTAAATCATTGAGCCTATGATGCTCTAATCTATTTCTCTTTTTGGTATGTATACGTTCAAAGACACTCCAATTTCGCTCACAGCCTGAAGAACTAGAAGTTTGGCTTAAGATTCGAATTGCCAATTTTTGCAAATTTGGAGCACTATGCCCAAACAACCTCTACTATTCATCTTAAAGACAAACCAGGGAAAAAGGAAAAAGGAAATGAGAACAAAATAGTAAAATACTACTAGTGTTAAAATACATATCAAAATAAGTAATAAATTTACAAAAGTGTATGTATATATATATATATATTGTTTTACTTGGTTGTGTGGTTTTAGATGTAGTAAAAGCCAATTCTCGTCCAAAGCTTTTCAAACGATCCCGAAATAGCCTCGTCTCACTCAATAACTTCGTCTTGCTACATGTGGCTTTTGTCTCTATGACATCAAGAAGGCCTCCCATGACTTTTGGTTTGGTGCAAAATGATGCTTGATCATATTGAAATGCAGGGTTCAACCAATAAGCTGCAGCATGGATACTTTGTCGTAATTGTCGATCCCAACGGTCCTTAAGGATTTTTGTGTAAGGTTTGTACAACCTCTTCTTGTGCAAAAACATTTTCTTAATACCCAACCATGTCCTGTACATCCCCTCATAGATATATCCAATAGCAGGCTTTTCATCTTAATCAGCAATACGCAATATGCGAATGAGGGGTTCAACAATTTTCACAATAACCAAACAATCATTCCAAAACTTCTTATCTAGAATTATAGCAATTGCATTTTTTCCTTTCTTGTCTCTTGCATATCTAGACTCCACAAATTCCCTACAAGTCACCAATGCCTGCAAGTCATGCATATGCTCATACATGCTATGCAATACAATAAAGGTAGTTGCAAAGCGAGTCGCTCCTGGGTGCACAATTTCTGTCCAGTCTGGTTTCTTCCTCAACAAAGATAACAAATATTTGTGATTATACACAAATTGTGTCACCTTGGATGCACGTTTTGTAAGGTCACACACGTGCTCCATCTTTGCAATATCACCTAACATCAAATTAATACAATGATATGCACAAGGAGACCAATTGATGTTTTTATAGGCCTCATTCAACATCCTGCTGCTACATAATTTGCTGCATTATCTGTGACCATGTGGACAACATTACTCGGTCCCACCCATTTAACAATTTCTTGAAACAACTTAAACAAAGTAGGAGCTTCCTTCACAATGTCAGAAGCATCCACTGATTTTAAAAATGTAATTCCTCTAGGACAATATACAAGAAAATTAATTAATGTTCGATGTCTACCATCACTCCAACTATCAGCCATTATTGTACACCCACTATCTGCCTAAGTGCTTCTACAAGAGTCAATAAACAACTGCAGTTCTTTTTTAGCATCCCTTAGCAAAGGAATCCGTATAGCATGGTATGTTGGAGCTTCGTATCCTGGACCAATTGCAAGCACTGCATCCCACATAGGTTGATAGTAAATAGAATTTACAGCATTTATTGGTATGCACGTGTCATATACCCACCTAGCAATGGCCATATCTGCCCTATGCACAGCTTCTTTGTTGGCTAGCACACTCTTAATACTGGGTTGAGCTCCTGGAGTAGTTCTTGGAGAAAAATAATTGCCTATTCCTCCATGTGCCTTTCCTTTACCTTTATTTGTCATTGCTGCCCCCCTTCTATTTCCACTACTTCCCCCTTCATTGATTGAAATGCCCCTTCCCCTAGGTTGAAGTATTTCTTGAACATCATCTTCTTGTTCTCCTCCATGCACATCACCCTCAAATTGTTCCATGGAAGGTCCATGTGGATTATTCATTTCATACATTTCTTGAGCATCTTTTTTTTTTTTAACAGTTTCGTTCAAGTTTGCCAACATTTGTTCTCGAACATTAAAAGGAACTTTTTACAAGACCCAATCTCACCTTTTTTTCCAGCAAGGTGTTGTTTCATTCTATTAATCCCTCCACCTTTGACGGTCTTAGGATAATACATGCATGAATAAGTTTTTTTACCATCTTTAGGGTCAACTCCCAGCCTAACATGATCCTACGCTAGGTCTGTCTTTTGTCGAGTGGCTTGAGTAGAAGCAGCAGTTGAATGTTGTCCAGAAGATGACATTTTAAAGTTTAAACAGGCTAGCTCTCCTATGTATGCAATAGATATTAATAAATTTATAAGTAAACAACAATAAAACATCAGGAAACATATGCAATAGATATTAAAAATACAAATATTTGCTTCATAAATATTTTTTTTAACTTTTTATTTATTTTTGCTTCAAATAAATTTCTAAATAAACAAGTAAGTAACTAACAATCTAAAAATAAACAGAGCATGTTAATAAGTAATAAGCATGAAGATTTAAAGTAAACAAAGCATGCTAAATTGCTAATGATTAATATTTAATAATTTAGTAGTTTAAATGTTTAATACAAACTTACAAAGTTCTCTAAGATTGTGGTAATCCGGTAATGGATTATTGGGTATCCTCCTACAAAATATTTAAAATGTAACTAAATAAGTATGTAACTAACATTAATAAACAATAAGTGATAACAAAAATATAAAATTACTAACAAAATTACAACCAAATTTCTCCACGATTGGCCTGAGAAGTGAGTACTTGAGATTTGAGAAGAGTATAACCGTATAACTGTAAGAGAGATCAAAAAAGAGAGAGATCAGGGGAAAAAAAAATGTTAGCTCCTGAAAACTGAAAACTAGAAACTTGAAAACCGTAGGTTCTACTATTCTGGAATTAAAAAAAATAAATAGAAAGAGGTATAACCGCATAACTGTAAGAGAGATTAGGAAAAAAAAAAAAAAATTGCTCCTAAAAACTGAAAACGTGAAACTTGAAAACCCTAGGTTCTACCATTCTAGAATTTCAAAAAAAAAAAAATAGAAAGAGGCATAACCGTATAAGTATATAACTGTAAGAGAGATCAGAAAAGAGAGAGATCAGGAAAAAAAAAAAATTGCTCCTGAAAACTAAAAGCTTGAAACTTAAAAACCCTAGGTTCTACCGTTCTAGAATAAAAAAAAAAATAGAAAGAGAGGAGGAGATCAGAGAGAGTTAGAGGATGGAGAAGATTAGAAGAAGAAAAGCAGATTAACATACCTGAGATTCCTAAATCGCACAAAAGGAACGGCAGAATCGCAGAAGTGCAGAGCTCCTCTCCCAACGATAGCCCCTAGCATCAAATTGGAATTGGGGATTTGGGGCTTTTGGTTTTCACGTGAGTTTTTTTTTAAGTTTTGAGCCTTACATTGATAAATGAAAAAAACCGGTCGGTTCCCTTAACCCGTGAACGGTTTTTATGGTTCACCGGTTCAACCGGCGGGTTGAACGGTTTTTGTTTTTTTTTCACGGTTTTTTACTTAGAACGATTTTATGGGTTAAACCGAATCGAACCTTCAACCAGTCGACGGTTCAACCGGTTGAACCGGGCGGTCCGGTCCGGGTTTTAAAACCTTGGTAAAAACTAACCACACACCCACCTCTAGTTAACCCTTCCTGAATGGTCATTACAAATTTTACAATTCTAAACCAATCCTTTGGGGGCAATACCATGAAATGATGAGCCTAATCGGTAATTCCCCCTTTTCCGAATGCATTGATTAATTATTAATTATGCCATCACAAGGTGTCAATCAAGGTTGGTACATATATTGAAGTACAACCTCTATGATTTAATGAGTGAGGCTCCCATCCACCCTCAGACCTCAGTGCATGCGTGTCTGCATGTAGGGCTGCAAACGAGCTGAGCCGAGCCGAGCTTTAGAGTGCTCGGCTTGGTTCGTTAAAAAGCTTGTTCATTAGTAAACGAGCCGAGCTTTTTAATGAGCTTAAATTTCAAGATTGAGCTTGGCTCGTTAGAAATATTCGAGCTCGAGCCGAGCTTGAGCTTTAGCTCTTTTAAGATTTTTTTAAAATTTTTTTATAATTATTATTTTTTTTTTATGGATAAGTGGTTTAGAATCACCATCCCAAGCATAAACCAAGAAATAGACAATAAAAAACATCATCCAAGCATGAACCATAAAGAACCCAAAATCAAAACTCCATAAGGCCATAACTGTTTTTAGTACTATTAAATAAAAAGTTGCAATAAACTTAAAAAACTAAAGTTATTGGTTGAAGGCTTAGAGGCTTGGAGCACATTATAATAATCATATATGCTTCAAAACTAGTTACCATGCCATCATATTTCCATTAGATTCCACAAAAGAAGTATCTCTTTCACGCTAAAACTCTACTAAGTAAAAGCATCTACTACTAGCTTACTAGGGAATGAATATCTCTTTCACATCAAAATGTATAGTGGGACAATTAAGCCCTCACTCATTAACCCTTAAATAAGCCCACTAATGAGCTTCTTGTCGAGCTCCTAAACAAGCTTCTCATCGAGCCTTAAACGAGCTTGTTCGCGAGCTTAATCGAGCCGAGCTTTGGTATGCTCAAGCTCGGCTTGTTTACTAACGAGCCTAAGATTAGGGCTTGAGCTTGGTTCGTTTATTAAATGATCGAGCTCGAGCCGAGCCCTTAACGAGCTTTCTCACGAACCCTTAATGAGCGGCTCAGCTCATTTGCAGCCATATCTGTATGGGACATGATTACTGAAGAGGATCGACCTAAAGTTTTTTATTTAATTATCTCTTCACATGGAGAGACGCTTGCTTAAATGGCGAAGGTGGGGGAGTTTGGGGGGATTCGGATTTGCTGCAATTTATGACTTTAACTGCAGCCTCTAGTTACTGCAGGATGGCTGACGCGTGGCAATGGCTCTGGTTGAAAGGCTGAGGTGAGTCCAGGGGTATTGGTGTTAACCTCGTTAACTCCGTTTGTTGCTTATGGCTTGAAGAAGGGAAAACAACAGCATTTTGGAGGAGCAAATTTTTTTTTTTTTTTTTTTTTTCAAAAAAGGTCCTTAAGCATCAGGGAGAGTCAAGGAATCCCAACTAGGTTGACACCCCCTGGCCCTCGGCATCATCATGTGCTCAAGGCCCTACATATTATTAAATGAAGAAAAATGAATACAATAAGAAAAGACAAAGAAAACTGGTGTAGGTGACTTATAAATGTCACTATCCAGTTAGTAGAACAAAGCCAAACTATGCTTTAAACCTATAATAAGGAAGATTATACATATCTCTACATAGAAATGAGGAGAGCTCTTGTGGTGCAGTCCACCACCACTAGAAGCTAGAATAATAAATCCCGAGATTTGCACATTTGTCCGCAACGCAATTGCCTTCTCTAAAGATATGAGAACATTGAAAGTCCATAGATTTCAAGTAAACTTGACAATTAAGCCATTGGGTTCGTAAGCTCCAAGGAGGAATATAGGATGGATTTTGAAGACAATGAACAACTGTTGCAGAGTCTGATTCCAACCAAAGTTTATGCCAACCATTACGCCATGCATACTCAATGCCAATCAAAGCAGCTAGAAGCTCTGCATAAAATGCTGTTTGGACCCCCAAATTAGAAGTAAAACCACCTTTAACAAATCCACGACAAGAACGAAAGATTCCTGCGGCTACTGCAGGACCCGGATTACCTTGCGCCAACCCATCAGTATTGAGTTTAATCCAAGTTGGGGGAGGAGGGTACCAATGAACCGCAATGATGGTGGGAGCCTTCCTAGGAATACCCTTGATACCAAGAAAAGTGAAGGATGCACAAATCATTTTGTGTATTAGACATAGTGCCTCCACAGATTTTACCAATATCATGCAAGAAGGCTTTGATGTGGAGACAAGTCCTTTTAACAGAAAGGGTTTTATCCTCAAATCTTCTTGTATTTCTTGCTTGCCAAATTGTTGAGAATGCAAGCATTATGGCAGAGACCCATAAGTTAAATACTTGTATACTCATGGCCTGATTCATCATGGTAGACCAAAATTCCATAATTGAAGGAGAAGCCCAATGGTATTAAATATGAAACACAGAAAAAATCCACTGCCAAATCAACCTAGCATATTCACAGTGCAAAAACAAGTGATCAGGGGTCTCTATATGGCTCGGCACTTTGCATAAGCTACAACAAGAAGCCATGTGGATTCCTCTTTTTTGGAGTTGATCATCCGTTGGAATTTTATTACATAATAACCTCCAAACCATCGATGAAACTCGTGGAGGGATGAAATTCTTCCAAAGATGATTTGCCCAATCAACAGACAAGGAGGGCGGACTGAAATAAATATAGGCATTAGAAAAAGAAAGTTGACCAGTGGGACTATAAGGCCAGATGAGAACATCATTTGAGTCTTGAAGTGGCAAATGAAGTTGCAAAATATCTATTGATATATGTGGGAAGGCAGAATGAAAGGAGTCAGGAATACACCAAGCATGATCTTTAATCAAACATTGAACAGGGCAACGCAAATGATTAGCCATGTAATTAGAAATCTGCAACTTCTGTATGAGGGGCTCCCCTAACCAATTGTCATGCCAAAGATCAACCAAACAACCATTGCCAACTATCCATTGTGCATGGAGAGCAATATCTGGAAGAATTAGCTTCAAACCATGCCATATAGACGAGATTTTATAAGGAAAATGCGTAGAACCCAAAGAAAGTTTGAATCTGACCTTAATGAATTTGCTCCACTCATTATGCTGTTGAAAGATATCCCAACACAATTTCATCAAGGCAGCTTTATTAAGGGCAGCAAGATCTCGTACCCCCAGACCGCCACTAGCTTTTGAAGAGCAAACCTGATGCCAAGCAACTGTTATCATTTTTTTGGATTCAATATTACCAGTCCATATGAAATTCCTGACCCACCGTTGGACTTGTTTAATCAGAGAAGAAGGCCAAACATAAATCATAAAAGAATGCAGCAACATTGGGTAAATAACAGATTTAATCAACTCTACCCTTCCTGCAAGAGATAGTGCTTTCCCATTCCAATTCATCAATTTATTTTTTGCCTTATCAGCGATAATCTGAAGATGATTCCTCTTTGGCTTGCCTTTAAAGAGTGGAACACCCAAATAAATGAAAGGAATAGAGCCTTCAGGGATATTTAAAATAGAGTGAATGACTGGCTTTCTATGAAGAGCCCGCTTACCATAGAAAATTCTACTCTTATTTGTGTTAACAATCTGCCCAGAACTCAGCCCATAATGCTTAAGAAAATTCATAAGAGAGTGTAATGAGGAAGAATTACCCTTACAAAAGATAAAAATATCATCCGCATATAGCATATGGGTAGGGGCCATAATACCCCTAGGAGATGCAATAGGAAACACTTTCTTGTTAGAAACAAGCTGGGTGATGCCTCTACTTAAGACCTCTTCAGCAAGACAAAAAAGTAACGGGGAAAGAGGGTCTCCTTGTCTAACACCTCTGCTGCAACCAAAGTACCCAAATGGAGAGCCATTTATTAAAATAGATATCTTAGCAGAATGCAAAATGGAAGAAATCCAAGCAGTAAATTTATCATTAAATCCAAATTTAGATAGAACTTGGAGAAGAAAAGACCAGCTCAGAGTATCAAAAGCTTTGGCTATATCAAGTTTTAACCCAACATTCCCACCATAACTCTTGTGATCCAAAAGGTTAAGACATTCAGATGCAAGACCAATATTCTCAGTTATTTTCCTCCCCTTAATAAAAGCAGTTTGGTTTGGAGAAATAATCCGATAGGCAATAGGAGCCAGCCAATCAGCAAGTATCTTGGGAATAATCTTGAAAATAAAATTAGCCATAACGATTGGCCTGAATTGTCCAAGAGAGTCTGCATTTGGAACTTTTGGTATCAACACCATAAAAGTGGAATTAAAATTAGGAATAAAGAAACCCTTCTCAAAGAACATAGTCACTGCTTTAACAACATCAGAAGATACTATCTCCCAACAGGTTTGAAAGAAAGAACCATTGAATCCATCAGGCCCCGGAGAGCTGTGGGGGTCCATACTAAAGATAGCCGCTCTTATCTCCTCAGCAGAAGGAACACTAGTGAGAAGAATATTCTCCTCCTCAGTCACCATTTGAGGGATTATAGAATCCACTAAGTCAGAGTGTAAAGTAGGACTGGAAGCAGAATAGAGTGTGGTGTAATAATCTACAATATGTTGCTTGATATGGATGGGATCACTAATTAAACCCTGTTCTCCCTTAAGAACATGAATCTTACCCTGTACAGCTCTTATCTTTGTCACCTTATGAAAATAAACTGAATTCCTATCACCCTCGGAGAGCCACCTCATTCTAGACTTGTCTTTCCAAAACCTTTCTTGAATGCGAAGAGACTCCAATAAAGCCTGCTTACAAGTTGCTTCTTGTTAAAGAAGGGAGTGTTGGGGTCCCACATGCTCAATCTGATCTTGAACTGCAGCTAAGGCATTTTGATCATCTTGAACCCTGTTGTCAATGTGGCCAAAAACCTCCTTATTCCATGCTTTCAAACACAATTTCAACCGTTTTAACTTTTCTCTTAAAATGAACATAGGACATCCATAGGCAATGGTGGATTTCCAACAATCTGACACAATTTTCATAAAAGAAGAGTGATAAGTCCATGCATCAATAAATCGGAAGGGTCTTGGGCCTGAGAAAGAGTTATGAGTAGCCACCAACAATAAAGGATGATGGTCAGAATTAATTTGGGGAAGAGTTATACAGTAAGAATTATTCCATGCATCGATCCAGTGAGAATTAATTAAGGATCTATCCAAACGCATTTCAACTGTAGACAAAAGTCCTCTTGTCCATGTATAAAATGCTCCCCTAGTATCCACGTGAGTAAAACCACAGTAATCAGACATAGCTTGAAATTCTGCACAAGAGGTTAAGTTAGGTAGCTTACCCCCTCTCTTCTCATGTGGAGGAGCAAATTAGACAGCACGCAATTTCAATTTTCATTTTCTCCTTCCACTCCCTCTCTTCTCAGGAGATTTGATTTTTGAAATCCATGTCTCGCTCGCTGGTGATCTCTCTCTTCCCGACGGTGGGTCTCCTCTGAAATTTTGAAAATGGTGGCATTTCAACATCTTCATCAACTACTTCTTCCTGTTCCCTTCTTCTCTACTCTCTGTTTTCCTCTTTATTCTCTTCTTTCTCTCCCTGCTGAAATTGTTTCTCATGTTTTCACTTTTTTTTTTAATTTTTTTATTCTACTTCTTTGCAACTTTTTGCTTTTCATTTTTTTTTTTCGTTTTTATTCTCTCATTTCCCGTTCTTCCACTCACTCTGGTTTTTCTCCTTAAGATTGTTTATGTTTATTATTCTCTGTTCCGCTTAAATTTCTCGTCTTCTACTTTTCAAAATTTATTCTACCTTTTTTACCCAATTGATCTCATTTCCTTCATCTCTTTTTGTTTTACTTAATTTTTAAAAAGGGGGAATTGGGTTTTAGTAGATATGGAGAAAAAAGGGTATGGAGGAAGGGATGTTTCAGGTGAAGAGCGTGGAGGAGGCGGTGAGCGTGTTGCTGCCGCAGACGCCGGAGAAGATCGCGGACAGATCAATCCAACACCCACTTATCGCCATCGTCGTCTCAATCCGTGTCCACTGTTTGCAACCCAAGATCACGATCCCGCAACCCATCCAACCAACACAGCACTAACCTCTCCACAGCCGTCGGAAATTGCGCCGCCAAACTATACGCCACAAACCCACCGTAGCTAATCCCCACCACCTTCATCCGATTCACTTCGTAAACCCCCATCATGCTTATTACGCATCGGGCCTGGAACGCCTCAGACCAGTTCGTTGGGAAGAGAGAGATCACTGTAAGGGTAGTTTGCAGGAGAAGACCCACCATCGGGAGGAGAGAGATCACCGGCGAGCGAGACATGGGTTTCAAAAATAAGAACTCCCTGCTTTAAGCCATAAACAGCAAACGGAGTTAACGGGGTTAACGCCAAAACCCCTGGACTCATCTCAACCTTTCAACCCAAGCCATTGCCATGCGTCAGCCATCCTGCAGTAATTGGAGGCTGCAGTTAAAGTCACAAACTGCAACAAATCCGAATCCGAGTTTGGGGGCCGACACGCAAACACTAAATTTGTGATGAATAAAACTATGCAACCGCTCAACTCAATGAGTTATCCCCATCATTGGACACTTGAATGGCAAAAGCGACTTTAATTAGATTGCTAATCACTATTTAAAACTATGATCATTGCTAAATTAAAATTACGTAGATGTAGCAAATAAGAAGTAAAAAGGCAGGGATGCCAATAGCTGCTTTGCGGAATGGCCACTAGCAGATGCTTTGAGGAATGCCTTATTAAGAGAGGGGTTGTTTGAGGTGAATAAAGTGAAACATGACCCGAAAACTAAAGATTAAGAATTTGAAGTCAACTTTATTGCTCCTCGAAGCTGATAGGGTCCAGAAATAACTACATCAAGTGATAATCACAACCAGTCAATTAATCATGTTAGGTATGGAAATTATCAGTGCAATCCGGCCAGTATCACGGTGTCTAAACAACAATTAATTGATAATCGTTTGAGATCTGGTCCTTGGAAATCCGAGTATACAGCTGGCCAGATTTTATGTAAAAGATAATGACGAGTTGACGAATTATATTTTTAAACGAGAGTACATGAATATTTTCAGTCAAACTTTTTCCCTAAATCTGAATTTTACTAGGTTTGTTATGATTAACCCAATTGGGAACATACCCCTTATCTTATTTTAATCATGCATGATATTCACAATTACCATAATTACAAACTTGAGAACCAATTAAGTTCCATGCACCAAAACAGATCATATATCATTATCAATTATATAGTTGATGGATGTGATGCTTATCATAATTGCTCACTTATCGTTTTTCCTGTTTTACTCACCAACGTAAATCATAAATCAGCATTAATAGGACCACCAGCTTGTGCTAGTTTCCTAAGGTTTTCAATGATCATAACCAGTTTTGTGTTGAGCCGATTTATAAAGTACTTCGGCAGCCATCCTGCAGGATCTAACTGGTCTAATTATAACACCACCACAAAACATGAGAGCTTATGGTATTTCAAGCTTTTATCTACAAGGAAAAAAGTGCAAAGATAAATAATATATCACTACAAGAAAATGAGTTATTCACGGCGCTATATCAACGGCGTGCACATGTGGCAAGCCGTAGATGAAATGTAATAACGGCATACTGCAAATATACGCCGTTAATAGGATACATATCACATAATTAATGGCATACACTATAAAAACGCCGTGGATAACTATTTCTACAGCGTTTTTTGCGCGCCTTGAATAACTAGGTACAATTCACCACGAAATTTTGGAGACCTTATTTCCCTCTTCTCATCGTTATATTTTTTTCATTTTTTTTTCTTTCTATTTTTCTTATGGAGGGTTTTGTTACTTTATCATTTTCTTTTGTAGAAAAGAAAAAAGCAGCTTCCCCATCAAAACCCTCCTCCGCATCTGAGATCCCCAAACCTTCCTCCACTTCACCTTCAGCTTCAGCTTCACCCACACTGAGATCCCCAAATTGAAACCCTCCTCCGCACACCCGAAACCCTCCTCTCGAGCTTCACCCACTTTGGAGCTTCACCCAATCGGAGCACCACCGCCAAATCTCACGCCTACCATCATCGACGTCGAGGCTCCACCAATAGCAATCATGCCGCTGTTACGTTTCGCCGACAGTCATCACCACCGGTCCTCCCATTGCCACCGACCCCTCCAGCTAACATCGACCTTCCCTGTCGCTATCGTCGTCGTCCCTCTGCTCAAATCCAACGCCTCCTTCTCCAATTTGGTAATTATTAACCCTAATCTTACCCAACCCTCTGAAGATTTATCGGATGAAGCTCCTATAGTAATATAAGATTTAGCCAACAAAGATGCTGACTTTCTGTGACAACATGTAAATCACTAGGATTAATTAAAAGAGCAGAGATCATGTCTGAGATTGTTAACAATTTTCTTTTTACATAGGCACGGATCGTTGCTTAGATTGAAGAAAGGTGATTCGTATGCTGGGTTTAATCCCACACGTGTCACTCTACTCTCATGGAGTCCAAGGTTCTACTCTCTCTCTCTCTCTCTCTCTTTCTGTCTCTCTCATATATTCTACCAGAATTTTGTGTTGGTTTTCTTTTGTTTGATGGGAGCTAAGTTCGTGGTTTTGGAAATTTTGCAGGGCTTGCATATATAGGGGATTCTTGTCAAATGAGGAGTGTGATCATCTTATTGATCTAGTTAGGGCAATTTCATTTATTTATTTTTACATTTTTTAATTGAATTTTGTAGCCTTTTTTTTTTTTTTTTTTGGTGTAATTGGTGTTTTGCAAGAGATTATGTTCTGTTTTGTTGCTTAGGAGAAGGAAAAACAAAAAAAAACTAAATTGTGAATTTATACATTTTTCCTAATTGTTGGTTTTCAAGAGCTTATGGTCCGTTTGGTTTCTGAGAAAATTTAAGAGAACGGAAAATAAATAAAAAATTGTGAGTTAAGTTTGTTTTAATATAAAAAAAAATATATATTATTTTGGGACTTTTCAGTTACCAATACCGTTATATAACTTTGAATTTCGGCTTCATTAGTTTTCTCAGCAGCCAAACAGGGGGTTAGGGAACACTTCTATCCTCCCTGATTGTTTTTATTCTTATTTTTTATTGTGGCCTGCCTTTTGTTTTGGTTGTCCAGGCTGCTTGTTTTTTGGTTGCATTTCCTGGCCTCTTTAATCTGTTTTGTAATGGTTGGCCTTTGTTTTTTTGGCTTCTATATTGGACTTCTTGTCCAATTTGTACTTCTCCTCTTCTTTAATACAATTTGTCAATTATCAAAAAAAAAAAAAAAAAAAAAAAAAACAGGGGGTTCGGGAAAATGTGTTTTGCTTCCAAAACAAACTTGAAATTCAATTTGGACGTTTGTTTGCTTATTTATGGTGGGGATTAGGCAAAGGATAAGCTGGAGAAGTCGACCCATGGATTTTTTTTTTCTTTTAATAATTGCAAATTGGACCCTCTCAAAAATTTTATTTTGCTTGCAAATATTTGATCCTTGAGAAATTTGATCCTCTCAAAAAAACAAATAGTCGAAACCCTTTAATGAGATGTGCTTAAGGCAGGGATGTAGTTATAAAATAAAATAAAATAAAAAATTGGAAAAAAAAAAAAAAAAAAAAAAGATAAAAAGGATACCAACTAACACTGTCACTCCATTTAGTCCTCAACCAAATTTCTAAACAAAAACAAGGGAAAGGATAAAAAGGATACCAATGTATTTTTCTATAATATAGACACATGAATGAGAGAGAGAGAGAGAGAGAGAGAGAGAGAGAGAGAGAGAGAGAGAGAGATTTATAAACTATAGAACACGGAAAGAGGAACTCAGTTTGTGATTAAAACAAAGCTTGCAGGGAAAAACATGTAAAGGGTTAAGGCTTTGTTGAGTAAGAAACACGACTAGAAATGTGTCTTTTGGATTTAGGGTGTTGAAAGTCAACTGTATATTTGCTAGTAAATTTGCTCTTTAGTTCGTTCATATCATTGCTATGATAAAATCTACATAAATATATTCGTCACAGCTCATGTGTTCTTATAAAATTGGCAGGTTCAAAAATAGTTTTTACAAATGGTTCATAGGACCCTTGGCGACATGCATCCAAATAGACTTCATCCCTAGATAGTAAGTTTCCAATTACTTTGATGAGAAATTTCATCATGTTCACAATTTACTTAAGTGTGGTGATGTTAATTGTATGGTATTGAAGAGCACCTAGGATATCAATAGTACCTTCATAAGAGTAACTATATAGTCCTCCTTTGCACCTATTTGAATTTTTTAGTTGATGGACCTCCTCTCATTAAATCACAGCTTAAAACTTATAACTTCAAAAGTATTGATCAATCTGAACTTGGGCCTTGGAATTTTCTATTGAAGAAATCGAATGTGATGATTAAATTGGTATTGAATCGTACATTTATGGGGCATTTTCTGCGTTGCGTTTTATTTTTCTAGAACCACAAGCGTAAGGTATAATGTATCTCGGTCATCTTTTTGTGGGTCTTGCTTAACAAATTTAGTATTCGGTACAATTATTACAATTGTGCATTAGTGACTCAATGACCTTGGTGCATTCACCCACTATGTGAAGTAGTAGTTATTTCGGATAGTTACATTTTCTGCTCTTTCTTATTCTTTTTTTAGGCCCCTGTTGCAAAAGTGCTTAAAATACTTTTATCATTGTGTTATCACGTCCTTGAAAAAATGTTACTTCTACTCTTTCCTATTCTTTTTCTTTTCCCCCTTGTTTTCTTGTCTTTTTGTTTGGTGATGTTATGCTGTTCATTTATTCATGTGAAATCTATGCAGGTCTTTTTGGTATGTCCAATCAGCAGGCTTTGGCACAAGTTACTGCTCAAGCTGCTTTATCTTAATCTTACATGCAAATTCAAGCTGGATAACAACTTATTGGAAGTTCAAAAAAGAGAAGTTGAAAGTTATAGATTTTTGCTTATCTTAAAAAAACTTAGATGAAAAAATTATTTTTTTTTGGATGGGTTGTGGCTTTTTGTATAAGAGAGATTGCTTTTTGGATGGGTTGTAACTTTTTTGTCTATGAGAGGCAGCTTTTTGTATTGCTCTCATGAGATTAATGAATATAATCTGTACTTTGTTTGACTTCTAATTTTAAGTAGTAATTATGGATTATTGGATTACAAATTGGTGCATACTTATTGCTTTAGAATGTATGTGAGCCAAAAATTATTGAATGGTAAACAGGTGTAATATCAAAAGGAAAAAGCTAGGAAATCCAAAAAAAAAAAAAAAAAAAAAAACAAGGGGCACATTAACGGCGCACATTTTATGCCGTAGATAACTGATTGACGGCATAAAATGCATGCCGTAGATGACCTATTCACGGCGTGCCATGTATGCCGTAGAAAAATTATTCACGACGTGCCATGTATGCCGTAGAAAACTTATTCACGGCGTGTTATGTATGCCATAGAAAAATTATTCACGGCATGCCATGTATGTTGTAGAAAGTCATCCACGGCGTGCCATGTATGCCGTAGAAAACATATTTACGGCATGCAAGGTACGCCGTGGATATACAATGGTTTTCCACGACGCGGCCCAACACGGCATATTTTTGTACGCCGTGAAAAGTCATCCACAGCGTACTTTGCACGCCGTGGATAACTATCTTTGTTGTAGTGTATTAAGATGAGAGTTTCTGCTGATCAAAGAAGTTGATTACCTGAACAACATAAGTGACCATACAGGAGTCATCTTCAAGGTTTTCCACAACCCACCCTGACTGCAGCAGAAGTCCTCTGATTGAATTGTTTTGCTTTGGCTGCAATCCGGCAGCTATCTCTTTTGGCAGTGAAGCGACTGCCACCACCTGCAAAACCCAGTTAGTTTTTTTTTCGCAGTTCAAATGAGAGAGACATTAAGAGGGAAAAATGCTCCATAATTATACCCTTTAAGGTTACTTTAAACTATTTACCAGGGTTCCATCATCCATAGTCTCACGTCGCTCATAAACAATGAATTCTCTGATCCTGAAGAGGGGTTTAGAGCTCTCTCCGAACCTTAGACGGATAATGCTGAGGTTATCTTCAAGTTCTTCAATGTATCTGGCTTCTACCAGATCAGGATCCCATTGCTGGTTAAATTAGTGAAAATGCAACAACAAAAGGTTAATGAAACGTCATACATACATATGGTATATATTTAATTTAAATGTAGCTAGACCATTTAGCTGTGCTTCTTAAATAAGCATTTTTTTTTTTTAATCACATAGAAGCACTATTAAGACGACAAATTTGCAATGTATCATGCATAAAATAACGGAAGTAGCCACATTTTGTCATTGCCATAGAAGAGAATAACGATAGAAAGAACTGTCCGGCCGGGTGTCATATAATGGACAAAGCTAGGGACAAAAATTTTCTTTTACAATGACTTGAGGGGCCTAGACAGACCCTCAAAAGAGTTTTGGGGGGGAGGGGGGAAAGAATCGCAGGCGCTTCCTCAAGTTTGTTGAGCATAGCTTGACTTTAGCCCCACCAAAGGTTAGTGGATCCAATGAACGAGTAGGATCATCAAGGGATGAATTCACATCACATCACGCCGCGGCCCCCGGGTCTCAAACCCCCCTTGACTACCTAGCCTCTGCACCTTTACCACTAGACCACCACCCCGGGTGGTTGCTGAATAAAATGTTTGCTGTTGATGTTTGATTGCATCAGTCATGAACACTCTGACTCAGGTTAAGCTCCGCCTTTGAACCATGTAGCCATTGATCTTGAATATATCTTTTGTTGGCAATTGGCAGATTAACCTGCTAGCGTTACTATCATAAGTTTTATATTTACGGAATTCTCCTTCTCATGATATTGGTATTACTTATGGCAGAAATTCATGTCTTTAGATTTCATGGCAGAAATTCATGTACTTGGGCTAAGCCTTTTTGTTATTAATACATATTTACTTTATAAAAAAAAATTAACATGATGAGCTTTAGTTCTATCTGAGTAGTCAGCCTTGGAGTGTTCATGGCATGCTGACAGTGGCTACCGATTGAGGTCACCAAACACCGGATGACCCTTCTAGCATAATATCATGGTTTGACGAAATGTTTTTGGAGGGGGGCCAATGTTGGACATTGTCATTTAAGTTGTGCATGTGGTAAACTATTTATTCCTTTATCTTCTATGTAGGCATTCACATCTATTTAAATTGATCTAGTCCCTTGTATTTGCAACATAATGCAGTTCATTTTATTAATATCTTGTGCTCTATATCTTTGTTCATTGTTGCTTCTTCATCTCTTTAAATTGATCTTGTCCCTTGTTTTTACCTTTTCCAATAAAATGCAGTTCGTTTTGTTAAGTGTCTTGTGCTGTATATCTTTGTTCATTGTTGCTTCTCTCTCTCGTTAGATTTTGTACATTGTCATTTAAGTTGTGCATGCCATAAATTATTTATTCCTTTACCTTTTCTGAGGACCTCCCATCTATTTAAATTTATCTTATTCCTTGTTTTTATAATGTAATGCATTGTATTTTTGTTAATATCTTGTGCTGCATTTTATTGTTCATTGTTGCTTGTATTGGCACTTTAAATGTCAAATTAAGTGAAAGTACTTATTGTAGACCGAGAAATGTGGATTTGGGATAGTGGCAGATGAAGATATTAAACAGGGAGAGTTTGTGATAGAGTATGTGGGAGAAGGTGATGTTTTTCAGTCATCGTTTGTTCTCAAAATCTCAATATTGGTTTTGCATATTGTAAATAAATTCTGTTTCTTTCTTTTATGCAGTTATCGATGACAAAACATGTGAAGAAAGGCTTTGGACAATGAAACACCGTGGGGAAGCAAACTTTTACTTATGTGAAATCAATCGAGATATGTGATTGATGCCACATACAAGGGAAACAAGTCAAGACAAAGACCTCCTGTTGCGCCAGAGGCTTTAACCCATTCAAACCCCACATTAATGATAGCACCCCACAGCTGATTGATGCACTGCTGATAGACGACTTCCATCTTTGATTCTTGTATACATATTATACTAATACTTTTCTCATATATCAAATTACGAATTGCCTTCCTCTTAACTTTGTAACCAAGACCCCTAATATTGCACGAGAGAATCTTCAACATAATGAATCCGCTCTTTCACGATCCAGATAAAACAAATATCCCCCAACCAGAGCCCCTAACGCTTTTTTTCAAAAACTTCCCAATCACGCACCTCTAACTCTGAGATTTTTTCAACAATTTCCTGGTCATTACCAAGGCTTCGAAAACCAACTCGCTGGAGCATGTTCCAAGTATCTCGAGCTTCCTGGAGAATGAGATGATTTCTATTTGCAATCCCACCATCAGAAACAGAGGCACTTTCCAAATGAATAGAGGGACCATCAATTGGGGCTTTTACTGATTTCCTATTTTTCTTCTTTACTACCTTCTTGGATCTGAGGCATTTCTTCTTCCAACCCAAGATTTCTCCAAGGAGCTTCTTTTTCTTTCTGGCCGACTTAGCAATAGCCTTGAGCTTGCGAGAATCTCTGCAAGACTCTAACGACACACCAATTTCAAAGGAAGAAGACTCACACTGAAATCCTTGAATATCTCTTGAAGGTGTTGCTTCGACACGAGACTCTGTGCTATTTGAAACCCTAGGTAGATTGATCTTGAGTGAAGGGGATGCTTGAGAGCAGACCCGTTTACTGCTGGAAGAGAGTTTTAATGAGAGCAAATTACTCCCATCACTTTTCAAGGAATCATTACTGGGGTTGTTGTTCTGAAGCAAGCCCAAAACAAATAGTCCATCTAAAGTGCCCAAACTGTGAGCTCTTCTCAGCCCAAGGGGAAAATTGCAAAGAGACAATCCTTCAGCAGCGTGGACTAGATGACTCTTGAGCCCAAGGCCCAAACTATGAGTTTCCAAATTTTTAAAATAAGTTTTGGAATTATGGGAGCCGTAGTGACATCCACCACTGCAATGAGTGTACTTCCTTTTCCAGTTCCCAATTTCTCGCTGCTCAAGAGAGGACATATTAACCATGGGATCCATATTCCTACTCCCTAAACAACTATCACACTTCCCAGCAAAAGAAGGAATTGAATTTTCCACCTGGACAACTGGTTGCTGATTGGGAAGTGCCCTGTCAGCATTGTCACCCAAGCAAGAGCGTCCCCCTGGAGGAATATCCAGCATTTTTTCAGTCAACTCATCATCTTCCTCAATGACTTCCACTTGAAAATTTTTCCCGGCATCACTACTTTCTGCAACCTTCGACACAGTATCAATCAAATCATCAACAAGACTTTTATTTCTAACCGGCGGAACATCATTAACAACTTGACACTTCCAACTTAGGATCAGTGACTAATTCTTCCCTAACAGTGATGAGAAAATTTTCATTACACACTTCAAGGATTAGTTCCTTAGAAATAGGCTCAAGCAATTTAGTAGATACTAAGATTCTCCCTCTGTCTAGCATCTTTCTATTATGAGTATTGCCATCTATAGAAATAACCTCTCCAAATTTTTCTCCTATCTTCATGAAATTAATCTCCAACCAAGCATGCAAAGGCACACCAACGATTGAAAGCCAGACCAGTCTCTCATGGACTAAGAGATTAGGATGCCAAGATCTAATATCTTTAACCCATTGAGCTAACCATGTGCCGTCTTTGAGATGCGATTTCATGATTTCTTCTAAGTGAAATTCGAGTAGTACCAGCAAGCCTCCCATATATCGAACAGTAATGTCAAACACTCCCTCTCTGGAAAATGCTTCCTGTAAGCCTTGAAGATAACTGAAATGAATCACTGATCCAATCACACATCTTTTCACCCAATCATTATCCACCTCCTCAACCTGTATCGTCTCAATAACAGGGTGTTGATGTTTTGTCGTATTACCAGTCTGCTGTTCAGCCATACCATTCGTAGAATTCCTCCCAACTAAAACATCTGCATAAGTTCTAACATATGGATTCGGAATCTCCTCTTGAAGAGCTTTAACTGGATCTATAGAAGATTCTTTTCTCCTCCAAACAGGGCGTTTTGGAATTGCGTGACGCTTATATGTCTCCTTCCTGGTCTTGCTATACATCGCTCGTTTAACTAGTAAACGTTTATTCCAACACCAAGCTCCATTGCATCTTTGAATAGCAACCTCTGCATCCTTATCATTGTAAAATCTTACAAAGCCATACCTTGAATTGGAGCCAGTCCTTTTCTTCCACGGAACAAATACATCAGCAATGTCACCATACCATTTGAACATGCTTCTTAGCCATCTGTTCTCCATTCGATCAGGAAGATTATCCACAAACAGTGTGACACAACCTTCATCCCTCCCTCTTTGAATCGAGCGTCCATAACGGCAAGAATTTCTCCCTCTCCGGCCGGAACTTCTTCCTCTCCAGTAATCCACCATCGTTCTGATACTCCTTTCTGCTATTTGAGATGAAGGTGTGTTTGTTAAGGGATTGACCTGACTTTTGGTAAGCGATGACTTACAGGTAAGAAATGGCTAACCATTGGAGCAATATCTTCTTGAGATTGAGCTAAAATTTAGCTTTGGCTAGAGAAATGGGTAGCTAGAGGAATGGCTAACCATTGGAGCAATATCTTCTTGAGATTGAGCTAAAATTTAGCTTTGGCTAGAGAAATGGGTAGACTGTTGGAGATGCTTATACATTTGTAAGAAAATGCATGTTTCTGTTGCGATTTCTGCATTATGGACCTTTCATGGAGCATTGATTTTTGACTTTCTATCGTAGATATGTTATTATGGAAATTCATACTTTCATACTCCAGTCTGACAAATTTAGCAGGTTTGTTCAATTTGGTGCAGATCAGAATTGCTATTGTGGTGCTATAGGCTACAGGCAAAAGCTGGGGGTTAAACCTACCAAGCCTAAGATTACTTCTTCAGATGCTGCATTGAAATTAGTTGCATGCCAGGTGGCTGTGTCCTCTCCTAAAGTGAAAGCAATTCTATCTGGAAAAGCTGTATGTATGGGTGGCTGTTTGATATTATTAACATGTGTCCTAGATATACAAGGCCATATCCTCTTCTTCTTCCTTTATTTCTTATTTATTTTATTTATTTTTTCGTTATATGGGTTTTTATGATTATATTTTAAGGATTGTTTTTGCTAAATTATCAGGACAAAGTTATCAATACTTGAGTTACATGCTAAAATATTAATTTTACAGTCCATTACCTGGTCATTATGGGTACATTTAAGCATGTTTGTTTAACATTTTTGATATTTAGGAAGTTTCTAAAGTGATAGTGATTGGATAATGATTGTATCAACTCTATCTTAATTTGAGAGGGACAATTACATTCATATTCTCTTTAGGTATGTTGGGTTAGTTACTGGTGTCTTCACTCTTTGAGGTTGTTTTTGTACCTGTGAATGCTATCATTATTATTTTTTCCAATAAAAGGGCAAGACAGAGTCAAGATTATGAACTCTCTATTCCTTCTTTCTTTCTTCACTTGGCATTTGAGTGATTCTTAGTAGAAGTATTGTCTTAATTCTTTGGTTGCAATTTGAGAAAAAATGTCACCATAGCAGTTGAATAGTTGCTGATGTCAAAGCATGTATGGTTACCCTGATTTTTGGAAGTAAGTCTCAGTCGAAAATCAAAATTATTAGACATATTAGTTTGTACTTTTTCCCAAACTTCTATGCAATCTTTCCGCTTGGTTTGATGGGGTTGTACTAGGTTGTGATGTTTTTATAATGGAATTTGGAGTCTTTGTTCTTCTTTTCGGGTGTTTTTCATCTAGAACGTTTATAAAATTGTGGGAGCCTTGCAACAATATAGGCTCTTTTCCCTAAATGGTAGGTTTTTTAGGCTTTATTCCAACTTTGGTGTGATTTTTAACTTTATTCCCAGACAACGATAAATCGTGGTTGCTAACCACGATTTTATTAAAATCGTGCATAGCAGCCACGATTTTAGATTGGGTATATGAATCCATCATTTGTCGACCGTACCCGTATAAATTTTATATACACAGAAATCGTGGCTAGCAACCACGATTCTATGTTAAAAACCCATCCCCCTTATAACGTAGAGAGAGCAGCACTTTTCATTAAAAAAAAAAAGAAGCAAAAAACAAAGGAGTGCTTTCAGTCTACTTCTCGCGATTTAGGGTTGAGATACCCACATCCGGCATCGATCCTCCTTCATCGTCCTCCGCTGGCGTCGATCCTGGTCCTTCGTTGGGCATCGATCAGCTTCCTCATTGTTCGTTATCCGTAGCACCCATTATCTCTCTCGCGTTTAGAGCAATGAGCACTATCAACTGAAAAGAATCAAGCTTCTCCTCCTCGTCTAGGGTTTTCAATTTGGCTTCCTCCTCGTCTCTTGCTCAGATCTGCGTTCGTGACTGTTGGAGAAGAACTAGGGCTTGTGTGCTTTCCCCTTAATCGCGTGACCGTAGATTTTCTTGGTGATGTATTCGTTTTCTTCTTCACTTTCCTGTTCTCTGTGGCGTGATTTTTGCCTATTTTATTTTGGATTGATCGATTAGAGGCTTCATTTTCTTCTCTATTTTAGTTATTTGTAAATTATCTATATATATCTATATATATATATATATATATACAGAAATGATCCTATCAGCACGTGCTGATATAGGTTTATATCAGCACGGCTACAAACCTACAATTGCTAATTACAAACCTACAATTGACTGACTACAAATGTACAAATGGATGGCTTTTAAATAGCTACAAACATCCCATTTCACTGACTACAAACCTATAATTGACTGACTACAATCGCCCACAGGCCGATAATTGTCCATTTGTAGTCAATCAATTGTAAGTTTGTAATCAGTCAATTGTAGGTTTGTAATAAGCAATTGTAGGTTTGTAGCCGTGCTGATATAAACCTATATCAGCACGTGCTGATAGGATCATTTCTGGGTTATCCAATCCACTGCCTAAGCCCTAAAAACCTTACACTAGACTACATACCTGCCGAAATGATTGCTACCTTTTTTTTGTAGAAATGGATGCCAAACTGAGGTGCCTAATCAAACCCTGAACCTTTCTCTACAAGGAGGCAAACTAAATAATCAACAGGATAAAACATTCCACACCCATAAGTCCATAACTACCTATATATTGTTGGGCTCTTTTCCCTAAATGGTAATTTTTTAAAAATTTATTCCGACTATGGTGTGATTTTCAACTTAATTCCTAGACAGCAATAAATCGTGGTTGCTAACCATGATTTTAGGTTGGGTATACGAATTCATCATTTTATCGCTCGTATCAGTATAAAATTTTTATACGCAAAAATCGTGGGTGCTAGCCACGATTTTAATCCAAAATCGTGGTTAGCAACCACGATTATGATGCTTAATAAGTTTTTTTTTTTTTTTTTTTTTTTTTTTTTTTTTTAATTTTTTATTTTAAACTGGGAAAAAATTTTAGAAGTAAAATCGTGGTTGCTAACCACAACTTTTAGAAATCGTGGTTGGCAACCACGACTTTGTCTTGTTCACCCTACACGGCACATGATGGTCTGGCTTTTTGACTTTAAGTTTGAATTGTTTACATCCAAATTATTAGTCATTCGTAGTTAAGTTAGTAGTCATTTCATTAAGTTTGAATTGTTCACATCCAACTACTAGTCATTCGTAGTTAAGTTAGTAGTCATTTACTAATATGTTAATAGCCATTTGTATTGAACTGACTTCTTACTTGTTGTAGTTGGACCTATATATGCGATTCTTATATATAATTTATATACATGGTCAATTCAGCTAAGCAACCCTGCAATAAAAATGATAAGACAGTGGTATTTGGCACTGTGGTCTCTGTTTTCCATTGAAACAAATAAGTAAATTGAGAAAATCATCCCAGGAAGGAGGCATTTCCAAAGTTTCACTTAACAAAGGTCCCATTAATTGCCTGTATTTGGGATATTGTCCTTATAACAAAGTCTAGGACAATTGCTGACAGATAAGTTTTGGTGAAACTTCAGCTAAAAGAGAAAAATATTCACCAACAAAAAAGGTAGTGAAATCTTGAGCTCTGCAGAGCACCATTCTCTCTTGCGAAAAATTTTTTAAAAAAAAATTTAATCAGAATTTATTTCCATACATGAGGCATTCATTTACCAACACTGTATAAGTCCAAGTTTGACCAAGGTGTATACGTCATATAATATAACCACGAAAATTAGAGGCATCATGCATTTAAAAAAGGGGGTACAAAGGCAAATCAATGTCAATAAGAAGAAATCCATAGAGGTACTATGACAGTAGAATCCGCTTGCCATTATAGAACAGGTTTAGATTATTCCAACAGTGGCAAGCCTTTTGTCATGACCAGCTCACACAGCCTGCATTTCTTCAAGTACTTCATTAAGGATATGATACTCCTAGCCGCTTGCACATGCATCGTCCAACATCTTACTCCAAACGTTCCCATATTTTGTTGAACATCAAAATTCAACACAAACTGAAGGCATAAAGACTTGAAAATGTAGGATTCAGCTTGAAAATATTCATGCTAATTGCATCATTCTTTACAAACTCAAGATCTGGTATCTGCAAATTTAAGATTCAAGTTGTTAGACATTTGCAAGCACCTATAGATGTTTTAAGTATTTCAATAGTTATAGTAAGAGATTGATTCAGTACCTTATATTAATAAAAGAGCTCAAAAGTTTGAATTCATTTGAGTAAAATCCATCCATTTATCTCTCAAAGAGGATGGAATGGAGCATCATGCTGCCAATGGATTATTAGGAGTTGTTCTACAATCTAGTACTCTAGTATCCAATTAATTCAATGCCCGAAAATTTGGCAAAGCTCTTAGCTACAAGCCTACATCAAATAGAGATTACTGCTATACTGGATCATGAAGAAATGAATCCACCATTTAACAGGGTGTATAGAATGAACATACAGTAGGACTGTTGGGCTTTCCCAGCAAGATACTATTTTCAAAAGAGGTCTTCTTTAGCTTTACTAATTGAGATCATAGCTAAATCAAACATACAAATATGTACTACGAAATTTCATATAAAGATATAAGAGCAACAAAATTATTAAAAATTGATAACACTTGAAGTCTTTTTTCTAAAAAATAATACTAATAAAGTAATAATTACTCCATTTCTCCCATTTTAAAGAAAAAAAAAAGACAAACAAACAAACAAAACTGAACCTATATCGTTTCCCAGCTGAAGGTATCATTATCATCTTATTTTTAGAGTGATCATCCCTTTTGTGCATTTGAACAGTCTATATAAATGTATGTGATTCATATTTTTACTTGTGCACTACGTAGAAACGGTAACACAGATTACCTCATCAAGGACTCAGAATTATTAGTTGGATTCTCTTAGCTCAACCCTTGCTATCTAAAATTCTTTCACCTAATGAGAAAACTAAATATCAGCCATAATAAAAGTCCATCATGATACCGCATCAAGACATTCACAAAAATCACCACACAAGCTTAGCATTGCATATCTAAAAAAGTATTAGAGTAAGAATCTAATACTTCTACTGCTAGTAGATGTTGCTTTATTATCTTATCCATTTTCAGTTTGAAAAGTAACTTTGAGTAAATCAGGAAAGCTATGTGAATTATTACAACATCTGCCATCCTAGGGCATCAAAGAATTACATCCAAAAATTAGTACTCCTGCACATAAGAAAGTTTGAGAAAGAGAAAAAGAAGAAGAAAAAGGAAAAAAGAATAGAGCAAAAGAAAACAGAGGTTCACAACAAAGTAGGATAATTAGGTGCAGTTAACGAAATCAAGGTATTGATCCATGAGAATAATTCACCATGCAAATAACAGTAATGGAATTAAATATGTCATTTCAAAAGATATTGAATCCAGATCAAATACCACAGAAATTACTAGTTTCCAACCATTAAATTTCACTTTATGCTTGTCTATAAAGAAATGCCAGAATCAAAATTATATATCAGCATGACAAAACTTGGAACACAGAAAGACTACAATTTTCCACAAGTTTTCTGTATGCAAATGCCAGAAAATTACATCTAGAAATAGAGAACCAACTAGCAGGTACAGAGCTCTACATTTGACAATTAAGAATGTTCTACAAAGAGCTTTTGCCTATCTTAATGGATGACGATTGCATCCAACCATACAGATTCTACAAATTTTCCTGCATAATTAATGAAATTCACAAAATTAAATATGGAGTTATATTTGTCCACTTAACGTATATTAAATATGGTTCAAACAAGATATCTATATCCTATAGGGCAATATAAGCCTAAATGGGTAAAGAAACAAAGATCCTAAAATTAAATTGAAAAGAAATCGGTTAGAATAAAAGACCCTAAAATCAAATAAAAGAGAAATCCGTAAGACGAAGAAGACGAAGAAGAAGAGGATAGGGACCGTACCTGGACAACAAACAAATGGGCATTAAAAAAAATCCCTAAAATCAAACAAAACAGAAATATAAATTTACATATAATTAATATCCGCACAAAATAATAATTTTAAAACACTAAGATATATATATATATATATATACAGAAATGATCCTATCAACACGTGCTAATATAGGTTTATATCAGCACGGCTACAAACCTACAATTGCTGATTACAAACTTACAATTGACTGATTACAAACTTACAATTGATTGACTACAAATGGACAATTATCAGCCTGTGGGCGATTGTAGTCAGTCAATTATAGGTTTGTAGTCAGTGAAATGGGATGTTTGTAGCTATTTAAAAGCCGTCCATTTGTACATTTGTAGTCAGTCAATTGTAAGTTTGTAATTAGTCAATTGTAGGTTTGTAATCAGCAATTGTAGGTTTGTAGCCGTGCTGATAGGATCATTTCTGTTGGATAACCCCTCTCGACAAGGGAAAATCTATCACGATTCCATACCTTAACTTACCACGTGATGATAAAAAAAATATGACAAAACAAGGACTAAAAGGTTAGATGGGTAAAGCAAAAGCGTTTTTTTTTTGTTTTGTTGGCGCGGGACATCAATCTTACAATCTCGAAGGTCTGATTTAATAGTGCTTGTACAGACTGATGATTACTCAATCATGATTATTAGTAAATGCTAATAAAGACATTAGGGATCCAAAACATTGGTATTCTTTTGGGACCAACTCTTAATAAATAAACAAACTCCGTTTGATAAATTTAGAAAATAGTGGTATAACTTACTGCAACCACAAAACTCACACAATATTAGTATTATTACCTTTTTGAGTGGATTGAATTTTTAATGTGGCTCTAAAATTTTTTAAGGATTGGCTTACCAATGAAAGAGAAAAAGAATGAGATTAAGAGAACTGAACTGTAAACTGGTTGTGAGGTAATATGGCTATTGAGAGGGGGAAGGAGTAAGGGAACATAATTTTTCCGCTCGGATTTTAAATTTTCTTTCACTATGGTTGATAAATTCATAAATCACAACATGGCGAGAATTGTGCTGATAACTTGATAAGCACATCACCACGTGGCTGGAATTTTGATGACTGCTACTTGTCATTATGTGGCATTTAAGGCGAGCACATGTCAATCTCACAATGCAAGTCTACATGCTTGATGACACCTTGTGCTTGAAGCCTCATGCAGATATGACATGTAGTAGGGAAGGTTGATATTCCCACAAACAAAACCGGAAGGAAAAAAAAAAAAAAACAATTTTGGGAACTAGAATGGGTTTTCCCAACATTGTGGTCTCATGCTTGAAAAAAAATAAAATAAAATAAAATAAAAATTCATTCTAAGTCATGAAGATGGAGCCTAGGGCTCCTATCCTAGGTGATATCCCCTGCTAATAGTACTATACTAAGAAATTTCCAAGTATATTGTCACAAATTGAAGAAAGAGAAGAAAAAGAAAAGATAGAGGGCATGTATACCCTAAGGCTCTTGTTCGGGGGCTCCTACACCGAGGATTCTACCCTAGGGATACTGCCCACGTGCTATACCTCGATTGTATTGTTGGGATGGCTTGAGAAGTCTTGGCATGGCAGCTGGAGCAAATGCAAACTAGGGTAGCTGTGTACCTTGCCCTAAATAACTAGGGTGAGTTACCTTCTTCTTTGGTCTTTTGTAGGGAAGTGAGGCGCAAATTACTTCGTAACATGTGTTCAAAAACCGAATACACTTTAAAGCCTCATTCTACTACCTAGTGGTGTCTTATGTATAAAGGAGCTGGGAGAGTATTGATCGTCTCTTTTTGCATTGTCCTGTGGCTAGTTGGGTATGGAATAAACTCTTTTCTTGTAGTGATGAGCTTTGGGTGGTCCCGGACAGTGTTTGGAGGGTACTTGAGATTAATTTTTGGGGTTTTGGTAAGGGCAGGAAAGCCGGAACCCTTTGGAGGTGTTCTCTTATGGTTATGTTTTGGGTCACTTGGCTCGAAAGAAATGTGAGGATTTTTTAAGATAAGTAGACTTCTTTGATTCATTTGTGGGATAGGGTGCATTTCCTTGTCTCATTTTGGGCTCATTCCTCTAAAGATTGCAAATATTCCTTTATTTATTTTGAAAACTGATTGGAGGGCTGTTTGTTTTTAACTTTTTGGTTTTCTTTTGGTTTCTTTGGTTGGTTTTTCTATTATTTCTGGAGGAATCCTTGTCCTCCTATTGTAATTTCCTTGCTTTCATTTTATCAATAATATTATTGTGTTGATCAAAAAAAAAAATATTTCAAAACCCTATTGGACCTTTCAAACTAGAAATAGACATTTTCGCGATTCAAAATTTTGCTAAACCTTAAAATTTTTTAGATTATTTGACGACATGTATCCATATTTGGACTCGTTGCAGGTTGCCATTCAATACGCTTATCTTGCTGCATTGGTCCAATAAGATGTTAACACCTTTTTGACACATGTCAACGCCTTATTTAATTTTCCAATCATTCTTGTACTATAAATACCTTATTCTATCACTAGAAGAGAGATCATTAGAAGGATACTATTAAGTTTCCAACCTAAAAGCCTAAACTAATAGGTTGATGGCCTAAACAGGTATAAGAAGTCATATCAAACCCAATATTTGGACCGTGTGGGATGTCGTATTTTTCTAACACTCCCCATCACTTGCAAGCCAAATAAGACAAGAATAAGTCTATCATGTAGGCAACAAATATGAACTTATGAATGAAACAGACCCAAGAATGACAACGACAGGCTTTGATACTATGTTAAGTTTCCAACCTAAAGTTTAAGCTTTTATTAGATGGAGGGCCCAAACGGATATATGAAGCCATGTCAATCCCAATATTTAATTTATGTGAGATGTGGTACTTTTTAGCACTCTTCCTTACATGTAGGCTTAACAAGTCAAGAAAGGGCCTACCATGTGGACAACAACGTTGGGCTCACTAGCGAAATGGGTCCAAGAACTACATACTCTAATACCTTTTTGAGTTTCCAACCTAACAATCTAAGCTATAATGTGGAGGGCTCAAATAGGTATATGAAGTCATATCAAACTTGATATTTAATCAAAGTGAGATGTGAGGCTTTCCAACACTCCCTTTCATGTGTAGGCCTAACACAACACGAATGAACCTATCACGTGAATGACAACAAGCTGGCTCTAATTCCATGTTAAGTTTCCAACCTAAAAGCTGAAGCTGTCAGAATGGAGGGCCTAAATAAATATATGAAACCATGTCAAACTCGATATTTAATTGATGTGGGATGTAGTAATTTTCCAATAGAAACCCAACTACAACATAGTTGATTAAAATATTCAATCTCTGTAAGCGCAAGTCATTATATTAAATATCATACTTTGATGCTCTCCTTACACTGCACACTTCCTTTATTAATTATGTTTTTAGGCTACATTGATTACCCTTATTACTTTATGTTTGAGTCTCGAAAGATGGTCCAGTGTTAGATTTTAAAGTTTGAGGCCTGAAAAATTGGTCTATAAACTTTTAAGTCAGATGCCTAAAAGATGGTCTAATATTGAGTGTTTGTTACTGTCAGTCTGTCACCCATTGTTGGCATTTTCCAACAGTTGCCTTCCTCTTCTTGCTCAGGCTAGGCATTATATTGCCATCTCAAGTCTTTTTAAGGCCGAGTATTTAGAAGTGCAGTATCGCTACCATCATGTAACGTCACCTCCTGAATAGTACACCTTAGCAGTAGTCCTAATTAGCATTGTTAATGGTTGGTGGCATATGTCAATATGCACACGTAAGAACCAACAACTACGTTGTTTCAGTTTGCCAAAACAATATTTTGTTGAAACATATATGATGCAAATTGCAAAATATGAAAATATGACATTTGAGGTGTAAAAAGTTAAAAATGCTTGTGATCAGAGAAGATGGCCCATATTAGATGTGAATGTGAGTTTGATAAAAGACATTTGATAAAATTTTGTTGCTTATACAAAAATAAATGAGAAGGGAGACATGCATAACATTGAGACCAATAGGCCTAAGTCAATCTAGATAGTGTGAAATTGGAGAGAAGTTTTCGCCTAGAAACTTGTCTACATCAGCCACTGAATTTTTATGTTGTTTACAACTTTATGCATATCAGTTGTGCAATGCCCTAAGCCTCTAAGTATGTCAATTATGTCTTATTGTGCTTGTTTTTTCTGTATTATATGTTTATTTGTATAATGCAAAAGTTGGACTAATTTGTGGAGTCATTTTTTGTTTTTTTGAAAGGTTTATCAAAATGGCATTCTGCATATAGGTAAGCGAATTCTCTCTCATTCTAAGGTTATTATATGTTAGGAGCTGTCTTTTTAGGGAATCAATGTTATAAGTTGGTATATTTGAATAGTTTCTTTTGTTTTGTTTTTTTTTTTTTTTCGTCTGGTGCACATTTTACTTCCCACCCAGGAAATTTGCAACATGCCCCAAATAAACGAAGAACGTGCTCCCATAATTGCATCGGTGAAGTTATCAGGATAACACGCCCCATGGATGAGAGGTATTGAATGTTTATCCCTGTTTCTCCTTCAAACTTTTCCATTCCTCAAAATATCCTGCAGTAGAGTATGTCTTTTCAAGAACTATTTTGAGGAAGAAAAATTTTAAAATACTTGTAGGAACTATGTAAGCGTATCTGGTGCACCCTTATTGTCGTAATAGAATGTATTGTCCATGGCCATATAGGTTGCTTGCTTGAACTCAAGTACTCAACTCACACGAGCTCAATCATTGGATATATATATCCACTCTATTTGTAATAGAAGGTGTATATCCCATCGATTGTAGCAATTTCACTTATTTTTCTGAGATTTTAAAGTGTAACTGACCTCCCCTGTCAGGGCTTTTCGTGTCAGCTTATATAAAATAGCTGACTTGCCCTCATACATTCAACGGTATTAATTGATTTTCAAATCAGGGTTATAATGGTCTTCTAAAGTTATTGAAATTGTACTGACATAGAGTTTACATTCTTAGGGAAGTTCACTGATATTTCAAAATGCAGAAATAGAAAAAAAAAAAAGAAAAAAAAAAAAAAAAAAAAGAGCTAAGGGCCCGCTGGGGGGGTGGTTCTTTTGTTACCAACCTCTGGGTATGTTCAAAAGAACTTAGATTTAAAACGAAAAATTGTTGCCAAACTGATCTACCTGGAAGAATCTCAGTTCCCAATCTAAGCTTGGTTACTTTGTTCTTTTTTTTTTTTTTTTGGCTAAGTATTGGTCACTTTGTTCTTAATTGTCTAATTTCTTAATTATTTTTTATTTTTATTTTTTGGTGCTAAAAATTTATTTTATTTATTTTTTTCAGAGCTAAAGTTGGTTGAATTGATTTCATCAATACTTGGATGTTAGATGGAGTTAAGATTTTGAATTATTACCACTGTTCTTTTCTTTCGTCTTCTGCTAGAAGCTTGAGTGTTTGACCATAAAAGTACTGAATTGTGATATTTATGTTATTCTGTACATTAGTTTGCTAAATTTATTCTTGTCCATGTTACAAATGTTCAGAGGTCTTTTGGGATTATTAAACGGTTTGATAAGATTTCCAAAAGACACTTGGTAAGGGAAATTTTTCTGTCTACTTACTGTAAAGGTTAATTGGCAATATGCTCATATCTAGAAGCATATATGTTGTTGCAGATCATGTTTGAAGATGGTGTTGTCGAATTTCTTGACATGTCAAAAGAAGATTGGGAATTTGTAACTTTGTGATGAAATTATGGGGTAAGTACAACATTTAGTTGTTGTGGCTTCTTCTTCTATTTTTCTGGAACCCTGTTTGACAATATCTAACCATTTTTCCTTTCTCATACCTCCATTTTAGCAGTCTAAGGAATTAAAAGAGAAATGAACAAATAATGGTAACATGAAAAGGGGGAGTGGGTTGCTACCCATTGGTGGGGGTTTGCAGGAATAAATATTTTACTGTGCTATGTGTTCTGACCAGGGATGACAATGAAAGGTATCCAAATAGTCTGGGCCCAAACCTCGGTGGGAGTAGGCCTGGGATACCCATGTTTGCCAAGAAAAAAAAAAAAAGGTTTTTCACTGAAGAAGGCTAGCATCATTGTTGGACTAAACAATATATTTTTGGGCCTCTCTATTGGCACCCCAAGACTTACTTTTCATTCCTCATTTATTTTACACTTTAATGTTTTATGAAAAATAGATGAAGTTTTTATAAAAACTGATCGTGTGTTCTATTAGAAAACATCATTTTGAATAACTTTTTAGAAGAAAGTTTTTCGAAAATCTATCATTGCAGTATAGTTTTTTGCCATTTATAGTATTTACTTCATAAATGTCTAAAAAGTCCACTTAAACGATAAATTTTGGAAAAACTTTCTTCTAAAAAGTTGTTCAAAATGATGTTTTTTAATAGATAGCATGATCAATTTTTATAAAAACCTTATATATTTTTCATAAAATTTTAAATTTTAAAATAAATGGGGGATGAAAAACAAGTCTTTGGGTGCCAATAGAGGCGTCCTGTATTTTTTGAAGTTAAGTAACCTCCTTCCATCAAATCTAAAGCCTTTGTTATAAGCCTTGAACTAGCAAGGGGTATATGGTTTTATAAAGTTGTTATGTATGGAGGGGCCAGATTTTGAATATCTGTGTTTCATTCTTTCTTGAGATCTACAATGGTTGATCTGATTTTTGGAGGTGCAAGGTGGAGAATAGGAGAACAGGTGGATTATTTCAGTCACTTGAGGGGAAAAGTCATTATGTATTTGTATTCTGTTTCAAATATGCAAATTATACTTTTAGGAGGACGAGGTACATTCAAAATGACTGGAGTATAGGGCAGAGAATTTGAGAGCGTAAACGAGTCGAGTGAAAGCAGCCTAAATTGTAAACTCATCTGAGCTCTTTGGGTGTTTGGTTAGTGGGACAAGTGGTAGAAGTGGACAGAGGTGGATGCATATTGTATTTAATTTTTGGAAGAGGTATGGTAATAGCTACCTTGTAGGTATGTGCGAATCTTGGTTGTTTGGGGTTAGTTTAGGCTAGGCAGGGGTGTGTTATATGTGGGTTCTTTCTATATTATAAGCACTCTTCACTAAATTTGTGTTCCTAGGATTTTTTATGTATTGAACGATGTCCATGCCAAGACTCCCAATGTAAAAGATATTGGCGGTGATAAAGTCAAAGTAAAGCTGTGTAGTTTGGCTAGTGTTCACTAGGAGTCTGCTTATCGTTTAAAGCTATGTTTTGGTGGTGGGTTTACGTTAGTCAATGTCAGGAAAAGAAGTGGCTTTGGAAATGGAATACTGATTATGTAATGATTCAGAAAATAATTGGAAATGCATGAAAACCCAAAGTAGGAGTTATATATGGGTGCCCATGAAAACCCCACTTAGGAATAGAGGGCGGGGGAAGTATGTCCCGTATCCAGCCCCTTGAACAAACTCACTTACTTGGACAAGGAAGGCTAACACTCGAAATCCATGAAAACCCAAAGTAAGAGTTATATATGGGTGTCCATGAAAACCCCACTTAGGAATAGAGGGCAGGGGAAGTATGTCCCGTATCCAGCCCCTTGAAGAAACTCACTAAATAGGACAGGGAAGGCTAACACTCGAAATCCATCTTGGGAGACTGACTCACATAGAAGAAAGGGTATCACAGGGCACTTCCTCCTTGATGTGTTGGTTTCTGGTTTTTTGACTTTCCTCTCATTCATTTGCATGACTTGTTTTATTGTATTGTACATGGCCCTTCTTTATATATACAATGGTTTTTTGTCAAAATTCTTTGTGATAGAGGTTTTGATATTGATATGCATTGTCCTTTATGCAATACCTATGTTGAAGATCAATCATTTATTTGTAAATTTCAGCTTTGTGAGTGAAATTTGGTGCAGTCAATGGAGCTTAATTGTCCCACCCCTAATAATGAAAATAATAGTTTAGTAGATTGGGCTTTAAGCTTGTGAAAAATAGTCTTTTAGAAATTCATTTCATCCAGATATTATTTTAGCAAAAGTTGCAAATCTTCTTTGGCAGATTTGGTGCGCAAGAAAGAGCGTTATTTTTAAAAATGACTTAATAAATTTCTCATTATTGAGTGTGCAACGATACTTTTTCACTGATTATTTTAATGATAGGTCAACCGTGGAAAATTGCACTGATATTCCAATTGACATGAGCATCAATAGAAGGAAGAAAAAATTAAGATTCATTAGATGGATACCTTTAGACGAAGGTTGGGAAAAATTAATATTTGATGGTTCAATAAGGAAGAAAAAGGGTACTATGGGATCTATTATTCGTGATAGTTGGGTTAAACCTTTAGTTATGTTAGTTAATTGGTTTGAGGAAAATGCCACAGTTTCTTAATAGAAGCAATGGCTTTGAGAAGTGGCCTTTTATTTATTTGTGATATTTGGGGAAAATTGTCCAGTTTGTAATGTGCTTTAGTTGCCCAGTGAGACCATGATTATCTGCATTCTTGTTTTTCCGCCGTTTTGCCTTTTTGAGGTTTTCTGTCACAAATGGACAAGTTCTGTTTTGTTCTGTTTTTTCCTGCAGTATACTTTTTCTGCAAGTTTGTACGACGTTAATATGGAAATACCTCAAGAACAGTGGTGGGTGTCTTTGAGTATTATAATTAATATGTTTTGGTAACATGGTTTAGAAATTAATTACAATGTAATATAACTTTTCTTAAGACTCGAACCTAGCATGGTTCAAAGTCTTGCCTGAGACGGTGACGTTACACCAGTGACGTCAAGGTCTCAAAACCTTCCGTTACAAGACGTGATAACGTTACTGTAAATCTCGCGCCTTTTCTCGTCATAGACATAACCACAGATTACGTCCATGTTGAGAAAATGGCCTCGAAAATGGCCTCTCTTTATGGATTGTTCTCTGTCGCTACTTTTTAAAAGTGTGAACCCACCACTATCGAATGGAAGAAGAAGAGTAGTTGCAGGGAAAACCCACAAAACCCAAGCAAATTATTTTACTTAGATCTAGAAGTGCAAGTTAAAGATATATAAGGTCTATGTAGTTTTTATTGAAATTTACACTTTTTTATACTTTTCTGTTGTAAAACCAAGAATTTAGAACAAGGTATGAGGAGAATAAATTTCTCATCCATCTTCTTTGATTTCCATCTGAATGTATAAACATTATACAAGGATCAGTAAAACTCTTTGAGATACACTATCTCAGTCTCCTTCCTTCATTCTCTCTGAATACTCCTCTTCTCTTCTTTCTCTCCAAATGCTTCTCTTCATTCTCTTCTTTCTCCCCTTCCCCTTTTATCTTTGTTTGTATTTGGTCCTCATGATGGGATTACCTAACCCACTTATGAAGTGGTGTTCCCATTATCACAAAGTGGAGGGGGTGTGGACATCCACTCAATGTCCACTCAATGTTTAATATTTATAACACTCCCCCTTGGATGTCCACCACACTAAGATAATGTGCCTCGTTAAAAACCTTACTAGAAAAACCCAGTGGGAAAAAACTAGTGAAGGAAAAAGAGTACATCATTTTTGTAAATCTTAGAGTGGTGTTGGACGCACTAAAGAAAACTGCCTCATTAAAACCTTGCCAGGAAAACCCAATGGGACAAAACCTAGGCGAAGGAAAAAGAGTACAGCGTGCATATGTCCAAAAATGAATACTCCCCTTATAAGAAGATAAGTATCAACTTAACTGATCGCAAACCCGACGCATTCCAATGCCATATACCAATTTCTTGAATGTTGACGATGGTAAGGCCTTGGTGAATAAATCCGCAAGATTATCAGTGGAACGTATTTGCTTCACATCAATTTCATGCCTCTGCTGGAGTTCATGAGTGTAGAAGAACTTTGCTGAAATGTGTTTGGTTCTATCACCTTTGATGTACCCTCCTTGAATTTTTGCAATACATGCAGCATTATCTTCATAAATTGTTGTTGGCATACTTTTAATCAGAGGTAACCCACATGTGTCTCGAATGTGATGGACTACAGATCTTAACCATACACATTCACGACTTGCTTCATGGAGTGCAAGTATCTCAGAGTGATTAGAAGATGTAACAATTAAAGTCTGCTTTGTAGATCGCTAAGAGATCGCTGTATTGCCACATATAAATACATACCCTGTTTGTGAGCGAGCTTTGTGAGGATCAGAAAGGTATCCAGAATCTGCATATCCTTCTAAACAAGGACCACGGGCTAATTCCTTTGAGTAAAACAAACCCATATCTGTAGTTCCACGAAGGTAGCGTAAAATATGTTTAATACCATTCCAGTGTCGTCGAGTTGGAACAGAACTGAATCTTGCTAATAAGTTGACTGAAAATGCTATATCAGGCCTAGTGCATTGTGCTAAATATAACAAAACACCTATTACACTAAAATATGGTACTTCAGGACCAAGTAGCATTTCATTATCTTCTTTAGGGCGAAATGGATCTTTCTTAATATCAAGAGATCGAACCACCATGGGAGAACTTTAGTGGATGCACTTTATCTATATTAAAACGTTTCAATACCTTTTCGATATAAGCTGATTGATGGATAAGAATTCCATTTGATTTATGCTCGATCTGCAGGCCGAGACAATATTTTGTTCTCCTTAAATCTTTCATCTCAAATTCTTTTTTCAAATATTCAGCAGCTTTCATGAGCTCTTCAGGAGTCCCAATTAAATTTATATCATCAACATAGACTGCAATGATGGCGAATCCAGATTCTGATTTCTTTATAAATACACAAGGGCATATAGGATTATTAATATATCCTTCTTTAACTAAGTACTCACTGAGATGATTATACCACATTCTTCCAGATTGTTTTAATCCATACAAAGATCGTCTCAGTTTAATTGAGTACATATTTCGTGGTTGTGATGTATTTGCTTCAGGCAATTTGAATTCTTCAGGGATCTTCATATATATATCTGCATCTAACTTTCCATATAAATATGCAGTAACTACGTCCATAAGACGCATGTCAAGTCCTTCTGAGACTGACAGACTAATTAAATATCGAAATGTAATGGCATCCATTACAGGTGAATATGTTTCTTCATAATCAATCCCAGGTCTCTGCAGGAAACCTTGTGCTACTAAACGAGTTTTATATCTGACGATCTCATTTTTATCATTACGCTTTCTTACAAACACCCATTTGTAACCCGCGGGTTTCACATCATTGGGTGTTAGGACTACAAGTCCAAATACTTTACGTTTTTCTAGCGAATCCAATTCTGCTTGGATTGCTTCTTTCCACTTTAACCAATCAGGTCTACTGTGACATTCGTCTACAGTGCGTGGTTCGAGATCATCATCATCTTTTGAAATTTCAGTAGCTACTGCGAAAGAAAATACATAACCACTTCTGAGCGATCCCACAATTCTTTTGTACATGTATAGTTTATGGAAATTTCTTCATTTCCATGTACATATGCCTCTTTATTGTTTTCTGTCTCTTCAGGGACATTTTCCTCTTCAGGAGTTATTAAATCAAAATTTGTGGGAATATTTATTTCTTGTTCAATAGCATCTTCCGGAGTACTATTTTCTATATTTTGTTGCCCTTTTATTTTCCTCTTCCGGGGAACTAAATTTTTTGAACCCAAGGGTCTACTACACTTCAGGCGTGTAGTAGATGATTCATTTGCTGCAATAATAGTAGACTTACCAATTGGTACATTGATCTTTGCTGGTGTGTTTGCAGCCGGTATATAAGACTTAGTTATTTTTGCTGCGTCTGTAAATGCATCTGGCATTTGATTAGCAATCTTCTGAAGATGAGTGATCCTTTGTACTTTAGTTTCACATTGAGCAGTACGTGGATCAAGATGGGACAAAGATGGAACATTCCAAGAAAGTTCACATCGTTCTTCTATCAGTGGATTTCCTCCTCCTAACGACGGGAACTGTGTTTCATCAAAATGACAATCTGCAAATCTTGCTGTAAAAACATCACTTTGTGAGTTTGGGTGTGTGAATTCTTACCATACTGTGATTACCATCCCTTACCATCATTGTGATTATGTTAAAGTATAAAGATCTTTATGTTAGAGCACTTCTGGTGCGCTACCACTTGTGTTTCAATTGTGCTTATAATCGTATAGAAGAGAAAATATTTAATATGAGCTTCTACCCCAAAATCATAAAGGTAATATAAAGATATTCCTCATTTCCATTGTTAATGGTTTCAATATGATAACTATTTACGATGTAAATTTTAAAAACTCAATAAATTTCTTCTACTTTTGGTAGAATATAAAGAATTGTCAACATAAATTTTTGTTCTTTTTTGGCAATATTATATTTGCTCTTCTGGAACCTTCAATTAGGTTAGATGAACCTCATATGGTATTGACAATAGTTTTGAAAAATGATAAATATTGGAAATTTAATGATTGTGTGAGTTATAGCATTGTCTTCCAGACATATATTTTTAACAATCATCTTAAAATTAGATCTGCAATATCATATTGCAATTCATATTTGATTTCCCGTATACTAGTTTATAAATTATGTTTGTTTTCAAGTGAGTATATAGGGGAACATATATTCACTAGTCAAGTGAGTATATAGGGGAACATATATTCACTAGATATAGACGTGAAGTAATTAGTACACCTACAATAGTACTTACAAGGCAAGAAATATTAAAATATTTTCACAATCTTGCCACTCTGTTCAGTGTATTGTCACATTTAGGTATCTTGAAAATATTTATCTATATAAGATTTTGCAATAAATCGATCATTTTCAAAAGAATCAAATATCAAAAGAATTATGGTCACAAATATTTAATTTCAATGGTCATCAAATTTAATAATGAAATGGTTTTGATAATAATCAAAAAATTGGCCAACAAATAATTTCAAACTCATAAATCAAAATAGATTGTTATCACGTAGTAAGTAAAACCAATTTACTTGTTTTATAAAGCTTTATGACCATTTTTTTTTTTTAATATGATAGAGAAAATAATTCCATATTGATACATATGCCAAGGTATCTTTACCACGGTTAGAGTAACTTACCCAAAGCACTAGTACTTCTCCAATGGCAGAATAGAATTAATAGATAGCCTTTCATCAATTTTTCAAGGTTTGCTTAGGCAATTGGCACTATTGGGAGTGCCTTTAATTAAACTAACGCATGCCAAAATGGGGCTAGGATTCTTAATGGGCTGCAGAGACAATCTCCAGTTAGTCTCTCTAGTTCTCAAAATGCTACTAATAAGTAGCAAAAAATCTGTAATCTGCTCCAAGTACAATGACCAAATCTGAAATTTTAGTGAAAACAATTTGTGATGCGTATAAATGAATTTTTATATGTTCAATCGAAAAAGAAATGGGCTTTGGGGTTTATATCACTTAAAAGTATATCAAATGTACTTTGTAACCTCAAAATTTGGTAGAGAAATACTTAGCAAAACCCATTCAAAAATATTTTTCAATATTGAGTTAGTGCTGTCTAGCAGAAAACCCATATTCAGGTGTACCACGAAATAATTACGCAAAAAATATCAAATGGTCACCCAATGACACGAAAATTGGTAGGATGTTAGCCCAACAAGTTAGTGACAAAATCCAATTCGTTTCATCTCAAAATCATAACTAGAACTAAAGTTATGAATTAAATGGTAAAATGGGTTCGTGCTGTCAACACAGTATAACACACAAAACCTCAACTAAGTATTTACTTAAAACACTTATCTCGTAGGTTTATTCTATAAACTGATGCTTATTTCTTCAGTGTCATTCCACTTCTAGTGGTTTGGTATTTTATTTTTCCACACCAAATATATTCATTCCACTTCTGGTGGTTTGATATTTCATTGTTCCACTTCTAGTGGTTTGGTATTTCATTAATCCACTTCTAGTGATTTGGTATTTTATTACTCCACTTCTAGTGGTTTAGTATTTCATTGCTTCACTTCTAGTGGTTTGGTATTTCATTAATCCACTTCTAGTGGTTTGGTATTTTATTACTCCACTTCTAGTGGTTTAGTATTCCACTTCTAGTGGTTTAGTATTTCATTGCTCCACTTCTAATGGTTTGATATGTCATTAATCCACTTCTGATGGTTTGGTATTCCATTATTCCACTTCTGGTGGTTTTTATCATAAAATGACATACTTTAAGCTGACACAGTGAAGTTACCAGTAAATCTGAGAGAAGTTGACTGACAACAGAGGTGACGTTGACAGTCAATTCGTAGTAAAACAAGAGCAGATTTTTATGTGTTCTTCTATGCTAACTAAAGCAAAAGTTAAGACGCACCCACGAATTTTCACCAAAATTTTACAAGCATCTAAAGAAGTTGTATAACACAGAATAGAGAAATATATTACTCAATTTAATTTGGTCATCATTGACCATCACTTTATTCAATTAAATTGAGACTTTATTCATTATTTCTAAAACTTCAGGTTTTGAAATTTGTCTCTTACTTCAAGAAGAGAAATATGAATAATAACCCCTTTCTTATAATAGAAAACTTCAGGTTTTTATATTTACCTAATGACATATTTTAAGCAGACACAGTGAAGTTACCAGTCAATCTGAGAGAAGTTGACTGACAACAGAGGTGACGTTGACAGTCAATTCGTAGTAAAACAAGAGCAAATTTTTGTGTGTTCTTCTATGCTAACTAAAGCAAAAGTTAAGGTGCACCCACGAATTTTCACCAAAATTTTACAAGCATCTAAAGAAGTTGCATAACACATAATAGAGAAATATATTACTCAATTTAATTTGGTCATCATTGACCATCACTTTATTCAATTAAATTGAAACTTTATTCATTATTTCTAAAACTTCAGGTTTTGAAATTTGTCTCTTACTTCAAGAAGAGAAATATGAATAATAACCCCTTTCTTATAATAGAAAACTTCAGGTTTTTATATTTACCTAATGACATATTTTAAGCAGACACAGTGAAGTTACCAGTCAATCTGAGAGAAGTTGACTGACAATATAGGTGACGTTGACAGTCAATTCGTAGTAAAACAAGAGCAGATTTTTGTGTGTTCTTCTATGCTAACTAAAGCAAAAGTTAAGACGCACCCACGAATTTTCACCAAAATTTTACAAGCATCTAAAGAAGTTGCATAACACAGAATAGAGAAATATATTACTCAATTTAATTTGGTCATCATTGACCATCACTTTATTCAATTAAATTGAGACTTTATTCATTATTTCTAAAACTTCAGATTTTGAAATTTGTCTCTTGCTTCAGGAAGAGAACAGATGAATAATAACCTTTTTTTTTTTTTTATAGAAAACTTCTGGTTTTCAGATCTTTCTCTTACTTCAAGAAGAGAAGATGAATTGTTACCCTTTTTCCTTTTTAATTATAAAACTTCAGGTTTTATTTTAAATCTTCTCTTGCTTCAGGAAGAGAATATATGAACAACAACTTTTCTTATAGAAAATTTTGGAGATTGAAATTTGTTTCTTCCTTCATGAAGATAACATGTAAATAATAACTTTTCATATAGAAAACTTCAAGTTTTCAAATCTTTCTCTTACTTCAAGAAGAGAAAATGAATCATCACTCCTTTTATTTATTTATAAAACTTCAAGTTTTATTTTTAAATCTTCTCTTGCTTCAGGAAGAGAAGATGGATTCATCCATTCAAGTATATAATTTAGAGTAAAAACCAATCCACAACCAAATTGGTTAAGAGCATACCAACTTACCACAATCAAATTGGTTTAGAACTTACCAACTTACCACAACCAAATTAGTTAAGAAAGAAGATGGTGGTAGTATGATATTGCTCACAAATTCCTTGAGCAATTCGTGCTGATAACGTGTTGTAAAACCAAGAATTTAGAACAAGGTATGAGGAGAATAAATTTCTCATTCATCTTCTTTGATTTCCATCTGAATGTATAAACATTATACAAGGATCAGCAAAACTCTTTGAGATACACTATCTCAGTCTCCTCCCTTCATTCTCTCCGAATACTCCTCTTCTCTTCTTTCTCTCCGAATGCTTCTCTTCATTCTCTTCTTTCTCCCCTTCCCCTTTTATCTTTGTTTGCATTTGGTCCTCATGATGGGATTACCTAACCCACTTATGAAGTGGTGTTCCCATTATCACAAAGTGGAGGGGGTGTGGACATCCACTCAATGTCCACTCAATGTTTAATATTTATAACATTTTCATAATTTTAAATTTTCTATTTTGTAGAAATAAATTAAAAATAGTCATTAAATATTTAATTGAATTGATGATGACTAGGCCTGTGCCTAGACATGATAATGACTTTGAACCTTTTTTATATTTAAAGATGATGACTTTGAGCCTCACCATCACTTGATGTGGTAGTGAGCCATAATTTTGTAAAATGTATTCTAGTATTATTTTTCTGCCTTCTTAATTTATTTAATGACTTATTGGATACAATTTGATCTAGACATCTTATCTTATATTCTATATTTGAGACTTGAATATTGAGTTTCTTATTACTAACACAGCTCGCTACTACCTAGTTTGATGTTTTTAACCATTTTATGTGTCCTAGATTATTTGTTTTGGTTGTTTTATGCTTCCAATGTGATTGCCCTATTGTTTTTGATTTTTCCATTATTTATTTATTTGGATTTTTTTTACCCTTCTTTCATACGTAATGTTGTGTCTCACTCGAGATGTGATGAGATGGCCACGACCATGATGACCATGACCGATACGTGATGGCCTCCATGACCGTGACTTTGAACCATGGAACCTTGAACCTCCCCCCACATAGAGGGGAGAAGTGCCACTAGGTCATTAGGCCATTGGTGTCTTTGAATATTGTTATTATTGCTATTCTTATTATAATTTGAGAAACATGACATGTTATACCTGTTGTTTCTCCTTTCCATTGGAGTGATGGCTCCTCAATCAGTAAACACTTCACTCTAGATGTGACTTTGAAGGAAAGGCTTTATGCTTGCCCACCCAAAAAAAAAGGGAAAAAAAAAATTCTAATGTTGTTAGTTAATATAAGGTTGTAGAATAGGAGACAGTTTATTGTCTTGCATATTGCCTATTCTGGCATTACAAATTTATCATATGCTGCGTTTGTTGATTTCCCCATTTCTGTGATTTGTTTCATGGTAGTAGGGTTTCGCTTAATTTCGGATGGCCTTGGTGGTAATCAGCAATTGTAACATGTTTTTAGGGTAGGTACACCTTTCCTTTTGAGATCTGGTCAAATGATTGTGAATGGAAGACATAAACAGGTCAGATATTTAACTTTGTATTTTGTATTGCAGGTATTAGTAACCCAAGTTAGTAATGCTTGATTTAGCCCTTGAGGTGTTCTGCAGAACACACTAGGACTTCGGCTAGCACATTTTTTGCAAGAATGTTGTTGTATCAAATGTATTTTCCTTCTACATTCATTTTTTGTATAATAAGGTGTTCTTAGAATATTTTGATTGCTGGACAAGAGATTGAAATCGGGTTCATGCCCTGAGAAACATTCAGCTGATAGGGCACCATCTGACACTCGTGGTGTTACAGCAATAAAGCCTTGTTTGAGCCCAGTTGTCCGTACTTAAAACCCCTTGCCATACTCTGCTACATTTTCAGAATGTTTGCCAATTCATATATTATATTTCTCTTGATGCAATTCTTCAACACCATAAAGAAAGGCCTTTGTCTATGAATCCATTCTATATGAGTTTGTCTTCTCAAAGACAGCCTTGTCTAGAACCAAATTTTTAACAGGAAAACAGATTAATCCAAAAAAAAAAAAAAAATTGAAGAAATTTATACTCTATGCCAACCAACCCATCATACACAGGGACATCAAATCAAACATCTTCCTACTGGATGACTGCTTAAATGCAAGAGTTGCCGATTTTGGTCTCTCCAAGCCTATGAATGATGGTGGAAAGGGTCATCATATATTACCACTCAAGTCAAGGGGACAATGGTCAATACCAGAATTCTCTGAAACTCTACTCTGATAAAGATGACCTTACCCCACTGGGGAGCAATAAGGATTGATCAAAGTGACAAGTCTATAAAGCTCATCAAAGAGATATTCGGAATTTTATTGTTCAAAAATCTCTTTAATAGGAGTAATTTTTCGGTAATTACTGCCATGTATCAAATATTGGTTATTATTTCAGACATATTCGAAAACAAAGGAGCAGAGAAATGGGAGCAGGGGATGATTTTCATTACCATTTCCTACAATTTTTTGAACTGGAGCCCCTGCATCTAATTAATAAGTTAATTCTCCTTCTAGGCCCATTCCCAGTTTCCAATGTTCTCCCGTAGAGTGGACACCATTGAAGTAGAAGGCTGGCAGTATACAGGATCTCAAGTAACATATATTATTTTGAAAGACTAATATATACAAAGAAATTATCAAATTTTTGTAAGCCCTGTGGACCAGAAATTTCTGTTCATTGAAGATTTCTACTATATCGCTCTAGATGTTTATTAAAAAAAAAAAAAAAACTCTATTGTTGGAGCTCATAACTGTGAGACAGCTGATGGACATAGTAAGAGGGGTGAGGAGAGCAATTAATGGATAAGACAAAGGGTTTATATAATCTTCACGGTTTACTTTTTTATTGGGGGAATTTTAGATTCTTCGGGTTATAGGAAAATAATTACAGTGAGTAGTCATTGTTACTTAAGTTAGTAGTCATTTATTAAGAAGTTAGTAGGAAATAGTACTCAACTGTAATTATTTTCCCATAACCCGATCAATCCGAAATTCCCCCAATAAAAATGGAAACCGTCAACAGAGAATAGAGAGGGAGGCAAGGACGCAGAAAAATCAAACTCCCACAAATTTTCAATAGATAAATTTGTGTGCATGCGCTGAAACGTATTTGGTGGTGGAGTCTTTCGAATAACAATTTATGAAGTTTAACAAGAGAAGAATTTCATAAATTTCTCTATGAGAGATAGAAACTTCATTCCCTAACTTCAATAGATGAACTGCCGATAAATTAATGAAACTAGAAACACAAAAAAAATTCGATTGATTTCAACATAAAAATATAGCAGAACTGATTTCTCTCTTGAATTCAATAGATAAATTTGGTTAACTTATAAATTTTTGTCTTACGTAAATTCTTATTTGCCATGATTCTTGTTTCGAATATCTCAACTAGTAAATTACAAATTTACCATACTATAATTTTTATCTAAAACAAATATATAGAATGAGAGTTATGATATTTTAGAAGTTTGAAAAAATAAACAACTAGCATAAGTATTGTTTTAGGTTGTTACAAAAAGGGAAATATGTCTTTTGGGACAATACACCGTGAGTTGCGTTTGTTGTCATGTTTATGTAGGGGAAATGCTAATTAGTCTCGTACCTACACGTTGCCCTACTATGAGAAAATAATGGGATACGTAAAGTTGTGGAACCCACTGATATGGTTAAACCCTAAAAATTAAAACAATTCTTATTCTTTCCTAGTAAGACAAAGTGTAGGGTAACTAGCATTTCCCTTATGTAGGTGTACATTGGGCCCATGAGAAAAAGACACCTTATTTGTAGTAGCATATAGCCTATAGGAGAAGAAAGAGTTTGAATAAGTTTCAAATACTTTAGGTGTTTCACTCCTATTCTTATTTTGTAGGCCGGCCACTTTTGTTTTCATTTATGGCCACCCAACTGGGGTAATATATATATATCTATATCTATATATATATATATATATATAGATATATATATATACATACATTCTCCAATAGGATTAAAGAGTAGACCGATTAGTTACGTTGTCTTGATCATAACTCTATCTCTTATCTTATTACTAGCAATTAAATAGTTAAATTCACTAATATAATATAACTGTAATTGCAGTTAGTGGAGCAATTGAAATATTACAGTGAAGTCCCTTTCATGCTAAATAATTACAGTACAACCCATCCATCTTCCAATATCCATAATTGCCAATTGGAATAAGTCAATCTTACCGCCAAACCAATGCACACTAATTAATAACCTTTTAATCACTAATTTCATTTTAGACAAAAATGACTCTAGATTTAGATTCTAGTGACTAATATTGTTAAGTAGCTCAAGGGGATATTATACTCTCGATCTAATAAAAAGAGGGTGGGTTCCAACCGGAGAAATTAGTGTTCCCATATAGCTCCAAGCTATCCAAGAAAACAAAGTGTGGTTTTCAGAGACCCCACTCATTGGTAATGGCAGTGGGCAGCAGTCACTCCCACTGTACGATTCCTATTATATGCAGATGCCTAATTTGGAATTTGAGAGTACGTTGTTTCCATTTCATAGAATATGGGGGATTGAATTGAGATTTCCTTTGAAAAAGGAAAAAGAAAAAAGGCTCAGCACCCTGCGATTTAAGATGGGAAGACCTCGTCAAGGAATATGCATTTTGAAGATCAACCGGCCGCTCCCTGTGTCTGTCAGCCTATCAGCAATTATTACCACCCTTTCTTTAAAGTCTCGTCCATCCGTAGTTGTTAGCTTGTTAGCATTATATTTGGCAACTTGTTTAAATTTGAATGTTTCTTAGAAAAGGACCTGAAATCCAACGTTTTAAAACCCACATCTATATTTGGCAACTTGTTTGAATTTTAAATGTTTGTTAGGAAAGGAACTGAAAACCTGAAAACCAATGTTTTAAAACCCACATCTATATTTGGCAACTTGTTTGAATTTTAAATGTTTGTTAGGAAAGGAACTGAAAACCAATGTTTTAAAACCCATATCGCTCATTGAACCGAAAAAAATACTAAGTTAAGGGTCATCGGTTCAACCGTCGGGCCAATTAAAATTAAACCATGATGTCATGATGATATAAGAAATATATTAATTATAAATTTACAAATTACAAAAAATAAGAATAAAAATAATACGATATGGAGTAATAACAAAAGAAGAAAAAATAATCCCTAAAAGTTTTAAAAATCTTCCAAATAGTTTTGGACACGGTTTAGAGCATCTCCAAGGGTGAGCTATATGGTGTGCTATTGCTATATTATAGCATTTAGCACAGGTTGGGATGCTCCAATGATGTGTTAAATGCATGTGCTAAATATAGAAATAGCTCACCCTTGTGCTATATTTGGCACAAGGGTAAGTTACTGCTATATTTGCCCTATCAACTTTTCCTCCCTTTCTCAACAATCAAACACACAAGCAACTTTTTTTCCTCAATTTTTCTTCCAAAATTTTTTCAGTAACCAAATAACCCATAAATAAATACAATATTTTCAAAAATAATATTAAAATCTTATATATAAAAAAATAAAAAGTAAAAAAAAAAAATTCAGAAAACATACCCTTTTTTTTAACTCATTCATCCCATCCAAGAAATATTGAATTTGATTCATGATATACCTCATTCACTATCTTATGAGACTTTAAATCTGTGAAAATAGTAGAAGTTGTAACAAAAATAGCACACTACGTTTATTTACATCATTGGAGCACATTGTGCTAAATTATAGCATTTGGCACTGTAACATATGCTAAAATAGTAATAGCACACCTAATTTAGCTCACATGGCTAAAGATGCTCTTATAATCACATCAAGTAGGAATAATAATTAATTTATGATAGCATGATATTCTCATATAAAATAATATAATATAATTCAAGCAGATCGGAGTTATGTGAAAAAAAATAAAATCAATAAATTATTATACGTCCGCTTCTTCTCGAATGTCCACTGTGAGTCGGTGGTGAGTGATGGTAGCATCTTTCATCCAACTGAAGAGAGGAAGAGAAACAAGCAAAAAAAAACAAAAGAGGCACAAATCTGAATCCCCGTTAAGTTGACTGAAAGTCTTAAAATATCAAATCATAATAATCAACAAATATAAATGTTATGAGCATTAGAGAAAAAATTGAATGTGCTTGAAGATTTGTGTAGAAATCACTTCCTCCTCGGAGTTCATGCCCCCTATCACAGTAAATAGTGTGTAAAGGAAAGAAAAGCAAGAGAACCAACAAAAATTCAGAGGAGAAAAGCAAGGACTAGAGACGACAGAAGGAAGAAGAGACAACTAGAAATGGGAGAAGAGAGATCAGAAAAGAGAATAACAAAGAGAGAAGACATAACTAGCTGCGAACGAAGTGTTGCGAGAGTGAGGGAGAGTGAAAAGAGCCCTAGTGAATCGATAGATTTGGGGCTTTTCACTGATTTTCTAAGTTTTTTAACAATTTAAGACCCGGCAGGTTCTATCAACTCGCAAGCGGTTCCCAAAAATCGGCGGTTCAACTGACGGTTTAAACGGTTATTTCAAAATACAACGGTTTTTAGATTAAAACAGTTTTGAGGATTTATTCGGACCGGAACTTGGACTGGTCGACGGTTCAACCGATTGAACTAACGGTCCAGTCTGCGTTTTAAAACATTGCTGAAAACGTAAGAATCCTAGCCCCAAAAAGGCCCACTCAACTTGCCACCCTCATTTTCACTGCTTCCATCTTCAACTAGCATTTCTATATAATTGTCCCTTACAAAGATCCATCTGAAAATAGAAATAAAAAAAATAAAGTAAACTCTCTGAGTCTTATTAAAAAATATAAGGGAAATTCTATCATGGTGAGTGTTCATTGTAGCTATTGGATTGAAGCTGAGGGTGTCGTATGCATGTGTACGTACTGGGATCTTATATATAGAGAGAGAGTTTGTGAGGACTTTTTGTTAGTTTTGAGAAATGGGTCCAAAAATCCTTGCGTGTTTGGTGCTTATTTCCATCCGAATTCTTGCTGGAGCAGCAGAGACTTTGAATGCGGATGGTAAGTTACTCGCTTTCCAATAATATAATGACTAATTATGTCCATTTTCTTGGTTTATTTTTCACTGCTCAATTAAAGAGGGAAAGGAAGGAAAGAACAATGACTAATTACAATGCCAAACTAATTTTTAATAATAATTCCTCATATTTGCAGTTAATGCTCTAATGGCTCTCAAGGATATGTGGCAGAACACGCCACCAAATTGGCTTGGCTCGGATCCTTGTGGCGACCTTTGGGATGGGATTGAATGCATAAATCGTCGTGTCACCTCCTTGTAATTAAGCAACTCCTTAACTGGATTATTTTTTTATGGCCTATTTGGTTGTCCAATTTGAAATTAAACCATTTAAGAAATTTTATGTAGAGTTGAAGGTATAAATCTATCATCTTGAATTAGAATATTTTAGAATGTTGTAATTATTATTATAGTGGATGTTGTAAAACCAATTTTAAGGAATTCATGAAATACCACTATTTTGAATTGTCATTATTATTTGTGATGACAACTATTATTTTCTTGAATTTGTTAATTCAATATTATGGAATATGCCTTCAAGATTATGTAAAAACTTCTTGAATTGTTTAATTTCGAATTGGACAACCAAACAGGTACTTATTTTTCTAATCCATGCATTTGAAGCTTTTGGAAAATTGTTTGTTTTGCCTTCTCCCAAGACTTAATTCCTGCAAACTAACCTACCTACCTCATGACTTTCAATCTCAGAAACTTGGCGGGCATTGGTTTGGAGGGTCAGCTCTCTGGAGACATCCAACTACCTGAATTACAATATCTGTAGGTTTTTATCCTCACATATCCCTTGGTTTTTCAGATCTTATCAGACTGCACAGTGTTCAAATATGGTCACTGCTCAGTTTGTCTCTAAGGTTGCAAATGAGCCGAGCCGACTTGAGTTTTGGCATATTTGAGCTTGGTTCGTTTAAAATCTTGATTACGGAGTATTTTATGAGTCATATCTTACAACTTAATTGCAAGCTCGTTCATAAGCTTGTTTACGAATCAATTACAATACCACTCATAAAATATATATTTAAAATTTACGTTAATATAAGATTATACCAATAATAATCATATTTTGTTTGAGTTCCATCATTCCAAGTCACATTTTTTAAGTGGGGAAGATGGATGTAGGACACTAGGCCTTGAAGTATTTGGAGCAATTGCAAGATTTGAAGGTTGAATTCTACAAAATGCTGAGGGAACTTTACCACTTGCACTGAAGGATTTTTAGTGTCGGAATTGCACGAAATCATTCTCCTACCAACCTAGTTGCTATGAAGACACTGGATTTCAGCCAAATTCCATCATTTAAACTTCCAAAAACACATTTTTGCCATTTTACGAAACTTTCTTTTCTTTAAGAACCTCCAATATTGAAGTCAGAATTGACTTTCGTCATTTCCTACCTTCTTTTTAAAGTCTAAATAAATAGATTCTAGGCTTAACTAGGAATATTTTATTTTGGAAAATTTTCCTTTTTCTTAATTATATGCTAATTATTAGTTTCCTTCTACTAAATGACTAATTGTTTCCATTTTATTAATAATTCTGAATTTTCAGTTCTTGTTCTTAAGAAGAGGGTGGTCTTCTTAATTTTTGCTACACCATTTTTAAAGAATTAGTCCTCCTTTTTCCCAATTGACTAAAATAATTTAATTAAACTAAACCATCGCATAAATTTTAAAAAATTTAAATCTAATTATTCATAGAAATCTCAGTTGAAGAAAGGATAAAATCTCTTACTCCACCCTTACCAAAATGATACTACACAACTCTTAATAGTCCCATACCATATAGGTGGTGGCTGCTTTAATAAATTTTTTCCTGTTAGGAACTTGTAAAATTTATTCCTGATTATCAGCTTGTTTATGTAGGATTCTATCGTACAATGAAGGTCTAGAAGGACCAATTTCACCAGTAATCGGGAGTACTTCTAAGAAGCTATTGCTCTTGTAAGGAAATTTAGATTTTTATTGAAGTATTGGTTTATACCCAGTTTATATGCATGGTTAACGTACTCTCACTTAACAATCTACTTTTTCCTTGCATGCTAGAGCCTTGGATCATTGCAGTTTCTCGGGTCCGATCCCGGACGCGATAGGGTCTCTGGTGGAGCTGACCTTTTTGTAAGGATTTCAACCCTAGCATTTTCTGTCGTGGTTCTTTAAGGAAGCATTGTGCCACTGCCCACAGCTAGAAATATAACTTCCATATAGTAGATGGATCAGGAGGCGTGTATTATGGGGGTCGTTGAGATATATAGGCTCCCTCACTCCCTGCTTAATTTCATTCATTCTTTTTGTTTTTATATGCCTCATGTTCCATCCCTCAATTTCTTTTTTCAATGCAGTATGTTAATTCCATATATATATGTATGTGTTCGCTCAAAATATATAAATTTTTTTACTGTCATGCATTTTCTGCAGATCTCTAAATTCTAATCGCTTCAGTGGATCAATACCTCCTTCCATTGGTAATCTCGCTAAACTATATTGGCTGGATCTAGCTAACAACAATCTTACTGGATCCATCCCAGTTTCCAATGAAACTGCACCTGGTCTGGATATGCTACATTATGCCCAGCACTTGTATGCCAATCGATCTCTTTCTTAGGTCAAACCGATTTAATTAAGTTTGACTCCGATTTAATTTTCCACACATTTAATTGTAATCATTTAGTATTTTATTTTTCAGCCATTTTGGACAAAATCAGCTCTCCAGCACAATTCCACCTAAACTTTTTCACTCAGACATGATTCTGATACATGTGTAAGTTTCATTGTAATGGAAAAAAAAAAAATGCATTTGTAGTTTAATATGTCATGTTTACAATAGTTATTGTCTAAGTCATACATCAGTTCTTTTATATTGCTTCTCTTTTTTTTTTGGATCATCATGAAATGTTTTGCTTGTTGAGTCTTCTACTATCTCCACGAAAAAAAAAAAATCGTGCGAAAATAGAGATCCAGCTACCTTTTATAAATAATAGCACTGTACAGTTTGAACCCATCACAATGCAAACTCTGAGATAGTCATCCACACCTTTCTCTTATCCTTATTTTACAGCAAAGGATAAGGTGTAGCTAATTAAGGTGTTGTAAATTCCCATGTACCTTGCTCACTGGCTGTTGGATGGGAATACATGGTTGCCTATAAAATTTTTACCTTATATGATCTATTCTTATATGCTAATTTAAGCAGGCTTTTTGAGGGCAACAAACTCAGTGGCAGCATCCCGTCCACCCTGGGGCTTGTGCAGAAATTGGAGCTGGTGTGAGTATATCTATCACATACTCATTCAAACTGAGATTCTTGCTGGCTGTGAATTTCTGTCAAGTTTCTATATTATTGACTATATCTCTCATCTTGGCGACAGACGCCTGGATAGGAACTCATTTACTGGCCCAGTCCCTCCGAATCTCAATAATCTTACCAATCTCACCGATCTGTAAGTGCACAAATTAAATTAAAGAGCAAACATGCCACATAAAGATTCTATTCTTATTAATTTGAGAAAGTATTATATATCCCGCACTGGAGTATTTACATTATTAGGAATATGTGCACTTTTTGTCACGCCCCGACTCGGAGAGTCGACACGTGGATAAAAGTCAAAGTAAAAAGGTGTACACGTGGATAAGTCAGAGTATAAAAGTTGCGGAAGACTTAGTCAAATCCACGTGTATTTTTTTTTTATAATATTTTTAATAATAATGGTGCCAGCTCATCAATAATACCCAAATAATTAATATGAAATGTTATGCTCACACATCATGCCCATAATAATATATGGTCCCAAAATAATGCCAACATCCCTGGCACATAGGTTGGATTCAAACTATTCAAGGTTCATTAAGTAATAATGGTAATAACAATAATAATAATAGAAATGTCCATACATCAAAATAACATAGTCTCTATGTAATGCACGTGCATCTATCCTCATCCATGACTATGTTAGTATGCCACCTTCAAGTTCCAACCTCAGATTATGCCACTAGGCATCCGCCATCGGCAAACCCTCACTCATCACCTGATCATCTGAAATAATAATAGGATGAGCTGCAAAGCCCAATAGGAAATATGTGTGGATTCTATGCAATTAATATATGTGCAGATACATGGTATATGAATTAAAATTATTTAATAACTCAAAATCAAATATCAGTCACAAATCAATACTTTATGTGGGTTTTGAGTTAATTTCCCAAAATTCTCATAGTATCTCCAATTCCCAAGACTATGGGATCAAACCATGCATCAACCGTCGCTAATCACAGGTTACGTCGTCACGTCAACCCCCGGCTCAGCCAAGCACGAAAATAACCAACACCTACGCGGCGTTCTTCCTCGAGGGTTTCAGGGTCTTTCACCCAAGGGTACTTTACCCTACTTGCTATTCGCGGAGTATTCTCAACGCAGGACACCACTTCATTGTGATGCCCCCACCCGTTTGATGCATACCAAGACCCAAGGTCCATATATCCAAAACATTTTCCATCATTCAAATAAATATCCGAGTGTCCAAAAGTATCCATAAACATGTTTGATAAATTTCTAGAATTTCAGTAACATTTCTAAAGCATTTCCAAGTAAACAACATTTATAAAACATTTTTCCAAGATCCAAGTATCATGAAAATTCCATACATTTAACAGATATTTCACAATAACATTTAAACGAGTATATAACCATGTATCTTTAAGGAACAATATAAAACAGTCGTATCAAATGATATATTGAAAGATTCCCTAAATTTTGAACAAGTAATAAAAATATTTTGTTATAAATCAGTGGGAAAATCCAAAAATATCATTAAAGCATTTAAAATCACATTTATAGAACAACACCATATTAAATGTAAAGAAGCCACATTTCCTACCTCAATTGCGAGCAATACCAACCCAAAACCACGTGATAGACACTGACAATGCGAATGCAGCGTTAATGCTCCCTAGGGTCCTCCCGAGGACCGATAAAATCTGATAATTATGCATACGTAATCTTTAGGTAAATTTAAAAATAAATATAACGCACTCAAAAATTACTATTGGCCTTCTAACAGTAAACTATGGTCCCAAAATCATCAAAATAATTTTTAAAACACTCTCTATAATTTCTGGGAATTTTCTGTAATTTTTGGAATTTTCTGATATTTTCTGGAATTTTTAATAAATATTAATTTGGCCAAAAAGTCAAACTACAGTCAAACTTGGTCAAAATGATCAACTAAGGGTCCCACATGGTAGGGCCCTCCAAGACGAGTCCAACGGTCAAATTTGGGGTTCATATGATTATCGTATGGCTTTTAAATGCGTGAGAACACGGTAAGGTACACAGATGCACCCACACAGGATCATAGACCTATGGGGTCATCTTCAACCTCCCGCGGGTTGAATTGTGTAACCGGGTTACACCGTGTGTTCAACGGGCCAACTTCGACGATTAATATCTCTCTTGTTTCTTAACCGTTTTCAGTGATTCAAGTGTCGAATCGAAGCTCATGCGGAGTACTACGTGCGACTATAAATTGTTCATTCAGAATCCTATAAAATCATATTCGTTTTTAAGCCTAAAGTTTCGGGTTTTCATGATCCAAAATTCTAAAATTTCTAAAACTTCAACCTACAGTCAATTTCTCTAAAATTTGACACTACCATGGTGTTCCTTGGTCCCAAAAACATAAAATATGATCATCCTTTCTAAGAATAACATAAGAAAATAAAATTGCATATACATATATATATATATACACAGTACGTGATATTTATATATATATATATATATATATATATATGAAATCAACGATAGAGGAGGTGAGGATTTTACCTCACTGAGAGAGTTCCACGAACTCAGCCAAAAACCTCTCCCAGACCACTCTGTTTTTTTTCTCCTCTGTTCTTCCTCAATTTCTCTCTCTCTGTTGCTCTTTCTCTAACTCTCTGTCTCGATCCCTCTATACATATAAATATAACCAAAGCAGATGCCAGTGGTAGGTGCAGCTAATGATTCCTCTATACATATATATATATATATATCCAAAGCAAACGCAAGTGGTGGGTGCGGCTATGGGTGCGGCTATGGGTGCGGCTAATGATCCCTCTATACATATATATATATCTGAAGCAAATGCAAGTGGTGGGTTCAGCTAATGATCCCTCTATATATATAAATAATTCAGGTCATCACATTCTACCCCTCTAAAAAGAAATTTCGTCCTCGAAATTTGTACTAACCTCCCGAATCGAAAAGATGCGGATATTTTCCTCGAACATCTGACTCTAATTCCCAAGTTGCTTCCTCGATGCCGTGATGTTGCCAAAGAACCTTTACGAGAGAGATGACTTTATTCCTCAACACTTGTTCCTTGACGTCCAAAATCTGAATTGGTCGCTCTTCATATGTAACATTTTCTTGGAGCTGGATATCTGGTATAGATAGAACATGAGATGGATCTGGCTCGTACTTCCTAAGCATTGAGACATGAAAAACATCATGTACATTCCCCAACTGTGAAGGTAAAGCCAACTGGTAGGCCACTTCACCCTTTTTATCAATAATCTCGAAAGGACCAACATATCTCGGTGCTAGCTTGCCTTTCTTCCCAAATCGAAAAACGCCTTTCCTAGGTGACACCTTTAAAAACACAAAGTCCCCAACTTGAAACTTCAAATCTGTCCTACGCTTGTCTGCATAACTCTTCTGTCTACTTTGTGCAGTGCGTAAACGATCACGAATGATCTGAATCTTTTCTGTTGTTTCTTTCACTAACTCTGGTCCAAGAAGACTGCTTTCTCCAACTTCTGTCCAACATACAGGAGATCGACACGGTCTCCCATATAATGCCTCGAATGGTGCCATGCCAATGCTAGCCTGATAACTGTTATTGTAGGCGAATTCTGCTAAGGCCAAATGTTTACTCCAACTACCTCTGAAGTCCAAGACACAAGCACGCAACATATCCTCGAGAATCTGAATGGTACGCTCTGATTGTCCATCTGTTTCTGGATGATGAGCCGTACTGTGATGAAGTTGTGTTCCTAAAGCTTTATGTAACGTACGCCAAAACTCGGCGACAAAACGAGGATCTCTGTCGGATACAATAGAAACTGGGGTTCCATGAAGTCTAACGATCTCATTAATGTACAACTGGCTTAAGGTACTCAATGAATCTCCGACCCGAATAGGCAAGAAATGTGCTGACTTCGTCAACCGATCCACGATCACCCAAACTGCATCATGACCCTGTCGTGTACGAGGTAACCCTGTGACAAAATCCATCGTGATGTACTCCCACTTCCATTCTGGCACTGGTAATGGTTGTAGTAAACCTGCTGGTCTCTTATGCTCCGCTTTTACTTGTTGGCACGTGAGACACCGTGAAACAAATCTTGCGACGTCCTTCTTCATACCGCTCCACCAAAATTGTCGTTTCAGATCCTGATACATCTTCGTACCGCCTGGATGAATAGAGAACCTAGAACGATGAGTCTCACTAAGAACATCTTCACGAATCTGACCAGTAGGAACGTAAATCCTGCCCATGAATCGTACACTGCCATCACTAGAAACTAACCAACCTTCTGGTGCAGTACCCTGAGTTATCGAATTACGAATGGCCATGCACTCTGGATCGTTTTGTTGTGCCTCTATCACTCTGGTGATGAGATTAGGTTGTGCAACTAGATTGCTCAGATGAGTTGTGAAAGCATCTTTATTGGGGTGTAATTCAAAATCCTTGAATGCAACCCACATCTTCCACCGTTGAACTGCTAAACAGCTCATCATTGCTTGTGACTTCCTGCTCAAGGCGTCTGCTACAACATTCGCTTTACCCGGATGATAATGAAGTGAAAAATCATAATCATCAAGGTATTCCATCCATCTACGTTGCCTCATATTCAATTCTTTCTGTGTAAATATATACTTCAAACTCTTATGATCAGAGTACACATCAAATTTCTCACCATACAAATAGCATCTCCAAATCTTCAATGCAAAGACCACTGCTGCTAACTCCAAGTCGTGTGTTGGATAGTTCACCTCATGCGGTTTCAACTGTCGAGAACCGTATGCCACAACACGCCCGTGCTGCATAAGAACGCATCCTAACCCTCGATACGAGGCATCACAATATACATCGTAACCCTCACCACTAGTAGGAACAATAAGAACTGGAGCAGTAGTCAACCTCTTCTGCAACTCCTTGAAAGCTTCCTCACAAGCATCATCCCAAATAAATTTCGCGCCCTTCTTTGTCAATTTCGTCAACAGTGCAGCAATGCGAGAGAAATTATCGACGAAACGACGATAATAACCAGCTAATCCCAGAAAACTGCGAATCTCTGTAGCATTGGTCGGTCTTCCCCAATTAAGTATTGCCTCCACCTTTGCTGGATCTACTGAGATGCCTTCCTCAGTAATCACGTGGCCTAGAAACTTCACTTCATGAAGCCAAAATTCACATTTCTCTCTCTTTCCATATAACTGATGCTCCCTCAATATTTGCAACACTTTCCTAAGGTGCCTCTCATGCTCTTCTTGCGTCTTTGAGTATATGAGAATGTCGTCCACAAACACCACGACAAACTGATCCAAGAATGGTTTAAACACCCGGTTCATCAGGTCCATGAATGCTGCTGGTGCATTCGTCAAACCGAACGGCATCACCAAAAACTCGTAGTGCCCGTAGCGAGTTGCAAAAGCTGTCTTTTGGATGTCTTCCTCTCTGACTCGAAGCTGATAATAGCCAGAGCGCAAATCAATCTTTGAAAAGAAATGCGACCCCCCTTAACTGGTCAAATAAATCATCAATGCGGGGCAAAGGATAACGATTCCTAATTGTAGCTCTGTTTAGCTTCCTATAGTCTACGCACAATCTGAAAGAACCGTCCTTCTTCTTAACGAACAATACTGGTGCACCCCATGGCGAAGTGCTAGGACGAATAAAACCTTTACTCTCCAACTCTGAGAGCTGCTTTTTCAACTCTGCTTGCTCTGCAGGAGCCATCCTGTATGGAGCAATAAAAATAGGAGATGTGCCTGGATATACCTCAATGGTAAAGTCTAACTCTCTTTTAGGAGGTAGACCTGGCAACTCTTCTGGAAAGACATCTGGAAATTCCCGTACAACAGGAATATTTTCCAATTTAAGTTCAACATGTTCCTCCAACTCCAAAGCTGCCAATGAGCTAAGCAGACCTGCAATTTGAATACGGCGAGCAATCTTCTTCGATTGAGGAAAAGGAAGAGAAACACTTCTTTCTCCGTAGAAGTGTAAAATAGACCCATCCATTTTATGGAGAGTCACCTTTTTCTGGAAGCAATCAATAATTGCATGGTACGACGATAACCAATCCATGCCTAAAATCACATCATAACCAGAAATACCTAGAGCAATGAGATCTACCGTTAACTCCTGATCACCAATTCGAATGAAGCAGGAACGACAAATCACACTTGTTTGGATACCCACACCCATTGGTGAGTCAACACTGAGCACGTGTCCCAAGGGCTCAAATGTCAAACCCAAACGAGAAGCACAAGAAACATCTATAAAAGAATGTGTGGCACCCGTATCAATTAATACTCGAACCCATGAACTATAAAGAAAAAATGTACCTTCCACGACTGCATTTGATGTCCCAACACCTGGTGGGATCAAAGCGAACACCCTGCCTGTAGTATTTGCACTATGCCCTCCTCCTCTAGGCTGTTGGGTCTGAATTGGGCGAGTAGTCGAGGCTTGCTGAGATCCTTGTGATCGAGAGAACTGGCGCTGGTTTTGTTGTTGTTTCTGCTGTTGTTGTAAGCCAGATTGTATTGTGTGTGGAGGGGATCGTTGGTTCCCAAAAGATGGGCAGTCAATCTTAATGTGTCCTGGTTGTCCGCACTGATAACAAATGATTTGTCCACTAGAATTCCTCCCAGGCAGAGTAGGAGGTTGATAAGGGTAACTCCTTTGTCGCCCATCTGAGGACCCATAACTAAAACTACCACCGCTACCCTGACCTCGATTTACGCGCCGTCCTCCTGAGTGATACCCATCAGATTGCTGACTCTTACCCTGCTTTTGGCTAAAGCTCTGATCTTTCTGGTCCCCACTTCTAATTCTCTGTTTGTCCCTTATCTTCTTGGAGTCTTCTAAAGTCGCCTCCACTTCCGTGGCGCTGTCAACTAGCTCTGTATAATTTCGAATCCTACTTCCTGCAACAAGGTCTCGAATCTGAGGCCTCAATCCCCATTGGAACCTTTTTGCTTTGTCAGCTTCCGTTGCCACGATAGTTGTAGCATAACGAGAAAGTTCTGTGAAGCGTGCATCATACTCTGCCACCGAAAGATTCCTTTGTACCAGGTTTAGAAACTCTTGTAACTTCTTATCTCGATATGATTCTCTGAGATATTGGTTTAGAAACACACCCTCAAACTGTATCCAGGTCATGGCTCCCACATCTTGAGAGCGCACCACCTGCTGCCACCAAAAGTCACCATCACCCCGTAGGTAATGAGAAGCAAACTCTACCTTATACTCCTCGGGTATACCAACAATCTTAAGTAGCTTGTGGACCTCTAGAAGCCAAATTTCAGCTTCTTGCGGATTTGTCTCACCACGAAAAGTAGGAGGATCCATCCGCCGAAAATTCTGAAAATGTGTAGCCTTGGTTAATTGTGTGTCAGGAACTGCAGCTCTAAGAGTAGGCTGCTGAAGTATCTCGTTCTAACGTTGCAATAGGGTAGTCAACTCCCGTATAGCATCAGTCATATCGCCCCTTTCTTCAGTATGACGAGCGGAAACTCCACCTCTAGTTCTAGCTTGTGAGGTGTGAGAAGGCTTAGGAGAAGATCTATCTCGAGCACGTGGCATCCTATAAAAATCATTTAGTAAATATTCGAAACTATCTATCAAATACTCACGTTAAAAAAAAACAACTGGGATTGTGTAAGTTACAAAAATCACGTCAAAATGTTAGTAAAATCGTAATATTCCTCTAATTTCTTGATGTCTACCCACAAGCATATGTATGATGCATGAGACACTTCTAACTCACCTAACTGACACATATGAAGTGCATGTAATCCCAATTCGGATCTACTAATGAGCTCTGATACCAAAAATTGTCACGCCCCGACTCGGAGAGTCGACACGTGGATAAAAGTCAAAGTAAAAAGGTGTACACGTGGATAAGTCAGAGTATAAAAGTTGCGGAAGACTTAGTCAAATCCACGTGTATTTTTTTTTATAATATTTTTAATAATAATGGTGCCAGCTCATCAATAATACCCAAATAATTAATATGAAATGTTATGCTCACACATCATGCCCATAATAATATATGGTCCCAAAATAATGCCAACATCCCTGGCACATAGGTTGGATTCAAACTATTCAAGGTTCATTAAGTAATAATGGTAATAACAATAATAATAATAGAAATGTCCATACATCAAAATAACATAGTCTCTATGTAATGCACGTGCATCTATCCTCATCCATGACTATGTTAGTATGCCACCTTCAAGTTCCAACCTCAGATTATGCCACTAGGCATCCGCCATCGGCAAACCCTCACTCATCACCTGATCATCTGAAATAATAATAGGATGAGCTGCAAAGCCCAATAGGAAATATGTGTGGATTCTATGCAATTAATATATGTGCAGATACATGGTATATGAATTAAAATTATTTAATAACTCAAAATCAAATATCAGTCACAAATCAATACTTTATGTGGGTTTTGAGTTAATTTCCCAAAATTCTCATAGTATCTCCAATTCCCAAGACTATGGGATCAAACCATGCATCAACCGTCGCTAATCACAGGTTACGTCGTCACGTCAACCCCCGGCTCAGCCAAGCACGAAAATAACCAACACCTACGCGGCGTTCTTCCTCGAGGGTTTCAGGGTCTTTCACCCAAGGGTACTTTACCCTACTTGCTATTCGCGGAGTATTCTCAACGCAGGACACCACTTCATTGTGATGCCCCCACCCGTTTGATGCATACCAAGACCCAAGGTCCATATATCCAAAACATTTTCCATCATTCAAATAAATATCCGAGTGTCCAAAAGTATCCATAAACATGTTTGATAAATTTCTAGAATTTCAGTAACATTTCTAAAGCATTTCCAAGTAAACAACATTTATAAAACATTTTTCCAAGATCCAAGTATCATGAAAATTCCATACATTTAACAGATATTTCACAATAACATTTAAACGAGTATATAACCATGTATCTTTAAGGAACAATATAAAACAGTCGTATCAAATGATATATTGAAAGATTCCCTAAATTTTGAACAAGTAATAAAAATATTTTGTTATAAATCAGTGGGAAAATCCAAAAATATCATTAAAGCATTTAAAATCACATTTATAGAACAACACCATATTAAATGTAAAGAAGCCACATTTCCTACCTCAATTGCGAGCAATACCAACCCAAAACCACGTGATAGACACTGACAATGCGAATGCAGCGTTAATGCTCCCTAGGGTCCTCCCAAGGACCGATAAAATCTGATAATTATGCATACGTAATCTTTAGGTAAATTTAAAAATAAATATAACGCACTCAAAAATTACTATTGGCCTTCTAACAGTAAACTATGGTCCCAAAATCATCAAAATAATTTTTAAAACACTCTCTATAATTTCTGGGAATTTTCTGTAATTTTTGGAATTTTCTGATATTTTCTGGAATTTTTAATAAATATTAATTTGGCCAAAAAGTCAAACTACAGTCAAACTTGGTCAAAATGATCAACTAAGGGTCCCACATGGTAGGGCCCTCCAAGACGAGTCCAACGGTCAAATTTGGGGTTCATATGATTATCGTATGGCTTTTAAATGCGTGAGAACACGGTAAGGTACACAGATGCACCCACACAGGATCATAGACCTATGGGGTCATCTTCAACCTCCCGCGGGTTGAATTGTGTAACCGGGTTACACCGTGTGTTCAACGGGCCAACTTCGACGATTAATATCTCTCTTGTTTCTTAACCGTTTTCAGTGATTCAAGTGTCGAATCGAAGCTCATGCGGAGTACTACGTGCGACTATAAATTGTTCATTCAGAATCCTATAAAATCATATTCGTTTTTAAGCCTAAAGTTTCGGGTTTTCATGATCCAAAATTCTAAAATTTCTAAAACTTCAACCTACAGTCAATTTCTCTAAAATTTGACACTACCATGGTGTTCCTTGGTCCCAAAAACATAAAATATGATCATCCTTTCTAAGAATAACATAAGAAAATAAAATTGCATATACATATATATATATATACACAGTACGTGATATTTATATATATATATATATATATATATATATGAAATCAACGATAGAGGAGGTGAGGATTTTACCTCACTGAGAGAGTTCCACGAACTCAGCCAAAAACCTCTCCCAGACCACTCTGTTTTTTTTCTCCTCTGTTCTTCCTCAATTTCTCTCTCTCTGTTGCTCTTTCTCTAACTCTCTGTCTCGATCCCTCTATACATATAAATATAACCAAAGCAGATGCCAGTGGTAGGTGCAGCTAATGATTCCTCTATACATATATATATATATATATCCAAAGCAAACGCAAGTGGTGGGTGCGGCTATGGGTGCGGCTATGGGTGCGGCTAATGATCCCTCTATACATATATATATATCTGAAGCAAATGCAAGTGGTGGGTTCAGCTAATGATCCCTCTATATATATAAATAATTCAGGTCATCACACTTTTGGTGATCAATTTTCAGGTTCTTGTCCAACAATGAACTCACTGGTCCTGTGCCCAACCTTACTGGCATGAATAACCTCTACACCGTGTGAGTAGCAATGGTTTCACCAAACTCGTTTAATATCATCACTAGTATATATGGTGGGCCAGGTAAAGCATCCATTTCCCTTTGACCTAAATGCATGTGATATGCAGGGATATGAGCAATAATAGTTTTGATGCATCAGAGATTCCGGATTGGTTTTCAACCTTACCCACTTTGGCAACATTGTATTTCTCTCTCTCGCTCTCTCTCTCTCTTTTTGGTCAAGCACACTGAGAGAAGACGCTTCAAATTGAGTGTTGGTTATTAATTTGAAAATCATGATACTTGCACTGGCAGGAAGATGGAAAGCACACAACTTCAAGGACAAGTTCCTGTGCTCCTCTTCAGTCTTCTCAATTTGCAGACTGTGTGAGTTTCCAGTTTCCACCTCAAGTAGCACGCACACCACATTCAATGTTAATTTCCTTGGATATATATATTTTAACTCATGAAAGTCTAGTTATAATTAAGCTACTGATTGTTCTGACATGTGATGACAGGGAACTAAGAAACAACAATCTAAGTGGCCTCTTGGATATTGGCACCAACTTTGGCAGCCAATTGCAACTCATTGATTTGCAGAACAATTCCATAAATCGCTTTGCGCAAGGAGCAAGTTTAAACCAAATTAGCATAATGTGAGCCTTGTTCTTTAATTCTCTTCGCAATTTTTTTTCGAAGTACTGGCTATTGATTTAGCATATTACTCTTTGGAGGTTAATTTGCCTGGCAGCAATCTTTAATTTTTTTCATGACAATGCTGAAGAATTGGCAATATTTTAGAATATTTTTCGTAAGTTGCGTTATTATTGTTCTATCACTCAATTCTCTATTTATTTTTTAATTTTTATGCAGACTTGTGGAAAACCCAGTTTGTGGCAATACCGAAGTGATAGAAAAATACTGCATGGACGATGTGGGCATGGGACAATCCAATTCCTCATATTCAATACCAGGAAATTACTGTGGGCCCAATATTGCTTGCAGCTCAGATGAAATCTCCAGCCCCAACTGTAAATGTGCATATCCACTTTCAGGAACCCTACTCTTCAAAGCTCCTTCCTTCTCAGACTTTGGGAACCGAAGTTACTTAACAACTCTAGAGCAGTATCTGATGCAATATTTCCAAGCCAACCATTTTCCTGTGGATTCAGTTTCTCTGAGTAACATGACCGATGATTCACTTGATTCCCTTGAATTGAGCCTGCAAATCTTCCCATCCGGCACAGATCGTTTCAATAGAACAGGGATTTTTACCATCTTGTTTATGCTGATCCACCAAAGTTTCGACCCTCCAAAAAGTTTTGGACTTCCCTACTATTTAATAAATAGTAATCTGTATGCCTACTTTGCATGTAAGTGCACACAATTTCACATAACCTAAAAGAAACTTTGTTACAATTTTTCTTTTTCCTCCATCATTGGCCGATGCAAGTGCATGCATATTTCTCACAAAAATTAAAAGGAATTCATGCCTCTCTGTCTCTGTCTCTCTTATTGTTCTGAAGTATTTACACCATCAAACAAGTCACCAAATATTGGCGTCATCATTGGAGCAACAGCTGGAGGTTCTGCCCTTGTGCTATTATTAGTCCTTGCAGGAGTTTATGCAGTCCGGCAAAAGAAGAGAGCAGAAAAAGCGATCGAGAACAATCCTTTTGGTAAGATGAGGATATAATTAACAAATCTTTACAAAAAATTTTCCAAGTTAATTAATTAATCATGTAATATTAATTACTGCATATATGGAGGTTATTATAGATTTGCTTATATGTCACACAAATGCATATATGCAGCATCTTGGGACCCGAGTAGAAGCGGTAATGGCATTCCATGGTTAAAAGGACCAAGATGTTTCTCTTTTGAAGAGCTTAAGAAATTCACCAACAATTTTTCAGAAGCCAACAAGATAGGATCTGGGGGCTATGGAATGGTAAATATTCGTCCATCTGTCTCTCTCTCTCTTTTTTTCATTTTTTTTTTCGTCATGTGGGAATCTTTCATTTATGGTAATAGAGCCGATGCTATAACATTCCGCCTCCTAGGAGCGAGCCACCTTGTTTTAATTTTAACCTGAATTCTACACATCCTCCTCCATCCCTCCATAACTAAGACAGGGAACGCAATCCATCTGCAAATCTTTACTGGTTGATGTCATTATTCTAGGCATTGTAAAAATAATTGTAAAAAAGTATTTCTACAAGTCTCAAATTATCTGCAAATCTTTTCTAAGAGTATGCTCTTTGTTTTCATTTTAGGAAAATGCTAGTCATAATTAATACTTTTCCCTAAGCAAGTCTCTATCCTATATAATTAATATATCAATAGTTAATATCAAATCGATGTCTCACATCTGCGCCTATTCAACATAGTCATTACTAAAGAGTAAATTGCAGAAAGCCCCTTAAACATTATGTCAGAATTTACTTTAGTACCCCAAACCTTAAAATTGAATAGTCGATCAATGTAGTCCCTAAAATACTCATAACTCTGATAATTTGTACCCATCCCTGCGTGTTGTTGTTTGTGAAATCTAACCTAAAGTCCAGGGTAATTAGTGAAATCCAATGCGAAGTCACAGAATCATTGATAATATATTAATTATTCAATATAGTAACAATGTTATAAAAGTCGTTTCCAGTTTTTTATCAAGGCCTTAAACAATTTAGGGCATATTTCCATTGATTTTAAAGTTCAGTGTACTAAAGTGATTCAGGCCTAAAATTCAAAATTCAAGAGAGTTTTTTTACATTTGATCCTATATTAAATAAATCCTAAATATATCTTTCTGAAAATCTAGAATGGCAAACAAATGTTTCCATCTTTTTCATATGTGCTGCTTTTCCCCCACCTAAATTCATTTCTTAATATTTTTTCTCTTTCTTCTTTTAAAGCTTTTTCATTGACACTGGCTTCTCAACCTCCTCACAACATTTTCCAGAAATTTTTCTGGCACTAAATGATTCTAACCTCTCAAATTGATCACCATCTTTACAGGTTTATAGAGCAACTCTTCCCTCAGGGCAACTAGTTGCCATCAAACGAGCTCAACAAGGATCTCTTCTGCAGGGTAGTATTGAGTTCAAAAATGAGATTGAGCTCCTATCAAGGGTTCATCATAAAAATGTTGTCTGCCTTGTGGGTTTCTGTCATGAGAAAGGTGAACAAATGCTGGTATATGAGTATATCCCGAATGGTAACTTGAAGGAAAGTCTTTCAGGTACTGGCATTCATTTTTTTCATTTTTACTCAACCCATTATGAAAATTGATACTTCAGTTTTTTGTAAATTATTAAATGGCATTCTTCAGGGTACAAGTGTTCATTTTATGTGAGATCAAATTCCATTTATCTCACTACTATAGTAAAAAGGAATTCCAATAAAGTCGAAAGCACAAATAGAGGAGATGAGAAGAATTCAACATCTTTGTGAATCACACAAAATGCTTTTCTAGCCTCACATCTCTCAGAACCAGCTTATTACTTTCAAGTTTTACAGCATGAGGATTGAGGATGGTTCATTATCAGCGAGACACAAATCCCTAACTCAGTCTCGTTTTATAGTTTAAATCCACGCATTGTCTATGCAGGGAAGTCAGGAATCAGGTTGGATTGGATGAGGAGAATTAAAGTGGCTCTTGGAGCAGCCAGAGGTATAGCATATTTGCATGAGCATGCCAACCCACCCATTATACACAGGGACATCAAAACAAACAACATCCTACTGGATGACTCCTTAAATGCAAAAGTTGGCGATTTTGGTCTCTCCAAGCCCATGGGTGACAGTGGAAGGGGTCACATAACCACTCAAGTCAAGGGTACAATGGTCAGTATTAGGATTCTCCAAACCTTTATCCTACACGGATAACACTATTTTTCTATGAGTAATGGTGGGAAAATGAGTGATGAAAATGACTATAGTTGATAAAGCTCATCAATTAAGGTGATAATTGAAATATTATTTTTTTGGAAGTTCTCTAATTTGAGTAATTTTTCTATAAATACTATTAAGTAAAAAAGAAAAAGGAAAAAAATGGTCATCATTTTAGTTATTAAACAAAGAAACAGATCCGGGAAATTGATCTGAATTATTGGCTTTAAAGGAATGGGAGCAAGGGAAGATTTTCATTACCATTTCCTAGACTTTTCTAAAGTGCTAACTGGAGCCTCTGCAGACATTTTCGAGGAAAAGAGCAAGTTGATGTTTCACAGAATCTCCAGCACCTTTTACCAATTTTCTTAAAAAAAATAATAATCTCACTTCTAGCAAGGTCATTCCCACAATCTCCCATGACAGGGCTAACCACTGAACTAGAGAGCCTCCCATGTAAAGGGTGTCTATTTTATATTTAGAAACAAAACATGTTATTTTGTAATTCTAGAATACAAAAAGAAATTATCAAATATTTATGAGCCATCCAAACTAGAGGTTTCTGTTCATTGAAGATTCTACTATGTTGCTCTAGAAGTCCATTAATGAATGGGTATCTGTACTTGAATTTCTAGGGATACTTGGATCCTGAATATTACATGACCCACCAATTGACCGAGAAGAGTGACATTTATAGCTTTGGAGTGGTAATGTTGGAGCTAATAACTGCGAGAAGGCCAATAGAGCGAGGGAAATACATTGTAAGAGAGGTGATGACAGCAATGGATAAGACAAAAGATTTATACAATCTTCAAGAGATTCTTGACCCAACTATTGGTTTGTGCACAACACTAAAAGGTCTGGAGAGGTTTGTAGATGTGGCAATGAGGTGTGTCAAAGAGGCGGGAGCTGACAGGCCCACAATGGGTGAGGTGGTGAAAGAGATTGAGGACATCATGCAGCTGGCGGGTTTAAACCCAAGTTCTGGATCAGGATCCACTTCAACAAATTATGAGGGGGCAACTCAGGTGCACCCTTACAGCCATGAGGCCTTGTCTAACTATAGTCGGTCTTTGAACCTTCAAAGATAGATCCCTGGTAAGAGTAGCATTAAACTTAAGTTCCAGATGTTGAATATGGTTGCAGTTGGTTGGTTCTATCATCTATGATTGCTGAGCAGTGATTTTGGGTAGCAAATGTGGCTTTGGGCATTTGTGATGTTTGTACCTATATAAATAGGAGTGTGATGAAGTGATGAAGTTTTTTTTAGCTAGTAACAAATAGGAGTGTGATGAAGTTTTTTTTTTTTTTTTTTTTGATCAGCGAGAGTGTGATGAAGTAAATTTGATCGACTACTGTATAGAAGGGACAATCCATAAAAAATTAATATGATGTGTGCAACGTAACTTATGATATTGTTGCCCCGTGAAAAGCTGTAGATTTTCATATTCTGATTGAAAGTCCTCTAAAGGGTTGTAGGATTGAACTAGAATTAGGACGTTGATAGGCTTTTAGATTCAGAATTGACTGGGTTTTTTATATTTATACCTTCACTGTTCACATAAAGAAAATTATTGTATTATGGTTGCGGACACGGTCACTAAAACGATTAAACCATATATGTAAATTTTGTATAATGGTTTTGGATTTTTTTCCCTTACCATTTTTTTTTTTTTTTTTTTTTTTTTTTTGTCAGATTTTCTTCAATTGCAATTGTTTGGCTCATTTCCCTAAATGGTAGGTTTTTTAAACTTTATTCCAACTTTGGTGTGATTTTGAACTTTATTCCCAAACAGCGATAAATCGCGGTTGCTAACCACGATTTTATTAAAATCGTGGTTAGCAACCACGATTTATCGCTGTTTGGGAATTAAGTTCAAAATCGTGGTTGTATGCCCAAAGCTAAAAACGTGGTTGCTAACCACGATTTTAATAAAATCGTGGTTAGCAACCACGATTTATCGCTGTTTGGGAATAAAGTTTAAAATCACACCAGAGTTGGAATAAAACCTAAAAAACCTACCATTTAGGGAAAAGAGCCGCAATTGTTTCATATATGTTTTACATTACATTTGGCCGGATAGGGTCAAAAGACCAAATAATACTAAAACGATCGAGTCGAATAAGCATCTCCTGTAATTAATCTCTCCAAATCCTTAAAACATTATTATCCTACAAACTAGATACGTGTTAAGCGCGCAAACGCCATATAATTAATTAAATGTATATCTCTCAAATCCTTGGTTTCTCCAAGAGAGCCGAGAAGTACCACTCATTTTTGTTGATTCCCCGATCAAGCTTCATGCCAGCATTCCACCTTAGTTTCTTGAATCCAGTCTGTTCCAACATGGGAACATACGTTTGGTTGAGCTGCGACCCCAAGCAGAAGAAATGGTCCAGCCAGAAAAGCCTTCCTGGCCCCAACACCCTGTATATGTCATACAGCGTGAACTCCAGCATGGCATCCGGGATCCAATTGCTCAGAACATGCATAGAGTGCACTATATCCAGCGTGTTTTCAAAGAATGGCAGCCTCTAGGAAACACTAACATGTATCGAAATCAAGCCCCTTGATGCGATGAAGCTGTTGAATGGACCATCCAGATTCATCGAGCTCGTGATGATAGTGATGTTGCGCTCCCTCATTCTGGCAGCAAATGTACCAGTCTCGCCTCCTATGTCCAGTCCGATACGGACGGTACCATAAGGCTTAATTCCGAGAATTTGATCTATTCCGTAGTCAAGCCCTCCGTTGTCAAAGAGCCACCGAGTCTTCTCCCTGCCCTGCAAGTCGAAGCAAATCCTTGCAGTCGAAGTAGCCTGGCATGTTTTTTCGGTCGATGAGGCACTGGTAACTCTTACAAGTGTAGGGATCCCAAATAATGCTGGTGTCTGGTGGGGTAGCCCAGAGGCTGTCTGGGACTCTGGTTGGCTCGACGTAGTTGGCAGGGGACTTGGGGTGGCATCTACGGTGAGGAAGTGGCTCGCAACCTTTGAGCATGAGCCTCTGCGCAAACACATCGTCCATCGGGCACTCCCCTCCAACGTCATATGTCATGTATTGGGACAACTCATCTTGAAACCGCAAGCAGCCTGCTCCAACCGGTGGATAAAGCTCATCGGATCCCATCCTGGGTGAGTATCCCAGTGGGAGCTTGTGAGGGCCTATTGCGAGCTTAAGCTCGTTGGACATAACACCTAGGGTGAAATCATCACTGAGGAGCATCTTCATTAGGGGCTCACTGACTTGATTTGTAGTAGTTGTCAGCTCATGGACGCGGTTGAGCTCAATAAGGAGGGACTGCACGAGTAAGTTGGCGGAGGTGAGTTGTTGGTGCAACTCAGCGATTTGAGAGTGGGCTGAGGTGAGTTCAGATTTGGTGGAGTTAAGGTCTTGGGAGAGAGTGGCGCAATCCCAGAGAGGGAGAGGAAGGTGGTGGGTGTAGCCAGATAGGTGGTTGAAGTTAAAAGAAGGGCCAGTGGAGATGTAGACAGTGAGGAGGTTGGTTAGAATGACAAGCAGTAACGTCTTGAGCTTGTATTTGTTATGGGTCTGGTGATGATATGCCTGCTTTCTTGGGTGATCATCATCATCCGGACTACCCATCTCTCTCTCTTTCAATCCCTCAAGGGGATAATTTAATGTATACGGCCAGGGTGGTGATGAGATGGGAATTGTACGTGGTTTGGGAGATGGAACTGACAAATAGAGAAAGAGTAGTGAGGGAAGGAAGAAGGCTATTAAACCTTAAGTGGTAAATGCACAATTCAATGAAGAAGCTGAGCTAGGCAGGGGGGACAGGGCTTCACGTTGTATTGGGTCTTCGGTCACTGTGAACCGCCGTTTTGGACGCTCGAGGTCTATCAATTAATTCCCATTTATTCATTAATTAATTACTACCTATGGCTTGTCAACGCGCATTTTATTCGGATCTGGCTCTTTCTCAAGTGAAAGCACCTCGCATTTTATGGCTCATTCGTTAAAATGTTTTTTTCTTTACCATATATTGAATGATTGAAATATTTTTAATCAATCAGAATCTATAGTCAGGTCATTCTTGAAGTTGATGGGGATACTGAATCTTTTTCCACGCTAACACATATAGTACGTACAACAGCTAGTAATGCTATGGAGCCTCCACAAAGTTATGGCACATGGTAGAGCCCACTGAAATCACGCTGGCAGAGGTTTACTCACCCTTGGCTAGCTAGGCCAACATGTGATTGCTTTAGTGGAAATACCTTTTTCCAAGGGGAAATAGAAAGTGAACCAATTTTCCGAATGCATTAATTAATTATTAATTATGCCATCACAAGGTGTCAATCAAGGTTGGTACATATATTGAAGTACAACCTCTATGATTTAATGAGTGAGGCTCCCATCCACCCTCAGACCTCAGTGCATGCGTGTCTGCATGGGACATGATTACCGAAGAGGATCGACCTAAAGTTTTTTATTTAATTATCTCTTCACTTGGAGAGACGTTTGCTTGAATGGCGATGGTGGTGGAGTTTGGGGGGATTCGGATTTGCTGCAGTTTGTGAATTTAACTGCAGCTTCTAGTTACTGCAAAATGGCTGACGCGTGGCAATGGCTCTGGTTGAAAGGTTGAGGTGAGTCCAAGGGTATTGGCGTTAACCTCGTTAACTCTAATTGTTGCTTATGGCTTGAAGAAGGGAAAACGGCAGCGTCTTGGAGGAGCAAATTAGACAGCACGTGATTTCAATTTTCATTTTCCCTTTCCACTCTCTCTCCTCTCAGGAGATCTGATTTTTGAAATCCATGTCTTGCTCGCTGGTGATCTCTCTCTTCTTGACGGTGGGTCTCCTTTGAAATTTTGAAATTGGTGGCATTTCAACATCTTCATTAACTACTTCTTCCTGTTCCCTTCTTCTCCACTCTCTGTTTTCCTCTTTATTCTCTTCTTTCTCTCCCTGCTGAAATTGTTTCTCATGTTTTCACCCTTTTTTTTAATTTATTTTATTTTATTTTTTAATTCTACTTCCTTGCAACTTTTTGCTTTTCATTTTTTTTTTTTTTTCGTTTTTGTTCTCTCATTTCCCGTTCTTCCACTTACTCTGCTTTTTCTCCTTAAGATTGTTTATGTTTGTTATTCTCTGTTTCGCTTAAATTTCTCATCTTCTACTTTTCAAAATTTATTCTACCTTTTTTACCCAATTGATCTCATTTCCTTCATCTCCTTTTGTTTTACTTAATTTTTAAAAAGGGGGAATTGGGTTTTAGCAGATATGGAGAAAAAAGGGTATGGAGGAAGGGATGTTTCAGGTGAAGAGCGTGGAGGAGGCGGTGAGCGTGTTGCTGCCGTAGACGCCGGAGAAGATCGCGGACAGATCAATCCAACACCCACTTATCGCCATCATCGTCTCAATCCGTGTCCACCGTTTGTAACCCAAGATCGCGATCCCGCAACCCATCCAACCAACATAACACCAACCTCTCCACAGCCGTCGGAAATTGCGCCGCCAAACTATATGCCACAAACCCACCGTAGCTAATCCCCACCACCTTCATCCGATTCACTTCGTAAACCCCCATCATGCTTATTATGCATTGGGCCTGGAACGCCTCGGACCAGTCCGTTGGGAGGAGAGAGATCACTGTTAGGGTAGTTTGCAGGAGGAGACCCACCGTCGGGAGGAAAGAGATCACCGGCGAGCAAGACATGGGTTTCAAAAATAAGAACTCCCTTCTTTAAGCCATAAGCAGCAAACGGAGTTAACGGGGTTAACGCCAAAACCCCTGGACTCATCTCAACCTTTCAACCCAAGCCATTGCCACGCATTAGCCATCTTGCAGTAACTGGAGGCTGCAGTTAAAGTCACAAACTGCAGCAAATCCGAATCCGAGTTTGGGGGCCGGCACGCAAACACTTAATTTGTGACGAATAAAACCATGCAACCGCTCAACTCAATGAGTTATCCCCATCATTGGACACTTGAATGGCAAAAGCGACTTTAATTAGATTGATAATCACTATTTAAAACTATGATCATTGCTAAATTAAAATTACGTTGATGTAGCAAATAAGAGGTAAAAAGGCAGGGATGCCACTAGCTGCTTTGAGGAATGGCCACTAGCAGATGCTTTGAGGAATGCCTTATTAAGAGAGGGGTTGTTTGAGGTGAATAAAGTGACCCTAAGAATTTGAAGTCAACTTTATTGCTCCTCGAAGCTGATAGGGTCTAGAAATAACTACATCAAGTGATAATCACAACCAGTCAATTAATCATGTTAGGTAGGGAAATTATCAGTGCAATCCGGCCAGTATCACGGTGTCTAAACAACAATTAATTGATAATCGTTTGAGATCTGGTCCTCAGAAATCCGAGTATACAGCTAGCCAGATTTTATGTAAAAGATAATGACGAGTTGACGAATTATATTTTTAAACGAGAGTACGTGAATATTTTCAGTCAAACTTTTTCCCTCAATCTGAATTTTACTAGGTTTGTTATGATTAACCCAATTGGGAACATGCCCCTTATCTTACTTTAATCATGCATGATATTCACAATTACCATAACTACAAACTTGAGAACCAATTAAGTTCCATGCACTAAAACAGATCATATATCATTATCAAATATATAGTTGATGGATGTGATGCTTATCATAATTGCTCACTTATCGTTTTTCCTGTTTTACACACTAACGTAAATCATAAATCAGCATTAATAGGACCACCAACTTGTGCTAGTTTCCTAAGGTTTTCAATGACCATAACCAGTTTTGTGTTGAGCCGATTCACGAAGCACTTCGGCAGCCATCCTGTAGGATCTAACTGGTCCAATTATAACACCACCACAAAACATGAGCTTATGGTATTTCAAGCTTTAATCTACAAGGAAAAAAGTGCAAAGATAAATAATATATTAAGATGAGAGTTTCTGCTGATCAAAGAAGTTGATTACCTGAACAACATAAGTGACCATACAGGAGTCATCTTCAAGGTTTTCCACAACCTACCCTGACTGCAGCAGAAGTCCTCTAATTGAATTGTTTTGCTTTGGCTGCAATCCGGCAGCTACCTCTTTTGGCAGTGAAGCTACCGCCACCACCTGCAAAACCCAGTTAGTTTTTTTTTCGCAGTTCAAATGAGAGAGACATTAAGAGGAAAAAATGCTCTGTTCCTGAAGAAGGGTTTAGAGCTCTCTTCGAACCTTAGACGGATAATGCTGAGGTTATCTTCAAGTTCTTTAATGTATCTGGCTTCTACCAGATCAGGATCCCATTGCTGGTTAAATTAGTGAAAATGCAACAACAGAAGGTTAATGAAACGTCATATATACATATGGTATATATTTAATTTAAATGTAGCTAGACCATTTAGCTGTGCTTCTTAAATAAGAACCCTTTTTTTCTTTCTTTCTTTCTTTCTTTCTTTCTTTCTTTCTTTCTTTTTTTTTTTTTTTTTTTTTTTTTTTTTTTTTTTTCTGTTTTGTAATCACATAGAAGCACTATCAAGATGACAAATTTGCAATGTATCATGCATAAAATAACGGAAGTAGCTACATTTTGTCATTGCCATAGAAGACAATAACGATAGAAAGAACTGTCTGGCCGGGTGCCATATAATGGACAAAGCTAGGGACAAAAGTTTTCTTTTACAATAACTTGAGGGGCCTAGACGGGCCCTCAAAAGAGTTTTTTTTTGGGGGGGGGGGGGGGGGATCGCAGGCAATTCCTCAAGTTTGTTGAGCATAGCTTGACCTTAGCCCCACCAAAGGTTAGTGGATCCAATGAACGAGTAGGATCATCAAGGGATGAATTCACATCACATCACGCCACAGCCCCCCGAGTCTCAAACCCCCCTTGACTACCTAGCCTCTGCACCTTTACCACTAGACCACCACCCCGGGTGGTTGCTGAATAAAATGTTTGCTGTTGATGTTTGATTGCATCAGTCATGAACACTCTGACTCAGGTTAAGCTCCATCTTTGAACCATGTAGCCATTGATCTTGAATATATCTTTTGTTGGCAATTGGCAGATTAACCTGCTAGCGTTACTATCATAAGTTTTATCTTTACGGAATTCTCCTTCTCATGATATCGGTATTACTTATGGCAGAAATTCATGTCTTTAGATTTCATGGCAGAAATTCATGTACTTGGGTTAAGCCTTTTTGTTATTAATACATATTTACTTTATAAAAAAAAATTAACATGATGAGCTTTAGTTCTATCTTAGTAGTCAGCCTTGGAGTGTTCATGGCATGCTGACAGTGGCTACCGATCCAGGTCACCAAACACCGGATGACCCTTCTAGCATAATATCATGGTTTGACGAAATGTTTTTGGAGGGGGGCCAATGTTGGACATTGTCATTTAAGTTGTGCATGTGGTAAACTATTTATTCCTTTATCTTCTATGTAGGCATTCACATCTATTTAAATTGATTTAGTCCCTTGTATTTGCAACACAATGCAGTTCATTTTATTAATATCTTGTGCTCTATATCTTTGTTCATTGTTGCTTCTTCATCTCTTTAAATTGATCTTGTCCCTTGTTTTTACCTTTTCCAATAAAATGCAGTTCGTTTTGTTAAGTATCTTGTGCTGTATATCTTTGTTCATTGTTGCTTCTCTCTCTCGTTAGATTTTGTACATTGTCATTTAAGTTGTGCATGCCATAAATTATTTATTCCTTTACCTTTTCTGAGGACCTCCCATCTATTTAAATTTATCTTATTCCTTATTTTTATAATGTAATGCATTGTATTTTTGTTAATATCTTGTGCTGCAATTTATTGTTCATTATTGCTTGTATTGGCACTTTAAATGTCAAATTAAGTGAAAGTACTTATTGTAGACCGAGAAATGTGGATCTGGGATAGTGGCAGATGAAGATATTAAACAGGGAGAGTTTGTGATAGAGTATGTGGGAGAAGGTGATGTTTTTCAGTTATCGTTTGTTCTCAAAATCTCAATATTGGTTTTGCATATTGTAAATAAATTCTGTTTCTTTCTTTTATGCAGTTATCGATGACAAAACATGTGAAGAAAGGCTTTGGACAATGAAACACCGTGGAGAAACAAACTTTTACTTATGTGAAATCAATCGAGATATGGTGATTGATGCTACATACAAGGGAAACAAGTCAAGATATATAAATCATAGTTGTTGCCCCAATACTGAGATGCAGAAATGGTTTTCTTTTGGTCCTTTGTTGCTGATTTCATTGTCATAAGTCATTATGCTAGTCTTACATAATTTCTTTTTATTCTTTTTAAGGAGAATTGATGGTGAAACCAGAATAGGAATATTTGCTACTCGTGACATTAAAAGGGGCGAGCATCTGACCTACGATTATCAGTATGAGCACTTGAATGACTCTTTGTTTACATATGCTCTCTAATGGATGTGGTGCATTTTTGCTTTGCTTAGAGCAACTCCACGGGTGATATCTATTTTGGAGAAGCCAAAGCTATATTCAGCTTGTTACAGTGCCAAAAAGCTAATATGTTCCTATACCAGCTCCAATGGTGCATTGGTGCAAAAGCCAAAGCTATATTTGATGGAGAGGGAGAGAATAGATCCACAACCGTACACGTGGAACAATCTAGACCACACACCCTCTAGCCATATTTGGCTCAAAGCCAAACGTTGAGCCAAATATAGCTCAAGATTTGGTTCAAAGCCGAATTCAGCTAGAGGAATGGCTAACCATTGGAGCAATATCTTCTTGAGATTGAGCTAAAATTTAGCTTTGGCTAGAGAAATGGGTAAACTGTTGGAGATGCTTATACATTTGTAAGAAAATGCATGTTTCTGTTGCGATTTCTGCATTGTGGACTTTTCATGGAGCATTGATTTTTGACTTTCTATCGTAGATATGTTATTATGGAAATTCATACTTTCATACTCCAGTCTGACAAATTTAGCAGGTTTGTTCAATTTAGTGCAGATCAGAATTGCTATTGTGGTGCTATAAGCTGCAGGCAAAAGCTGGGGGTTAAACCTACCAAGCCTAAGATTACTTCTTCAGATGCTGCATTGAAATTAGTTGCATGCCAGGTGGTTGTGTCCTCTCCTAAAGTGAAAGCAATTCTATCTGGAAAAGCTGTATGTATGGGTGGCTGTTTGATATTATTAACATGTGTCCCAGATATACAAGGCCATATCCTCTTCTTCTTCCTTTATTTCTTATTTATTTTATTTATTTTTTCATTATGTGGGTTTTTATGATTATATTTTAAGGATTGTTTTTGCTAAATTATCAGGACAAAGTTATCAATACTTGAGTTACATGCTAAAATATTAATTTTACAGTCCATTACCTGGTCATTATGGGTACATTTAAGCATGTTTGTTTAACATTTTTGATATTTAGGAAGTTTCTAAAGTGATAGTGATTGGATAATGATTGTATCAACTCTATCTTAATTTGAGAGGGACAATTACATTCACATTCTCTCTAGGTATGTTGGGTTAGTTACTGGTGTCTTCACTCTTTGAGGTTGTTTTTGTACCTATGAATGCTATCATTATTATTTTTTCCAATAAAAGGGCAAGACAGAGTCAAGATTATGAACTCTCTATTCATTCTTTCTTTCTTCACTTGGCATTTGAGTGATTCTTAGTAGAAGTATTGTCTTAATTCTTTGGTTGCAATTTGAGAAAAAATGTCACCATAGCAGTTGAATAGTTGCTGATGTCAAAGCATGTATGGTTACCCTGATTTTTGGAAGTAAGTCTCAGTCGAAAATCAAAATTATTAGACATATTAGTTTGTACTTTTTTCCCAAACTTCTATGCAATCTTTCCGCCTGGTTTGACGGGGTTGTACTAGGTTGTGATGTTTTTATAATGGAATTTGGAGTCTTTGTTCTTCTTTTCGGGTGTTTTTCATCTAGAACGTTTATGAAATTGTGGGAGCCTTGCAACAATATAGGCTCTTTTCCCTAAATGGTAAGTTTTTTAGGCTTTATTCCAACTTTGGTGTGATTTTTAACTTTATTCCCAGACAACGATAAATCGTGGTTGCTAACCACGATTTTATTAAAATCGTGCATAGCAGCCGCGATTTTAGGTTGGGTATATGAATCCGTCATTTGTTGACCGTACCCGTATAAATTTTATATACACAGAAATCGTGGCTAGCAACCATGATTTTATGTTAAAAACCCATCCCCCTTATAACGTAGAGAGAGCAGCACTTTTCATAAAATAAAATTAAAAAAAAAAAAAAAAAAAAGCAAAAAACAGAGGAGTGCTTTCAGTCCACTTCTCGCGATTTAGGGCTGAGATACCCACATCCGGCGTCGATCCTCCTTCTTCGTCCTCCGCGGGCGTCGATCCTGGTCCTTCATTGGCGTCATCAGCTTCCTCATTGTTCGTCATCCGTAGCACGCATTATCTCTCTCGCGTTTAGAGCAGTGAGTACTATCAACTGAAAAGAATCAGGCTTCTCCTCCTCGTCTAGGGTTTTCAATTTGGCTTCCTCCTCGTCTCTTGCTCAGATCTGCGTTCGTGACTGTTGGAGAAGAACTAGGGCTTGTGTGCTTTCCCCTTAATCGCGTGACCATAGATTTTCTTGGTGATGTATTCGTTTTCTTCTTCACTTTCCTGTTCTCTGTGGCGTGATTTTTGCCTATTTTATTTTGGATTGATCAATTAGAGGCTTCATTTTCTTCTCTATTTTAGTTATTTGTAAATTATATATATATACATACAGAAATGATCCTATCAGCACGTGCTGATATAGGTTTATATCAGCACGGCTACAAACCTACAATTACTGATTACAAACCTACAATTGACTAATTACAAACTTACAATTGACTGACTACAAATGTACAAATGGACAGCTTTTAAATAGCTACAAACATCCCATTTCACTGACTACAAACCTATAATTGACTGACTACAATCGCCCACAGGCCGATAATTGTCCATTTGTAGTCAATCAATTGTAAGTTTGTAATCAGTCAATTGTAAGTTTGTAATCAGCAATTGTAGATTTGTAGCCGTACTGATATAAACCTATATCAGCACGTGCTGTATATATATATACAAAAATGATCCTATCAGCACGTGCTGATATAGGTTTATATCAGCACGGCTACAAACCTACAATTACTGATTACAAACCTACAATTGACTGATTACAAACTTACAATTGATTGACTACAAATGGACAATTATCGGCCTGTGAGCGATTGTAGTCAGTCAATTATAGGTTTGTAGTCAGTGAAATGGGATGTTTGTAGCTATTTAAAAGCTGTCCATTTGTACATTTGTAGTCAGTCAATTGTAAGTTTGTAATTAGTCAATTGTAGGTTTGTAATCAGCAATTGTAGGTTTGTAGCCGTGCTGATATAAACCTATATCAGCACGTGCTGATAGGATCATTTCTGTATATATATATATATATATCTTAGTGTTTTAAAATTATTATTTTGTGCGGATATTATATGTAAATTTATATTTCTGTTTTGTTTGATTTTAGGGATTTTTTTTAATGCCCATTTGTTTGTTGTCCAGGTACGGTCCCTATCCTCTTCTTCTTCGTCGTCTTCGTCTTACGGATTTCTCTTTTATTTGATTTTAGGGTCTTTTATTCTAACCGATTTCTCTTCAATTTAATTTTAGGATCTTTGCATCTTTACCCATTTAGGCTTATATTGCCCTATAGGATATAGATATCTTGTTTGAACCATATTTAATATACGTTAAGTGGACAAATATAACTCCATATTTAATTTTGTGAATTTCATTAATTATGCAGGAAAATTTGTAGAATCTAAATGGTTAGATGCAATCGTCATCCATTAAGATAGGCAAAAGCTCTTTGTAGAACATTCTTAATTGTCAAATGTAGAGCTCTGTACCTGCTAGTTGGTTCTCTATTTCTAGATGTAATTTTCTGGCATTTGCATACAGAAAACTTGTGGAAAATTGTAGTCTTTCTGTGTTCCAAGTTTTGTCATGTTGATATATAATTTTGATTCTAGCATTTCTTTATAGACAAGGATAAAGTGAAATTTAATGGTTGGAAACCAGTAATTTATGTGGTATTTGATTTGGATTCAATATCTTTTGAAATGACATATTTAATTCCATTACTGTTATTTGCATGGTGAATTATTCTCATGGATCAATACCTTGATTTCGTTAACTGCACCTAATTATCCTACTTTGTTGTGAACCTCTGTTTTCTTTTGCTCTATTCTTTTTTCCTTTTTCTTCTTCTTTTTCTCTTTCTCAAACTTTCTTATGTGCAGGAGTACTAATTTTTGGATGTAATTCTTTGATGCCCTAGGATAGCAGATGTTGTAATAATTCACATAGCTTTCCTAATTTACTCAAAGTTACTTTTCAAACTGAAAATGGATAAGATAATAAAGCAACATCTACTAGCAGTAGAAGTATCAGATTCTTACTCTAATACTTTTTGAGATATGCAATGCTAAGCTTGTGTAGTGATTTTTGTCCATGTCTTGATTCGGTATCATGATGGACTTTTATTATGGCTGATATTTAGTTTTCTCATTAGGTGAAAGAATTTTAGATAGCAAGGGTTGAGCTAAGAGAATCCAACTGATAATTCTGAGTCCTTGATGAGGTTACCGTTTCTACGTAGTGCACAAGTAAAAATATGAATCACATACATTTATATAGACTGTTCAAATGCACATAAGGGATGATCACTCTAAAAATAAGATGATAATGATGCCTTCAGCTGGGAAACGATATAGGTTCAGTTTTCTTTGTTTGTTTGTCTTTTTTTTTTTTCTTTAAAATGGGAGAAATGGAGTAATTATTACTTTATTAGTATTATTTTTTAGAAAAAAGACTTCAAGTGTTATCAATTTTTAATAATTATGTTGTTCTTATATCTTTATATGAAATTTCGTAGTACATATTTGTATGTTTGATTTAGCTATGATCTCAATTAGTAAAGCTAAAGAAGACCTCTTTTGAAAATAGTATCTTGCTGGGAAAGCCCAACAGTCCTACTGTATGTTCATTCTATACACCCTGTTAAATGGTGGATTGATTTCTTCATGATCCAGTATAGCAATAATCTCTATTTGATGTAAGCTTGTAGCTAAGAGCTTTGCCAAATTTTCGGGCATTGAATTAATTGGATACTAGAGTATTAGACTGTAGAACAACTCCTAATAATCCATTGGCAGCATGATGCTCCATTCCATCCTCTTGAGAGATAAATGGATGGATTTTACTCAAATGAATTCAAACTTTTGAGCTCTTTTATTAATATAAGGTACTGAATCAATCTCTTACTATAAGTATTGAAATACTTAAAACATCTATAGGTGCTTGCAAGTGTCTAACAACTTGAATCTTAAATTTGCAGATACCAGATCTTGAGTTTGTAAAGAATGATGCAATTAGCATGAACATTTTCAAGCTGAATCCTACATTTTCAAGTCTTTATGCCTTCAGTTTGTGTTGAATTTTGATGTTCAGCAGAATATGGGAACGTTTGGAGTAAGATGTTGGACGATGCATGTGCAAGCGGCTAGGAGTATCATATCCTTAATGAAGTACTTGAAGAAATGCAGGCTGTGTGAGCTGGTCATGACAAAAGGCTTGCCACTGTTGGAATAATCTAAACCTGTTCTATAATGGCAAGCGGATTCTACTGTCATAGTACCTCTATGGATTTCTTCTTATTGACATTGATTTGCCTTTGTACCCCCTTTTTTAAATGCATGATGCCTCTAATTTTCGTGGTTATATTATATGACATATACACCTTGGTCAAACTTGGACTTATATAGTGTTGGTAAATGAATGCCTCATGTATGGAAATAAATTCTGATTAAATTTTTTTTAAAAAAAATTTTCGTAAGAGAGAATGGTGCTCTGCAGAGCTCAAGATTTCACTACCTTTTTTGTTGGTGAATATTTTTCTCTTTTAGCTGAAGTTTCACCAAAACTTATCTGTCAGCAATTGTCCTAGACTTTGTTATAAGGACAATATCCCAAATACAGGCAATTAATGGGACCTTTTGTTAAGTGAAACTTTGGAAATGCCTCCTTCCTGGGATGATTTTCTAAATTTACTTGTTTGTTTCAATGGAAAATAGAGACCACAGTGCCAAATACCACTGTCTTATCATTTTGATTGCAGGGTTGCTTAGCTGAATTGGCCATGTATATAACTTATATATAAGAATCGCACATATAGGTCCAACTACAACAAGTAAGAAGTCAGTTCAATACAAATGGCTATTAACATATTAGTAAATGACTACTAACTTAACTACGAATGACTAGTAGTTGGATGTGAACAATTCAAACTTAATGAAATGACTACTAACTTAACTACGAATGACTAGTAATTTGGATGTAAACAATTCAGACTTAAAGTCAAAAAGCCAGACCATCATGTGCCGTGTAGGGTGAGCAAGACAAAGTCGTGGTTGCCAACCACGATTTCTAAAAGTCGTGGTTAGCAACCACGATTTCACTTCTAAAATTTTTTCCCAGTTAAAAAAAAAAAAAAAAAAAAAAAAATCTTATTAAGCATCATAATCGTGGTTGCTAACCACGATTTTGGATTAAAATCGTGGCTAGCACCCACGATTTTTGTGTATAAAAATTTTATACTGATACGAGCGATAAAATGATGAATTCGTATACCCAACCTAAAATCGTGGTTGCTAACCACGATTTATCGCTGTCTAGCAATTAAGTTGAAAATCACACCATAGTCGGAATAAATTTTTAAAAAAGTACCATTTAGGGAAAAGAGCCCAACAATATATAGGTAGTTATGGACTTATGGGTGTGGAATGTTTTATCCTGTTGATTATTTAGTTTGCCTCCTTGTAGAGAAAGGTTCAGGGTTTGATTAGGCACCTCAGTTTGACATCCATTTCTACAAAAAAAGGTAGCAATCATTTCGGCAGGTATGTAGTCTAGTATAAGGTTTTTAGGGCTTAGGCAGTGGATTGGATAACCCCTCTCGACAAGGGAAAATCTATCATGATTATTAGTAAATGCTAATAAAGACATTAGGGATCCAAAACATTGGTATTCTTTTGGGACCAACTCTTAATAAATAAACAAACTCCGTATGATAAATTTAGAAAATAGTGGTATAACTTACTGCAACCACAAAACTCACACAATATTAGTATTATTACCTTTTTGAGTGGATTGAATTTTTAATGTGGCTCTAAAATTTTTGAAGGATTGGCTTACCAATGAAAGAGAAAAAGAATGAGATTAAGAGAACTGAATTGTAAACTGGTTGTGAGGTAATATGGCTATTGAGAGGGGGAAGGAGTAAGGGAACATAATTTTTCCGCTCGGATTTTAAATTTTCTTTCACTATGGTTGATAAATTCATAAATCACAACATGGCTAGAATTGTGCTGATAACTTGATAAGCACATCACCACATGGCTGGAATTTTGATGACTGCTCCTTGTCATTATGTGGCATTTAAGGCAAGCACATGTCAATCTCACAATGCAAGTCTACATGATTGATGACACCTTGTGCTTGAAGCCTCATGCAGATATGACATGTAGTAGGGAAGGTTGATATTCCCATAAACAAAACCGGAAGGAAAAAAAAAAAAAAAAAAAAACAATTTTGGGAACTAGAATGGGTTTTCCCAACATTGTGGTCTCATGCTTGAAAAAATAAAATAAAATAAAATAAAATAAATTCATTCATTCTAAGTCATGAAGATGGAGCCTAGGGCGCCTATCCTAGGTGATATCCCCTGCTAATAGTACTATACTAAGAAATTTCCAAGTATGTTGTCACAAATTGAAGAAAGAGGAGAAAAAGAAAAGATAGAGGGCTTGTACACCCTAAGGCTCTTGTTCGGGGGCTCCTACACCAAGGATTCTACCCTAGGGATACTACCCACGTGTTGTACCTTGATTGTATTGTTAGGATGGCTTGAGAAGTCTTGGCATGGCAGCTGGAGCAAATGCAAACTAGGGTAGCTGTGTACCTTGCCCTAAATAACTAGGGTGAGTTACCTTCTTCTTTGGTCTTTTGCAGGGAAGTGAGGCGCAAATTGCTTCGTAACATGTGTTCAAAAACCGAATACACTTTAAAGCCTCATTCTACTACCTAGTGGTGTCTTATGTGTAAAGGAGCTGGGAGAGTATTGATCATCTCTTTCTGCATTGTCCTGTGGCTAGTTGGGTATGGAATAAACTCCTTTTTTGTAGTGATAAGCTTTGGGTGATCCCGGACAGTGTTTGGAGGGTGTTTGAGATTGATTTTTGGGGTTTTGGTAAGGACAGGAAGTCTGGAACCCTTTGGAGGTGTGCTCTTATGACTATGTTTTGGGTCATTTGGCTCGAAAGAAATGCGAGTATTTTTTAAGATAAGGACACTTCTTTGATTCATTTGTGGGATAGGGTGCATTTCCTTGCCTCATTTTGGGCTCATTCCTCTAAAGATTGCAAATATTCCTTTATTTATTTTGAAAACTGATTGGAGGGCTGTCTGTTTTTAACTTTTTGGTTTTCTTTTGGTTTCTTTGGTTGGTTTTTCTATTATTTCTGGAGGAATCCTTGTCCTCCTATTGTAATTTCCTTGCTTTCATTTTATCAATAATATTATTGTGTTGATCAAAAAAAAAAATATTTCAAAACCCTATTGGACCTTTCAAACTAGAAATAGACATTTTCGCGATTCAAAATTTTGCTAAACCTTAAAATTTTTTAGATTATTTGACGACATGTATCCATATTTGGACTCGTTGCAGCTTGTCATTCAATACGCTTATCTTGCTGCATTGGTCCAACAAGATGTTAACACCTTTTTGACACATGTCAACGCCTTATTTAATTTCCCAATCATTCTTGTACTATAAATATCTTATTTTATCACTAGAAGAGAGATCATTAGAAGGATACTATTAAGTTTCCAACCTAAAAGTCTAAGCTAATAGGTTGATAGTCTAAACAGGTATAAGAAATCATATCAAACCCAATATTTGGACCGTGTGGGATGTCGTATTTTTCTAACACTCCCCATCACTTGCAAGCCTAATAAGACAAGAATAAGCCTATCATGTAGGCAACAAATATGAACTCATGAATGAAACAAACCCAAGAATGACAACGACAGACTTTGATACTGTGTTAAATTTCCAACCTAAAGTTTAAGCTTATTAGATGGAGGGCCCAAACGGATATATGAAACCATGTCAATCCCAATATTTAATTTATGTGAGATGTGGTACTTTTTAGCACTCCTCCTTACATGTAAGCTTAACAAGTCAAGAAAGGGCCTACCATGTGGACAACAACGTTGGGCTCACTAGCGAAATGGGTCCAAGAACTACATACTCTAATACATTTTTGAGTTTCCAACCTAACAACCTAAGCTATAATGTGGAGGGCCCAAACAGGTATATGAAGTCATATCAAACTTGATATTTAATCAAAGTGAGATGTGAGGCTTTCCAACACTCCCTTTCATGTGTAGGCCTAACACAACACGAATGAGCCTGTCACGTGAATGACAATAAGCTGGCTCTAATTCCATATTAAGTTTCCAACCTAAAAGCTTAAGCTGTCAGATGGAGGGCCTAAATAGGTATATGAAACCATGTCAAACTCGATATTTAATTAATGTGGGATGTAGTATTTTTCCAATAGAAACCCAACTACAACATAGTTGATTAAAATATTCAATCTCTGTAAGCACAAGTCATTATATTAAATATCATACTTTGATACTCTCCTTACACTACACACTTCCTTTATTAATTATGTTTTTAGGCTACATTGATTACCCTTATTACTTTATGTTTGAGTCTCGAAAGATGGTCCAGTGTTAGATTTTAAAGTTTGAGGCCTGAAAAATTGGTCTATAAACTTTTAAGTCAGATGCCTAAAAGATGGTCTAATATTGAGTGTTTGTTACTGTCAGTCTGTCACCCATTGTTGGCATTTTCCAACAGTTGCCTTCCTCTTCTTGCTCAGGCTAGGCATTATATTGCCATCTCAAGTCTTTTTAAGGCCAAGTATTTAGAAGTGCAGTATCGCTACCATCATGTAACGTCACCTCCTGAATAGTACACCTTAGCAGTAGTCCTAATTAGCATTGTTAATGGTTGGTGGCATTTGTCAATATGCACATGTGAGAACCAACAACTACGTTGTTTCAGTTTGCCAAAACAATATTTTGTTGAAACATATATGATGCAAATTGCAAAATATGAAAATATGACATTTGAGGTGTAAAAAGTTAAAAATGCTTGTGATCAGAGAAGATGGCCCATATTAGATGTGAATGTGAGTTTGATAAAAGACATTTGATAAAATTTTGTTGCTTATACAAAAATAAATGAGAAGGGAGACATGCATAACATTGAGACCGATAGGCCTAAGTCAATCTAGATAGTGTGAAATTGGAGAGAAGTTTTTGCCTAGAAACTTGTCTACATCAGCCACTGAATTTTTATGTTGTTTACAACTTTATGCATATCAGTTGTGCAATGCCCTAAGCCTCTAAGTATGTCAATTATGTCTTATTGTGATTGTTTTTTCTGTATTATATGTTTATTTGTATAATGCAAAAGTTGGACTAATTTGTGGAGTCATTTTTTGTTTTTTTGAAAGGTTTATCAAAATGGCATTCTGCATATAGGTAAGCGAATTCTCTCTCATTCTAAGGTTATTATGTGTTAGGAGCTGTCTTTTTAGGGAATCAATGTTATAAGTTGGTATATTTGAATAGTTTCTTTTTTTTTTCTTTTTTTTTTTTCGTCTGGTGCACATTTTACTTCCCACCCAGGAAATTTGCAACATGCCCCAAATAAACGAAGAACGTGCTCCCATAATTGCATTGGTGAAGTTATCAGGATAACACGCCCCATGGATGAGAGGTATTGAATGTTTATCCCTGTTTCTCCTTCAAACTTTTCCATTCCTCAAAATATCCTGCAGTAGAGTATGTCTTTTCAAGAACTATTTGAGGAAGAAAAATTTTAAAATACTTGTAGGAACTATGTAAGCGTATCTGGTGCACCCTTATTGTCGTAATAGAATGTATTGTCCATGGCCATATAGGTTGCTTGCTTGAACTCAAGTACTCAACTCACACGAGCTCAATCATTGGATATATATATCCACTCTATTTGTAATAGAAGGTGTATATCCCATCGATTGTAGCAATTTCACTGATTTTTCTGAGATTTTAAAGTGTAACTGACCTCCCCTGTTAGGGCTTTTCGTGTCAGCTTATATAAAATAGCTGACTTGCCCTCATACATTCAACAGTATTAATTGATTTTCAAATCAGGGTTATAATGGTCTTCTAAAGTTATTGAAGTTGTACTGACATAGAGTTTACATTCTTAGGGAAGTTCACTGATATTTCAAAATGCAGAAATAGAAAAAAAAAAAAGAGATAAGGGCCCGCCGGGGGGGGGGGGGGGGGGTGTGGTTCTTTTGTTACCAACCTCTGGGTATGTTCAAAAGAACTTACGCTATGTTTGGATAAGGAATTTTTAGGAGGAATTTGCTTTTAAAATGGAATTTGTAAAATTTTTATAAGAATTTTGTCAATCTCATCTTTATAAAAATTTTACAAATTCCATCTCAAAAGCAAATTGCACCTAAAAATTATTTATCCAAACATAGTGTTAGATTTAAAACGAAAAATTGTTGCCAAACTGATCTACCTGGAAGAATCTCAGTTCCCAATCTAAGCTTGGTCACTTTGTTCTTTTTTTTTTTTTTGCCTAGTATTGGTCACTTTGTTCTTAATTGTTTAATTTCTTAATTATAAATTGAATTTTGGAAGCACGTGTCTTCTTTTTTCTTTTTTCTTTTTTTTGTGTTAAAAATTTATTTTATTTATTTTTTTCAGAGCTAAAGTTGGTTGAATTGATTTCATCAATACTTGGATGTTAGATGGAGTTAAGATTTTGAATTATTACCACTGTTCTTTTCTTTCGTCTTCTGCTAGAAGCTTGAGTGTTTGACCATAAAAGTACTGAATTGTGATATTTATGTTATTCTGTACATTAGTTTGCTAAATTTATTCTTGTCCATGTTACAAATGTTCAGGTCTTTTGGGATTATTAAACGGTTTGATAAGATTTCCAAAAGACACTTGGTAAGGGAAATTTTTCTGTCTACTTACTGTAAAGGTTAATTGGCAATATGCTCATATCTGGAAGCATATATGTTGCAGATCATGTTTGAAGATGGTGTTGTTGAATTTCTTGACATGTCAAAAGAAGATTGGGAATTTGTAACTTTGTGATGAAATTATGGGGTAAGTACAACATTTAGTTGTTGTGGCTTCTTCTTCTATTTTTCTGGAACCCTGTTTGACAATATCTAACCATTTTTCCTTTCTCATACCTCCATTTTAGCAGTCTAAGGAATTAAAAGAGAAATGAACAAATAATGGTAACATGAAAAGGGGAGTGGGTTGCTACCCATTGGTGGGGGTTTGCAGGATTAAATATTTTACTGTGCTCTGTGTTCTGACCAGGGATGACAATGAAAGGTATCCAAATAGTCTGGGCCCAAACCTCGGTGGGAGTAGGCCTGGGATACCCATGTTTGCCAGGAAAAAACAAATGGTTTTTCACTGAAGAAGGCTAGCATCATTGTTGGACTAAACAATATATTTTTTGAAGTTAAGTAACCTCCTTCCATCAAATCTAAAGCCTTTGTTATAAGCCTTGAACTAGCAAGGGGTATATGGTTTTATAAAGTTGTTATGTATGGAGGGGCCAGATTTTGAATATCTGTGTTTCATTCTTTCTTGAGATCTACAATGGTTGATCTGATTTTTGGAGGTGCAAGGTGGAGAATAGGAGAACAGGTGGATTATTTCAGTCACTTGAGGGGAAAAGTCATTATGTATTCTGTTTCAAATATGCAGATTATACTTTTAGGAGGACGAAGTACGCTCAAAATGACTGGAGTATAGGGCAGAGAATTTGAGAGCGTAAATGAGTCGAGTGGAAGCAGCCTAAATTGTAAACTCATCTGAGCTCTTTGGGTGTTTGGTTAGTGGGACAAGTGGTAGAAGTGGACAGAGGTGGATGCATATTGTATTTAATTTTTGGAAGAGGTATGGTAATAGCTACCCTGTAGGTATGGATGAATTTTTGACAAATTGTTTAATAGCATTCATGTCATTGTAATTGTGTTTTAATAGTTTTTACAGGGATGTGCGAATCTTGGTAGTTTGGGGTTAGTTTAGGCTAGGCAGGGGTGTGTTATATGTGGGTTCTTTCTATATTATAAGCACTCTTCACTAAATTTGTGTTCCTAGGATTTTTTATGTATTGAACGATGTCCATGCCAGGACTCCCAATGTAAAAGATCTTGGCGGTGATAAAGTCAAAGTAAAGCTGTGTGGTTTGGCTAGTGTTCACTAGGAGTCTGCTTATCGTTTAAAGCTATGTTTTGGTGGTGGGTTTACGTTAGTCAATGTCAGGAAAAGGAGCGGCTTTGGAAATGGAATACTGATTATGTAATGATTCAGAAAATAATTGGAAATGCATGAAAACCCAAAGTAGGAGTTATATATGGGTGCCCATGAAAACCCCACTCAGGAATAGAGGGCGGGGGAAGTATGTCCCGTATCCAGCCCCTTGAACAAACTCACTTACTAGGACAAGGAAGGCTAACGCTCGAAATCCATGAAAACCCAAAGTAAGAGTTATATATGGGTGTCCATGAAAACCCCACTTAGGAATAGAGGGCAGGGGAAGTATGTCCCGTATCCAGCCCCTTGAAGAAACTCACTAAATAGGACAGGGAAGGCTAACACTCGAAATCCATCTTGGGAGACTGACTCACATAGAAGAAAGGGTATCACAGGGCACTTCCTCCTTGATGTGTTGGTTTGTGGTTTTTTGACTTTCCTCTCATTCATTTGCATGACTTGTTTTATTTTATTGTACATGGCCCTTCTTTATATATACAATGGTTTTTTGTCAAAATTCTTTGTGATAGAGGTTTTGAGATTGATATGCATTGTCCTTTATGCAATACCTATGTTGAAGATCAATCATTTATTTGTAAATTTCAGCTTTGTGAGTGAAATTTGGTGCAGTCAATGGAGCTTGTCCCACCCCTAATAATGAAAATAATAGTTTAGTAGATTGGGCTTTAAGCTTGTGAAAAATAGTCTTTTAGAAATTCATTTCATCCAGATATTATTTTAGCAAAAGTTGCAAATCTTCTTTGGCAGATTTGGTGTGCAAGAAAGAGCGTTATTTTTAAAAATGACTTAATAAATTTCTCATTATTGAGTGTGCAACGATACTTTTTTCACTGATTATTTTAATGATAGGTCAACCATGGAAAATTGCACTGATATTCCAATTGACATGAGCATCAATAGAAGGAAGAAAAAATTAAGATTCATTAGATGGATACCTTTAGACGAAGGTTGGGAAAAATTAATATTTGATGGTTCAATAAGGAAGAAAAAGGGTACTATGGGATCTATTATTCGTGATAGTTGGGTTAAACCTTTAGTTATGCTAGTTAATTGGTTTGAGGAAAATGCCACAGTTCCTTAATAGAAGCAATGGCTTTGAGAAGTGGCCTTTTATTTATTTGTGATAGTTGGGGTAAATTGTCCAGTTCGTAATGTGCTTTAGTTGCCCAGTGAGACCATGATTATCTGCATTCTTGTTTTTACGCCGTTCCTTTTTGAGGTTTTCTGTCACAAATGGACAAGTTCTGTTTTGTTCTGTTTTTTCCTACAATATACTTTTTCTGCAAGTTTGTACGACGTTAATATGGAAATATCTCAAGAACAGTGGTGGGTGTCTTTGAGTATTATAATTAATATGTTTTGGTAACATGGGTTAGAAATTAATTACAGTGTAATATAACTTTTCTTAACACTCGAACCCAGCATGGTTCAAAGTCATGCCTGATACGGTGACGTTACACCAGTGACGTCAAGGTCTCAAAGCCTTCCGTTACAAGACGTGATAACGTTATTGTAAATCTCGCACCTTTTCTCGTCATAGACATAACCACAGATTACGTCCATGTTGAGAAAATGGCCTCTCTTTATGGATTGTTCTTTGTCGCTATTTTTTAAAAGTGTGAACCCACCACCATCGAATGGGAGATGAAGAGTGGTTGCAGGGAAAACCCACAAAACCCAAGCAGATTATTTTACTTAGATCTAGAAGTGCAAGTTAAAGATATATAAGGTCTATGTAGTTTTTTTATTGAAATTTACACTTTTTTATACTTTTCATAATTTTAAATTTTCTATTTTGTAGAAATAAATTAAAAATAGTCATTAAATATTTAATTGAATTGATGATGACTAGGCCTGTGCCTAGACATGATAATGACTTTGAACCTTTTTTATATTTAAAGATGATGACTTTAAGCCTCACCACCACTTGATGTGGTAGTGAGCCATAGTTTTGTAAAATGTATTATAGTATTATTTTTCTGCCTTCTTAATTTATTTAATGACTTATTGGATACAATTTGATCTAGATATCTTATCTTATATTCTATATTTGAGACTTGAATATTGAGTTTCTTATTACTAACATAGCCCGCTACTACCTAGTTTGATGTTTTTAACCATTTTATGTGTCCTAGATTATTTGTTTTGGTTGTTTTATGCTTCCAATGTGATTGCCCTATTGTTTCTGATTTTTCCTTCTTTTTTTTTTTTTGGATATTTTTTAGCCTTCTTTTATACGTAATGTTGTGTCTCACTCGATATGTGATGAGATGGCCATGACCATAATGACAGTGACCGATATGTGATGGCTTCCGTGATCGTGACTTTGAACCATGGAACCTTGAACCTCCTCCCAGATAGAGGGGAGAAGTGCCACTAGGTCACAAGGCCATTGGTGTCTTTGAATATTGTTATTATTGCTATTCTTATTATAATATGAGAAACATGACATGTTATACCTGTTGTTTCTCCTTTCCATTGGAGTGATGGCTCCTCAATCAGTAAACACTTCACTCTAGACATAACTTTGAAGGAAAGGCTTTATGCTTGCCCACCCAAAAAAAGGGGAAAAAAAAAAATTCTAATGTTGTTAGTTAATATAAGGTTGCAGAATTGGAGACAGTTTATTGTCTTGCATATTGCCTATTCTGGCATTACAAATTTATCATTTGCTGCGTTTGTTGATTTCCCCATTTTTGGTGATTTGTTTCATGGTGTTTCCCTCAAAAATCGGTTTCCAGCGGGGTGAGGTATTATTGGCTCACAAGTATTGAAAGTCCCTTGCTAATTGGTTGGGTTCTTAGCTAATGAATTGTTGACACATGCCAATAGGTTTTTTGAAGTGATCAAATGGGAGAATGGGTATTATAGAGGAAACAGTGGAGATGACGATTCTCAATAATGAAAGAACACATGGCGTGTTACTACAAGCCGCCAAAAAACCGTTTTGTGATCGTGGAGAGTGAGGCGAATCTGCAGACCGGGGGGAAAACTGCTGGTAACTTCCAAGCAGTTGAAGTGAACTGTTTTCTTATAAAAGCCAAAAATGAAGATGGAGTCGAGGTTCCACAACCACCAATCCTTCTCAGGATCTTTCAATCATAGGAGTAGCTTTAAATTAGATTAACTTTCAAATTCTTTCTTGTAATCAGTTTCTTTTCAATCTTGCAAACAATTTCGTACTGTAATTACTTGTGGTTCGTATTTGGAATTCAAGCTTTGTGGGTTTCATGTTCAGATTATGTCTGGTAATGTGTTCTCAACTCTTTTCATTTAAGTTTGATATTTACATGTTTTCTTGTTTCTTTTTTGTGACATTCACGCCAGAACTTTAAACGAAGAACCCCTTCTCGTTTCGCAATCGCCTAACAATCCATTCCCAAATCGTAAGGGGTTGTGTACGCACAACTTCAGGCTGAACTTGGCCCTGGCACGCCTGCAAAAATCCATCGGCCTCAGAATACCATTTTTAGTGCAAACACCATTTTGGCATGCCCGGTGGGACCATAGGTGTCAATGTCGAAAAAAAACACTCACGCGACTAGAAGCGCCTTGGAAGGACAACAACCTTCTGAGGAGGAAGGCTCTCTTGAGGATGTCCCTACTAGGGAGTTCTCCATGTTAGAAAAATTGGATAATTCCGTCAAGGATATGTCCGAGGCCGTGCAAGGCCTTGTGATTTCAAGTAAGAAAAATTCTGATGACCAGACTAGAGTTCTTCGTCAATTGTCTAAGACCATTGAAGTTTCAACAACTAAAACTGAATTGGCACTTGGTTTGTTGACCAATGCTATTCAAGCACTCTTAGAAAAAGAAAAACCAAGCAAGAGTCCTACGGACTCAAGCCAAGAAAAGGCTAGTGGGGTGAATGCTGTTAATCCTTCTTCAAGGTCACCACTTCCTCAGCCTGATGAAGTTTATGTGCCTCCACCTTTTAGGGCTGGTCAAGTAGACCAACCAGTGACTGAGACTTCCCAGGGGGGAGGGGGCAAGAAAAATGGTATTTCCATTGGCCAAAAGATTGTAGGCCGAGCAAATGACCAAAGTCCTTCAATTGTTCAAATTCCCAAGGGGAAAGAAGTTGTTGAAAGGGTGACAAACCCTCTGTTTGAAAATGAACCCAGGCCATATAGAGTTCAAACTTCACCAGACTCTACTGCAAGCCGAGACAATAGGCAGTTTTCTAATGTTGTACCAAACAGTGGCCATTTTAGGCCACAAGAGCCAGTTTCAGATAATTACAATATGCCTACTGCCGAATATACAGGCCAAAGGCATGGCCAAAGAAATTATGGAAATCCTTAGAACGGTCGGCCTGACCGTAATGAAATTATGAATATGATCTAGCAATATGTTGGCCATCATCCTAATAGAAGAATTCGTAGGCCAATGTATAGAAAGCCTTATCCGGAGTGGATTGACCAATGTAATGAATTTCCTAGAGGCTTTAGATGCCCTGATTTTTCTTTATTTTTTGGGGAGGAACGTCGTTCTACTGTTGACCACGTTGGTAGGTTTACCATTCAATGCGGAGAGTTGGCAAACAATGAGTTTTATAAACTCAGGCTGTTTGGGAATTCCCTAACTGGCCTTGCTTTTGTTTGGTATATCAACTTGCCTCCAAATTCTATTCATTCTTGGGGAGATATAGAGGAGAGTTTTCATATGCAATTCTATAGATCTGAACCTGAGGTGACCATGGCAAATTTGTCTAGGTTTAGACAAATGCCAGGAGAGACATCTGAGCAATATATTTCTCGTTTTAAAAGGGCTAAAACAAAATGTATGATACCATTACCAGAGCCTGAGTTTGTTAGGCTGGCTCAAAACGGCCTGAACTTTAATCTCAGGAAGAAATTTGAGGGTGCAGATTTTGAGGATCTGTTTGAGTTATCAACCAGGACCTCGAGATATGAAAGATTGTTAAAAGAAGTTGATCAATATAATAGCTCTTCTTATGGGACTTATTTTTAGGATCCTAACTATGAAGTTGATCTTGCAGAAATCATTGGCCAGAGGCCGATGGTATGCCCAGTTTTGCAAAGAAAGGACGTTGAGGTGCCTCCGCCAGCAACAACAACGGCCAGGAGGAACCCAATGGACGTAGGGAAAAAATATACTTTTGATATCTCAAAAGCAAGTGATATCTTTGATCATTTATTGGTAGGGAAATATCTCAGAGTGCTAGAAGGTCATAAGGTTCCAACTAAAGAAGCCGAACAATATTGCAAGTGGCATGGGGTAAAATCTCATACTACCAACAACTGTGTAGTGTTCCGGAATCTTGTTCAAGATGGGATTAATCGTGGGATGTTGAAGTTTCCTGAAAAGAAAGATGATATGGTGGTAACTTCAGATCCTTTTCTAGCAGTGAATGTCGCTTCAGTCGATCTGAGGAATTTCAGGAATCACGAAGTCCATGGTGTAAGAATTCCTCCAAGGCCTGAGTATAGTCAGAGGCCTACAATGAATAATCCAAGGAATCAATCCCAGATGTGTGTTCAATGCCAACAGCAGTTTAGGCCTCATTATAATCGGCCTAATCTTCACGTTGGTAGAAATCCACGGCCCTATGTTCCTGTAAGACCAATGCCTCCGGTGGTTAAGAGGAATTGGTTATGGCATCGGAAATCTTTTGATATCTCAAAAGCAAGTGATATCTTTGATCATTTGTTGGTAGGGAAATATCTCAGAGTGCTAGAAGGTCATAAGGTTCCAACTAAAGAAGCCGAACAATATTGCAAGTGGCATGGGGTAAAATCTCATACTACCAACAACTGTGTAGTGTTCCGGAATCTTGTTCAAGATGGGATTAATCATGGGATGTTGAAGTTTCCTGAAAAGAAAGATGATATGGTGGTAACTTCAGATCCTTTTCTAGCAGTGAATGTCGCTTCAGTCGATCTGAGGAATTTTAGGAATCACGAAGTCCATGGTGTAAGAATTCCTCCAAGGCCTGAGTATAGTCAGAGGCCTACAATGAATAATCCAAGGAATCGATCCCAGATGTGTGTTCAATGCCAACAGCAGTTTAGGCCTCATTATAATCGGCCTAATCTTCACGTTGGTAGAAATCCACGGCCCTATGTTCCTGTAAGACCAATGCCTCCGGTGGTTAAGAGGAATTGGTTATGGCATCGGAAATCTTTTGATATCTCAAAAGCAAGTGATATCTTTGATCATTTGTTGGTAGGGAAATATCTCAGAGTGCTAGAAGGTCATAAGGTTCCAACTAAAGAAGCCGAACAATATTGCAAGTGGCATGGGGTAAAATCTCATACCACCAACAACTGTGTAGTGTTCCGGAATCTTGTTCAAGATGGGATTAATCGTGGGATGTTGAAGTTTCCTGAAAAGAAAGATGATATGGTGGTAACTTCAGATCCTTTTCTAGCATTGAATGTCGCTTCAATCGATCTGAGGAATTTCAGGAATCACGAAGTCCATGGTGTAAGAATTCCTCTAAGGCCTGAGTATAGTCAAAGGCCTACAATGAATAATCCAAGGAATTGATCCCAGATGTGTGTTTAATGCCAACAGTAGTTTAGGCCTCATTATAATCGGCTTAATCTTCACGTTGGCGGAAATCCACGGCCCTATGTTCCTGTAAGACCAATGCCTCCGGTGGTTAAGAGGAATTGGTTATGGCATCAGAAATCTTTGGAGTCCAATCCCCAGATTGACAATGTTTTGCAGGTGCATGCCAATGAAGGTGAAAGTTCTAGGCCTGCCAGAACAGTAAAGCCCCCAGTGACCAAAGAAGGAGTCTGGACAAGGCTGCAACATCCCAAATTTCCACAACCTCCTTCTAGAAGTCAGAAAAGAAGGATGCAACGCCGTAGAGCCTCAGAACGAAGGAAGGAAGAAGGCCGAGGAAAAATAGAGGAGATAGTGGTTGACAGAATTGAGGAAAAGGCAAAGATCGGGATTTTGTCTGTTGTAGAAAGAATTGAACCAGATTCTCGACTTGAAAAAGGAAAAGGCAAAGAGATGGTAATGGAGGAAGACAAAGCTGAAGATGAAGAAAATATGGGAGAGTTATTTAGCATTCAGTTTGGCTCTTTACCTCCTGTTGTCGGTTGCAGTATGGTTTTTACTTTGCCAGTCTCGTTTCAGGCCAAGCTAGATCAAAGTGAGTACATGGCTGGTGACGTGGTGGATGCTTAGGCCCCAGCAGCCTTAGTGAGTTCAGTGCTATCAAAAGAAAAGAAGGAAAAAGAAGGAACCGAAAGGATGGTTTTTGAAAAGCCATCTGAGGATATGACATAGCATTTGAGGCCGTTGTATATTAATGTACATATAAATGGCAGCCTTGTTCCACGTGTCTTAGTGGATAATGGAGCAACCGTCAATATTTTGCCCTCAAATATGCTTAAGACTTTGGGAAAACTGAAAAAGATTTGATCCCTTCAGAAGTCACAGTGGCGAACTTCTCTGGTGGGATAACCAAAACAAAAGGTGTGTTGCCCGTGTATCTGGCCGTTGGAAATAGGGAGTCTTTGTCAGCTTTGTTTGTGGTCGATTCAACATCGTCTTACAATGCACTGCTCGGTCGTGATTGGATACACTCCAATTGTTGTGTTCCATCATCATTGCACCAGTTTCTGATCTTTTAGAATGGTGACAAGGTAGAGATCGTGAAGGCAGACCAGAAACCTTTTCTAGCCGGATCAAATTCAGCAGAAGCATACCTTTATGGTGAGGAGGTTGGCCCAATCAAGTTTGTAGGAACTGACAAGTATGGAAATCCAAAGAAGATGACTACAGAAGGGAATTCTTTTCCTTTTGAGTCTGTTGAAAAAGTGATTAAGGAAATTCACCGGCCTAATGTTATAATTCCTTACAGGCCGGTGCAGAAATGTATTATAGAGGAGGTTCCATGAATGTTACAGCCAAGAAGAGTGAGCAGGAAGACTGTTTGGCAGCTCTTTCTCAAAGACTGTTTGTATATACCAAAGAGAAAAGCTTGTTTGATGTTTTTGAAGCAGAATGTATTACAGAGGCTGAGGAAGATTCAAAAGAAGAGGAGATCGGCCTAGAAGAATTGGAGTTGGCACCAGCCAAACTTGATGATCTTAAGGCCGATGTTCAAGATCCTTTGGAGGAAGTTGATTTGGGAGAGAATGGAGACAAAAGACCTACGTTCATCAGCCAACTATTAGATGATGGCTTTAAAGTGGAGTTGATTGCCTTGTTGAAGGAATTTAAAGATTGTTTTGCTTGGGATTATCATGAAATGCCCGAACTAGATCGCAAGTTGGTGGAGCACCAATTACCAATCAGACCAGGTTTCAGACCGTTCAAACAACCACCAAGGCGTATGACAGCTGAAGTCACTTTAAAGGTCAAAGAAGAAGTAGAGCGGCTTTTGAAAGCAGGGTTCATCGTACCAATCAGGTATGCTGAATGGGTATCAAATATAATCCCTGTTGTTAAGAAAAATGGCAAATTAAGAGTGTGTGTGGACTTTAGACATCTGAATTTGGCAACTCCTAAGGATGAGTATCCCATGCCGGTGGCCAATGTGCTAGTTGATCGGGCTGCTGGAGATGAGATTTTGTCTTTTATGGACGGTCATTCCGGGTATAACCAGATTTTTATTGATGAGGATGATATACCAAAAACGGCCTTTAAATGTCTAGGAGCTATAGGAATGTTCGCTTGGAGAGTCATGCCCTTCGGCCTGAGAAATGCCGGGGCAACTTACCAACGGGCTATGAATTCAATATTTCATGATATGATAGGCAAGTTTTTGGAAGTATATATTGATGATGTTGTTGTTAAGTCCAAAGGGAATAGGTGCCATTTAGAAGATTTAAAAAAGGCCTTGATTAGAATGAGAAAACATCAATTAAAATTAAATCCTTTAAAGTGTGCCTTTGGAGTAAAGGCAGGGAACTTTTTAGGATTTTTGGTCCATCAAAGAGGGATTGAGGTAGATAAAAACAAGGCCAGGGCTATCATGGAAGCTAAGCTTCCTCAAAATAAGGAGTTGCAGAAGTTTTTGGGAAAAATTAACTATCTTCGGAGATTTATTTCTAATCTTGCAGGAAAAATAGGAGTATTTTCGCCGTTGCTGAAGTTACGGGCGACGGAAGAATTCATTTGGGAGAAAGAGCATCAAAAGGCTTTTGATCGTGTTAAACAGTACCTGACAAGTCCACCGGTCTTAATTCCACCTTCTCCAGGCCGTGGGCTTAGACTTTATGTTTCAGCGGCCGAGAAGTCCATTGGTTCTATATTAGCTCAAGTCAATGACAAAGGACAAGAGCAAGCTATTTATTACCTTAGCAAGACTCTAACAAGTACTGAGCAAAATTATACTTTTATTGAGAAGTCTTGCTTTGTAATTTTCCATACTGTTATGAAGTTGCAGCATTACTTTGCTAATCATACTGTTTCTGTTATATCAAAGAATGATTTGGTGAAGTATATGCTATCTAAGCCCATATCTAGGAATAGAATTGGCCGTTGGTCTTTTGCAATCTCTGGGTATGCATTAAGGCATGTGCCTCAAAAATTTGTAAAGGGCCAGGTGTTAGCAGACTTTCTGGCTGATCATCCTATGGATATTGAAGAAAAAGAAATCGAACTGGATCTGGGGTATGCAGATTTGGCGGCCTGGATACTGGAGTTTGACGGTTCCAGGACTGAGAAAATGTGTGAGTAGGAATTGTCATTACTTCTCCAGGTGGTCAAAGGTACGAGTATGCTTTTCAATTAGATTTTGAATGCAGTAATAACCAGGCCGAATATAAAGCATTAATCATCGGCCTGGAGATTATGAAAGAGATGAATGTGGTGAATGTGGAAATAGTGGGGGATAACCAATTGGTCATAAATCAATTGGCTGGTACATTTAAATGCAGCAGTTGGGCATTATCGCCTTATTTTGCCATTGCTTCTCAATTGTTAGATCTGTTTATTGATGTGCTTTTGAAATTTAAACCAAGGGATTTTAATAAGGAGGCTAACGAGTTAGCTCAGTTGGCCTCAGGTTTGAAAATAAGAGATGGTTTAGGCCAAAGAACTGTTTTGGTAGAAAAAAGGGTTTTGCCATCTATTCGTGATGGAGGTTTAGATTTGGAAGTGATGGCAATTGATTCAGATTTTAATGATTGGAGAACACCAATTATGATTAGATTGGTGAATCCTGGTGGTGTAAAAGATAAAAAGTTGAGGTTGTTAGCTACTCAGTTTGTGATGTTTGAAGGGGAATTATATAAAAAGAGTAGTAACGGTTTGTTGTTTAGATACCTTGAGAAAAATGAGGCAATGTTGGTTATGGCCGAGGTCCATGAAGGAATTTGTGGTGCTCATCAGGCCGGGGTAAAAATGAGATGATTAATAAGAAGACATGGCTATTATTGGCCATCGATCTTGAAAGATTGTATAGAGTATGCTAAGGGGTGTAGTGCTTGTCAGAAACATGGCCCAGTTCAACATGCTCTAGCCATTGATTTACGGTACATTATAAAGCCCTGGCCCTTTAGAGGCTAGGCAATTGATGTCATAGGCAAGATTAATCCACCTTCTTTAGGCCAACATAATTTTGTGATTGTGGCTACAGATTATTTTACAAAATGGGTTGAGGCCGTTCCAAAAAATTCGGTAGATCAACGGCTGTGATTAGTTTTATAAAAGAACATATTGTCCATAGGTTTGGTTTGCCTGAAACAATCAACACTGATCAGGCAAAGTCATTTTGTGGGGAGCAAGTTAAGGCTTTTGCAATGAAGTATGGAATAAAGCTTACGAATTCCACTCCATATTATACTCAGGCCAATGGTCAGGTAGAGGCTATAAATAAAGTGTTAAAAAATATTTTGAGCAAAATGATGGTGGATAAGCCTCGAACTTGGCATTTGCAGTTGTCTGAAGTTTTGTGGGCTTATAGGACCTCTTATAAGGAGAGTATCAAGACAACCCCTTTTGCCTTAACCTTTGGGCATGATGCAGTCTTACCTTTGGAAGTTACCATTCCTTCGTTAAGGGTGGCTTTTCAAGAGAAATTATTGCCTTCTGAGTATAAGGAGGCGATGATTGTGGAATTAGAAAATTTGGATGCTGAAAGGCTTAGGGCCTTAAATTCTATTGAGGTGCAGAAAAAGAAAGTAGCAAGAACCTATAACAAAAAAGTGAAGTTTAAATCCTTTGTCGTTGGTGATTTGGTTTGGAAAGTAATTCTGCCCTTGGGCTCTAAAGACCCAGCTTTTGGTAAGTGGTCTCCAACTTGGGAAGGACCATTTAGAGTTAAAATTGTGATACCTGGAGGAGCCTATGTAATTGAAGATCTGGTTTCAAATAGAGAATGTGGTTCAATTAACGGACGGTATTTGAAAAAATATTTTCCCACTGTGGGAAACCGTCCAACAACAAGAGTAGTTATTGAAAGTAAAGGCCGATTAAACTTGAAATAAGCAGTTTCAATAAAGCAAAAAAAAAAAAAAAAAAAAAAATACATTGTTCAAAAAGAAAAGTAACTGCAAAACACATAAAGAAAATCATCGGCCTAAGAAAAGAAGCCTTTAGGAAGGCTTGATTGAGCTGAAGTCCAGTTTCTCTGAAGCTAGTCTATTTCGGCATTAGCATCTCTCTTTTCTTTTTCCCAAACAGGAGCTTGTGCACTGTAGATTTGATAAGGAGCTTTCAGCTTGCTTGCAACAGCAAATTCCATGGCTTGAACATTCTTCTTTGCTTTCAATTGAGCCATCTCAGTATCCTGTTCCGAAGCCATCTTATTTTTCTTCTCCTGGAGTTGCAGGATTTCTTTATCAATTTCTTCAATGGCAGTAGATTTGGTTTTGGTGCTGGCAGTCAAGGTTTGAACCTCCTTTTGAATGGCTAGCATTTTGGTTTTGGCAGACTCCATCATGGCCTTGGTTTTTACTCTATCCTTGAGATTATTCTCTGCTTTGACTTTTTTGGAAGTGGTGTCCGAGAATTCAGCCACCAATTTCTTCAGATTGGTGATGGTGGCAATAATTTTCTCTTTCTCTGAGTCCTCAGTAGCAATTGAAGAAAGAAATGAGCTGACAGATTCAAATTCAGCAAGCAAATCTGCAGTGAAATCAGGAAGTTTTAAAGCCATTAGTTCCAAAAATCTGTATTTAGCCCTTTCAATTTCAGTATCTAAAGAAGCAGGAGTAGGAGCAGGAGTCTTTTCTGTCATTACAGCATCTGGCCTTATGTCTTCTAGTGCTGCAAACCATTCCTCAAGGTCATCTGGAATGTCAATGGGACTTGTTGCTAAAGTATCTTGTAGCGGGGCAGTTTCCTCAGTTTCCATTGGGCTAGGATTTTGCAATTTTTCTTCAAGCAGCTTAATCTTCACTTTCTTAGAGGAGGGAGAATATGAAGACCCTGAAGCTTCCATACTTTTGCCGAGGATTTTTACTTGACTGGAGTCAGGACTTCCACTTGAAGTTGGAAGAGGGTTAAGCCTGCTAGAAGATATGGTTCCAAGAAGCCATTTTGCTGGAATCTGAGTCTTTTTGGAGATTTTAGGCCGCGGGGGAGGTTTTTCCTTTGAAGATGGTGGAGGAGTGCTCTCAGTTGATTCTTCTTCTGAAGGTTCACAATAACTTGATAGAGTTTCTCCTGGTGGTAGAGGCTGTGCAATCACTGTGAAGAAAAATAAAGTAAGACAATGTTTTGAGGTAAGGGAAATTGAAACATTAAGCTTATACCTATGGGTGTCAGAAAATCAGGAACGATTTGAACAGCTTCTTTGGTTTCATCGAAGTTAAAAAAAAAAAAAAAAAAAAAAAAAAAAAAAAAAAAAAAAAAAAAAAAAAACAGTGGAAAATAATCCTGGAATTCTACCCTTGCTTCTTTCTTCCATTGTGGAATGTGAGACAAGTCAGATATAGTAAAAGGCGCAGTTGGAGTTGGAGGAGGTCTTTTATCAAACGGCTTGAGATATGAAGTTGGGTCATCAGGCATTTGGTCTCCAAATTTCTCTTTATTCTTGGCCCATCTCTATAACAAGCCGTTTGATGGTCAATTTTTATCCTTTTAAAGGCCTCAGATATTTTATATTCTGTCACGTCTTCAAGATCATAAGGGCTCCATGTTATTTTATAATAATTTTATACTTTTTGATGGCCCGAATGTGTTTAAGAATGTTACCTCTAGATTTCTTCTCTTTCTTCGGCTGAGTTGAACTGGCCGAAGGGTTTGCTCCCAATTTCTTTGGTTTCATGGTTGAAGGTGGGGAAAGTCTTTCAAGAAAAGCTTCTTTTGTGTCGGTGTTCAAAACTGAGAAGCATTTGTTCCACCATTCTTTGAAAGTAGCAGTGGCTACTGGATGGTTATATAGGCCGTTGAAATCAAATGAAGACAACTTTTGTAGATAGGCCGAATCAAGTTTGGAGATTTGGTCAGGTTTTTTAAGAATGACTCTGCTGATGGGAGGGAAGTTTTTGGAGTAAATGTGTGAGGGAATGGGAAGATGTTGAACGAATCCAAACTGTCTGCATACAAGGTTTGGAGAATATATTTCAACTCCACATTTGAGAACCCTATTCTCAAAGTTTCCTGCGAAGTGTAGGTCTCTCATAATCAGGTATGAGCCCCAAATTTCCTTTTGAAGGCCATTGTTAATCTCTTCAGTATACCAATCCGGCCCAAATTGTCTATCACCAAATGGGAAGAACAAATTGTCTGACCTGTTAATGTCCAGATCATAGAAAAAAGAAAAGTATTCTTGAAAAGAAGCCATGGTGGGTTTTTGATCAATCCATTTCTGGCCATAACAGGGAAGTTTGGTACTTTTAGACTGAAATTGGAATTTTTCTATAAAATATTCATAAAGCCAAAGTTGTAGGATCCAAAATGTTCCACCTACGACTTTGAGATTTTCTTTGGTGACATCAAAAAGACCACGGTAGAGGTGAGCCAGAAGATATGGAGCTAAGGCTATTTTACGGCCTGAAGCTAACGCAACTGCAATCCTATGGTATTCTTGAGTCATTTGGCCACAAGAACAACAGGTGACAAATCGACAAAGCCACATCAACAAAAAGGCACAATGTTCTTGATCACTAGCAGGTTTGGAACTGTCGTGTTCAATGGAGATATAGCTTACCCAGGCAACTGAGGCTACTTTTTCTTTAAACTTTATTTTGGTATCTGTCCAAGAATATGCGGCACTGGGAATGTCTTCAATGCATGGAAGGCCAGTCAGGGAGCATATGTCAAAAACAGTGGGGGTCATTGGACCACAAGGGAAAAAAAAACAATTGGAAGAGATAGACCAAAAACAAAAAGTAGTTGCAAGGAGAGGCTTGTCCATTATTAAGGTATTTCTACACAATTAAAGAAAATCATATATTCCAACAGTTTTCCAAACGTGACCATAGGTGGGTTCTAAAAAATCCATCCACTCAATCCAATCTTTGGAAGCATTGGGCCATGCTCGATTTGATTTATCCTTCATCCAAGAAACCCAATTGAGGTTTGGGGCATATAGCATTAAGGTTTCTTGGTCTGGTAAAGGAAAATATGGTTCTAAAGATGTGGGAAAAATAGATTGCAGAAGACAAAGGCATATGGAGTTGGAAGAGGAGATTACCTGGGTTGAGACGTTTTTCTTTGGAAGACTCGCAACAATGGAGAGAGCTGGACTGATTTTGTCCCGGCTTTGGATGTCTTTTGAAGATTGTGTAGATTTTAAAGAAGAAGGAGAGCTGGTTTTGCTTTTCGCCATGGCCGTTCTATCAATGGTGACAATGGTTTTCTATCAAGATAATGATGGAGGGAGATAGAAAAGCTAAAGTGAAGTTAAGGTGATGGACAGCTGTTGTGTTGGAAACGTATCAATAATGATGAGTGTGCATTTAATGGGTTTAGTTGTCCGTTTTTGGGAAGGAGTAAGTCTCTTCGTTGATTGGTCATAATCCCAGGGGTTCTTATCACTCAGTTGTTTTCAAATCTTTTCAAAATAGACTTTCAAAAAAGGAGTGATAAGGGGGCAAAGTGTTTCCCTCAAAAATCGGTTTCCAGCGGGGTGAGGTATTATTGGCTCACAAGTATTGAAAGTCTCTTGCTGATTGGTTGGGTTCTTAGCTAATGAATTGTTGACACATGTCAATAGGTTTTTTGAAGTGATCAAATGGGAGAATGGGCATCATAGAGGAAACAGTGGAGATGACGGTTCTCAATAATGAAAGAACACATGGTGTGTTACTACAAGCTGCCAAAAAACCATTTTGTGATCGTGGAGAGTGAGGCGAATCTGCAAGCCGGGGGGAAAACTGCTGGTAACTTCCAAGCAGTTGAAGTGCACTGTTTTCTTATAAAAGTCAGAAATGAAGATGGAGTCGAGATTCCACAACTACCAATCCTTTTCAGGATCTTTCAATCATAGGAGTAGCTTTAAATTAGATTAACTTTCAAACTCTTTCTTGTAATCAGTTTCTTTTCAATCTTGTAAACAATTTCGTACTGTAATTACTTGTGGTTCGTATTTGGAATTCAAGCTTTGTGGGTTTCATTTTCAGATCATGTCTGGTAATGTGTTCTCAACTCTTTTCATTTAAGTTTGATATTTACATGTTTTCTTGTTTCTTTTTTGTGACATTCACGCCAGAACTTTAAAGGAAGAACCCCTTCTCGTTTCGCAATCGCCTAACAATCCATTCCCAAATCGTAAGGGGTTGTGTACGCACAACTTCGGACTGAACTTGGCCCTGGCACACCCGCAAAAATCCATCGGCCTCAGAATACCATTTTTAGTGCGAACACATGGTAGTAGGGTTTCGCTTAATTTCAGATGGCCTTGGTGGTAATCAGTGATTGTAACATGTTTTTAGGGTATGTACACCTTTCCTTTTGAGATCTGATCAAATGATTGTGAATGGAAGACATAAACAGGTCAGATATTTAACTTTGTATTTTGTATTGCAGGTATTAGTAACCCAAGTTAGTAATGCTTGATTTAGCCCTTGACGTGTTCTGTAGAACACACTTGGACTTCCGCTAGCACATTTTTTGCAAGAATGTTGTTGTATCAAATGTATTTTCCTTCTACATTCATTTTTTGGATAATAAGGTGTTCTTAGAATATTTTGATTGCTGGACAAGAGATTGAAATCGGGTTCATGCCCTGAGAAACATTCAGCTGATAGGGCACCATCTGACACTCGTGGTGTTACAGTAATAAAGCCTTGTTTGAGCCCAGTTGTCCGTACTTAAAACCCCTTGCCATACTCTGCTACATTTTCAGAATGTTTGCCAATTCATATATTATATTTCTCTTCTTTCAGTGAAGGGAGATTCATCTGTTGCATACTTGGAATCTTGGACCACAATTGATGCAATTCTTCAACACCATAAAGAAAGGCCTTTGTCTATGAATCCATTCTATATGAGTTTGTCTTATCAAAGACAGCCTTGTCTAGAACCGAATTTTTAGCAGGAAAACTGATTAATCCAAAAAAAAAAAAAAAAAAATGAAGAAATTTATACTCTATACCAACCAACCCATCATACACAAGGACATCAAATCAAAGATCTTCCTACTGGATGACTGCTTAAATGCAAGAGTTGCCGATTTTGGTCTCTCCAAGCCTATGAATGATGGTGGAAAGGGTCATCATATATTATCAAGTCAAGGGGACAATGCTCAGTACCAGAATTCTCTAAAACTCTACTTTGATAAAGATGACCTTACCCCACTGGGGAGCAATAAGGATTGATCAAAATGACAAGTCTATAGAGCTCATCAAAGAGATATTTGGAATTTTATTGTTCAAAAATCTCTTTAATAGGATTAATTTTTCGGTAATTACTGCTATGTATCAAATATTGGTTATTATTTCAGACATATTCGAAAACAAAGGAGCAGAGAAATGGGAGCAGGGGATGATTTTCATTACCATTTCCTACAATTTTTCGAACTGGAGCCCCTGCATCTAATTAATAAGTTAATTCTCCTTCTAGGTCCATTCCCAGTTTCCTACATTCTCCCATAGAGTGGACACCATTGAAGTAGAAGGCTGGCAGTATACAGGATCTCTAGTAATATATATTATTTTGAAAGACTAATATACACGAAGAAATTATCAAATTTTTGTAAGCCATGTGGACTAGAGATTTCTGTTCATTGAAGATTTCTACTATATCACTCTAGATGTTTATTAAAAAAAAAAAAAAAAAAAAAAAAAAAAAAGCTCTATTGTTGGAGCTCATAACTGTGAGACAGCTGATAGACATAGTAAGAGAGGTGAGGAGAGCAATTAATGGATAAGACAAAGGGTTTATATAATCTTCACGGTTTCCTTTTTTATTGGGGGAATTTTAGATTCGTCAGGTTATAGGAAAATAATTCCAGTGAGTAGTCATTGTTACTTAAGTTAGTAGTCATTTATTAAGAAGTTAGTAAGAAATAGTCAACAGAGAATAGAGAGGGAGGGAGGGAAGCAGGGGCGCAGAAAGCTCAACCTCCCACAAATTTTCAATAGATAAATTTGTGTGCATGTGCCGAAACGTATTGGTGGTGGAGCTTTCGAATAACAATTTATGAAGTTTAACAAGAGATGAATTTCATAAATTTCTCCATTAGAGATAGAAACTTCATTCTCTAACTTCAATAGATGAACTGTCGATAAATTAATGAAACTAGAAAAACAAAAAAAACAAAAAAAAAAAATTTGATTGATTTCAACATAAAAATATAACAGAACTGATTTCTCTCTTGAATTCAATAGATAAATTTGGTTAACTTATAAATTTTTGTCTTACGTAATTTCTTATTTGCCATGATTCTTGTTTCGAATATCTCAACTAGTAAATTACAAATTTACAATACTATAATTTTTATCTAAAACAAATATATAGAATGAGAGTTATGGTACTTTAAAGTTTGAAAAAAAATAAACAACTAGCATAAGTATTGTTTTAGGTTGTTACAAAAAGGGAAATATGTCTTTTGGGACAATCCACCGTGAGTTGTGTTTTTGTTGTGATGTTTATGTAGGCCATGATGGAGTCTGCCAAAACCAAAATGCTAGCCGTTCAAAAGGAGGTTCAAACCTTGACTGCCAGCACCAAAACCAAATCTACTGCCATTGAAGAAATTGATAAAGAAATCCTGCAACTTCAGGAGAAGAAAAATAAGATGGCTTCGGAACTGGATACTGAGATGGCTCAATTGAAAGCAAAGAAGAATGTTCAAGCCATGGAATTTGCTGCTGCAAGCAAGCTGAAAGCTCCTTATCAAATCTCCAGCGCACAAGCTCCTGTTTGGGAAAAAGAAAAGAGAGATGCTGATGCCGAAATAGACTGGCTTCAGAGAAACTGGACTTTAGCTCAATCAAGCCTTCCTAAAGACTTCTTTTCTTAGGCCGATGATTTTCTTTATGTGTTTTGCAGTTACTTCTCTTTTTGAACAATGTATTTTATTTATTTTTTTTTTTTTTTTTGCTTTATTGAAACTGCTTATTTCAAGTTTAATCGGCCTTTACTTTCAATAACTACTCTTGTTGTTGGACGGTTTCCCACATAGTGGGAAAATATTTTTTCAAATACCGTCCGTTAATTGAACCACATTCTCTATTTGAAACCAGATCTTCAATTACGTAGGCTCCTCCAGGTATCACAATTTTAACTCTAAATGGTCCTTCCCAAGTTGGAGACCACTTACCAAAAGCTGGGTCTTTAGAGCCCAAGGGCAGAATTACTTTCCAAACCAAATCACCAACGACAAAGGATTTAAACTTCACTTTTTTGTTATAGGCTCTTGTCTACTTTCTTTTTCTGCACCTCAATAGAATCTAAGGCCCTAAGCCTTTCAGCATCCAAATTTTCTAACTCCACAATCATCGCCTCCTTATACTCAGAAGGCAATAATTTCTCTTGAAAAGCCACCCTTAACGAAGGAATGGTAACTTCCAAAGGTAAGACTGCATCATGCCCAAAGGTTAAGGCAAAAGGGGTTGTCTTGATACTCTCCTTATAAGAGGTCCTATAAGCCCACAAAACTTCAGACAACTGCAAATGCCAAGTTCGAGGCTTATCCACCATCATTTTGCTCAAAATATTTTTTAACACTTTATTTATAGCCTCTACTTGACCATTGGCCTGAGCATAATATGGAGTGGAATTCGTAAGCTTTATTCCATACTCCATTGCAAAAGCCTTAACTTGCTCCCCACAAAATGACTTTGCCTGATCAGTGTTGATTGTTTCAGGCAAACCAAACCTATGGACAATATGTTCTTTTATAAAACTAATCACAGCCGTTTGATCCACCGAATTTTTTGGAACGGCCTCAACCCATTTTGTAAAATAATCAGTAGCCACAATCACAAAATTATGTTGGCCTAAAGAAGGTGGATTAATCTTGCCTATGACATCAATTGCCCAGCCTCTAAAGGGCCAGGGCTTTATAATTACCGTAAATCAATGGCCAGAGCATGTTGAACTGGGCTATGTTTCTGACAAGCACTACACCCCTTAGCATACTCTATACAATCTTTCAAGATCAATGGCCAATAATAGCCATGTCTTCTTATTAATAATCTCATTTTTACCCCGGCCTGATGAGCACCACAAATTCCTTCATGGACCTCGGCCATAACCAACATTGCCTCATTTTTCTCAAGGCATCTAAACAACAAACCGTCACTACTCTTTTTATATAATTCCCCTTCAAACATCACAAACTGAGTAGCTAACAACCTCAACTTTCTATCTTTTACACCACCAGGATTCACCAATCTAATCATAATTGGTGTTCTCCAATCATTAGAATCTGAATCAATTGCCATCACTTCCAAATCTAAACCTCCATCACGAATAGATGGCAAAACCCTTTTTTCTACCAAAACAGTTCTTTGGCCTAAACCATCTCTTATTTTCAAACCTGAGGCCAACTGAACTAACTCGTTAGCCTCCTTATTAAAATCCCTTGGTTTAAATTTTAAAACCACATCATCAAACAGATCTAACAATTGAGAAGCAATGGCAAAATAAGGCGATAATGCCCAACTGCTGCATTTAAATGTACCAGCCAATTGATTTATGACCAATTGGCTATCCCCAACTATTTCCACATTCACCACATTCATCTCTTTCATAATCTCCAGGCCGATGATTAATGCTTTATATTCGGCCTGGTTATTACTGCATTCAAAATCTAATTGAAAAGCATACTCATACCTTTGACCACCTGGAGAGGTAATGACAATTCCTACTCCACACATTTTCTCAGTCCTAGAACCGTCAAACTCCAGTATCCAGGCCGCCAAATCTGCATACCCCAGATCCAGTTCGATTTCTTTTTCTTCAATATCCATAGGATAATCAGCCAGAAAGTCTGCTAACACCTGGCCCTTTACAAATTTTTGAGGCACATGCCTTAATGCATACCCAGAGATTGCAAAAGACCAACGGCCAATTCTATTACTAGATATGGGCTTAGATAGCATATACTTCACCAAATCATTCTTTGATATAACAGAAACAGTATGATTAGCAAAGTAATGCTGCAACTTCATAACAGTATGGAAAATTACAAAGCAAGACTTCTCAATAAAAGTATAATTTTGCTCAGTACTTGTTAGAGTCTTGCTAAGGTAATAAACAGCTTACTCTTGTCCTTCGTCATTGACTTGAGCTAACATAGAACCAATGGACTTCTCGGCCGCTGAAACATAAAGTCTAAGCCCACGGCCTGGAGAAGGTGGAATTAAGACCAGTGGACTTGTCAGGTACTGTTTAACACGTTAAAAAGCCTATTGATGCTCTTTCTCCCAAATGAATTCTTCCATCGCCCGTAACTTCAGCAACGGCGAAAACACTCCTATTTTTCCTGCAAGATTAGAAATAAATCTCCGAAGATAGTTAATTTTTCCCAAAAACTTCTACAACTCCTTCTTATTTTGAGGAGGTTTAGCTTCCATGATAGCCCTGGCCTTGTTTTTATCTACCTCAATCCCTCTTTGATGGACCAAAAATCCTAAAAAGTTCTCTGCCTTTACTCCAAAGGCACACTTTAAAGGATTTAATTTTAATTGATGTTTTCTCATTCTAATCAAGGCCTTTTTTAAATCTTCTAAATGGCACCTATTTCCTTTGGACTTAACAACAACATCATCAATATATACTTCCAAAAACTTGCCTATCATATCATGAAATATTGAATTCATAGCCCGTTGGTAAGTTGCCCCGGCATTTCTCAGGCCGAAGGGCATGACTCTCCAAGCGAACATTCCTATAGCTCCTGGACATCTAAAGACCGTTTTTGGTATATCATCCTCATCAATAAAAATCTGGTTATACCCGGAATGGCCGTCCATAAAAGACAAAATCTCATGTCCAGCAACCCGATCAACTAGCACATTGGCCACCGGCATGGGATACTCATCCTTAGGAGTTGCCAAATTCAAATGTCTAAAGTCCACACACACTCTTAATTTGCCATTTTTCTTAACGGGGATTATATTTGATACCCATTCAGCATACCTGATTGGTACGATGAACCCTGCTTTCAAAAGCCGCTCCACTTCTTCTTTGACCTTTAAAGTGACTTCAGCTGTCATACGCCTTGGTGGTTGTTTGAACAGTCTAAAACCTGGTCTGATTGGTAATTGGTGCTCCACCAACTTGCGATCCAGTCCGGGCATTTCATGATAATCCCAAGCAAAACAATCTTTAAATTCCTTCAACAAGGCAATCAACTCCACTTTAAAGCCATCATCTAATAGTTGGCTGATGAACGTAGGTCTTTTGTCTCCATTCTCTCCCAAATCAACTTCCTCCAAAGGATCTTGAACATCGGCCTTAAGATCATCAAGTTTGGCTGGTGCCAACTCCAATTCTTCTAGGCCGATCTCCTCTTCTTTTGAATCTTCCTCAGCCTCTGTAATACATTCTGCTTCAGAAACATCAAACAAACTTTTCTCTTTGGCATATATAAACAGTCTTTGAGAAAGAGCTGCCAAACACTCTTCCTACTCACTCTTCTTGGCTGTAACATTTATGGAACCTCCTCTATAATACATTTCTGCACCGGCCTGTAAGGAATTATAACATTAGGCCGGTGAATTTCCTTAATCACTTTTTCAACAGACTCAAAAGGAAAAGAATTCCCTTCTGTAGTCATCTTCTTTGGATTTCCATACTTGTCAGTTCCTACAAACTTGATTGGGCCAACCTCCTCACCATAAAGGTATGCTTCTACTGAATTTGATCCGGCTAGAAAAGGTTTCTAGTCTGCCTTCACGATCTCTACCTTGTCACCATTCCAAAAGATCTGAAACTGGTGCAATGATGATGGAACACAACAATTGGAGTATATCCAATCACGACCGAGCAGTGCATTGTAAGACGAAGTTGAATCGACCACAAAGAAAGCTGACAAAGACTCCCTGTTTCCAATGGCCAGATACACAGGCAACACACCTTTTGTTTTGGTTATCCCACCAGAGAAGTTCGCCACTGTGACTTCTGAAGGGATCAAATCTTTTTCAGTTTTCCCAAAGTCTTAAGCATATTTGAGGGCAAAATATTGACAGCTGCTCCATTATCCACTAAGACACCTGGAACAAGGCTGCCATTCATATGTACATTAATATACAACGGCCTCAAATGCTGTGTCATATCCTCAGATGGCTTTTCAAAAACCATCCTTTTGGTTCCTTCTTTTTCCTTCTTTTCTTTTGATAGCACTGAACTCACTAAGGCCGCTGGGGCCTGAGCATCCACCACGTCACTAGCCATGTACTCACTTTGATCTGGCTTGGCCTAAAACGAGACTGGCAAAGTAAAAACCATACTGCAACCGACAACATGAGGTAAAGAGCCAAACTGAATGCTAAATGACTCTCCCACATTTTCTTCATCTTCAGCTTTGTCTTCCTCCATTACCATCTCTTTGCCTTTTCCTTTTTCAAGCCGAGAATCTGGTTCAATTCTTTCTACAACAGACAAAATCCCGATCTTTGCCTTTTCCTCAATTCTGTCAACCACTATCTCCTCTATTTTTCCTCGGCCTTCTTCCTTCCTTCGTTCTGAGGCTCTACGGCGCTGCATCCTTCTTTTCTGACTTCTAGAAGGAGGTTGTGGAAATTTGGGATGTTGCAGCCTTGTCCAGACTCCTTCTTTGGTCACTAGGGGCTTTACTGTTCTGACAGGCCTAGAACTTTCACCTTCATCGGCATGCACCTGCAAAACATTGTCAATCTGGGGATTGGACTCCAAAGATTTCCGATGCGATAACCAATTCCTCTTAACCACCGGAGGCATTGGTCTTACAGGAACATAGGGCCGTGGATTTCCACCAACGTGAAGATTAGGCTGATTATAATGAGGCCTAAACTGCTGTTGGCATTAAACACACATCTGGGATCAATTCCTTGGATTATTCATTGTAGGCCTCTGATTATACTCAGACCTTGGAGGAATTCTTACACCATGGACTTCGTGATTCCTAAAATTCCTCAGATCGACTGAAGCGACATTCACTGCTAGAAAAGGATTTGAAGTTACCACCATATCATCTTTCTTTTCAGGAAACTTCAACATTCCACGATTAATCCCATCTTGAACAAGATTTCGGAACACTACACAGTTGTTGGTGGTATGAGATTTTACCCCATGCCACTTGCAATATTGTTCGGCTTCTTTAGTTGGAACCTTATGACCTTCCAGCACTCTGAGATATTTCCCTACCAACAAATTATCAAAGATATCACTTACTTTTGAGATATCAAAAGTATATTTTTTCCCTACGTCCATTGGGTTCCTCCTGGCCGTTGTTGTTGCTGGCGGAGGCACCTCAACATCCTTTCTTTGCAAAGCTGGGCATACCATCGGCCTCTGGCCAATGATTTCTGCAAGATTAACTTCATAGTTAGGATCCTGAAAATAAGTCCTATAAGAAGAGCTATTATATTGATCAACTTCTTTTAACAATCTTTCATATCTCGAGGTCCTAGTTGATAACTCAAACAGATCCTCAAAATCTACACCCTCAAATTTCTTCCTGAGATCAAAGTTCAGGCCGTTTTGAGCCAGCCTAACAAACTCAGGCTCTGGTAATGGTATCATACATTTTGTTCTACCCCTTTTAAAACGAGAAATATATTGCTCAGATGTCTCCCCTGGCATTTGTCTAAACCTAGACAAATCTGCCATGGTCACCTCAGGTTCAGATCGATAGAATTGCACATGAAAACTCTCCTCCATATCTCCCCAAGAATGAATAGAATTTGGAGGCAAGTTGATATACCAAACAAAAACAGGGCCAGTTAGGGAATTCCCAAACAGCCTGAGTTTATAAAACTCATTGTTTACCAACTCTTCGCATTGAATGGTAAACCTATCAACGTGTTCAACAGTAGAACAACGTTCTTTCCCAAAAAATAAAGAAAAATCAGGGCATCTAAAGCCTCTAGAAAATTCATTACATTAGTCAATCCACTCCGGATAAGGCTTTCTATACATTGGCCTACGAATTCTTCTATTAAAATGATGGCCAACATATTGCTCGATCATATTCATAATTTCATTACGGTCAAGCCGACTGTTCTAAGGATTTCCATAATTTCTTTGGCCATGCCTTTGGCCTGCATATTCGACATTAGGCATATGTAATTATCTGAAACTGGCTCTTGTGGCCTAAAATGGCCACTATTTGGTACAACATTAGAAAACTGCCTATTGTCTCGACCTACAGTAGAGTCTGGTGAAGTTTAAACTCTATATGGCCTGGGTTCATTTTCAAACAGAGGGTTTGTCACCCTTTCAACAACTTCTTTCCCCTTAGGAATTTGAACAATTGAAGGACTTTGGTCATTTGCTCGGCCTACAGTCTATTGGCCGATGGAAATGCCATTTTTCTTGCCCCTTCCCCTCTGGGAAGTCTCAGTCACTGGTTGGTCTACTTGACCAGCCCTAAAAGGTGGAGGCACATAAACTTCATCAAGCCGAGGAAGTGGTGACCTTGAAGAAAGATTAACAACATTCACCCCACTAGCCTTTTCTTGGCTTGAGTCCATAGGACTCTTGCTTGGTTTTTCTTTGTCTAAGAGTGCTTGAATAGCATTGGTCAACAAACCAAGTGCCAATTCAGTTTTAGTTGTTGAAACTTCAATGGTCTTAGACAATTGACGAAGAACTCCAGTCTGGTCATCAGAATTTTTCTTACTTGAAATCACAAGGCCTTGCACGGCCTCGGACATATCCTTGACAGAATTATCCAATTTTTCTAACATGGAGAACTCCCTAGTAGGGACATCCTCAAGAGAGTCTTCCTCCTCAGAAGGTTGTTGTCCTTCCAAGGCGCTTCTAGTCGCGTGAGTGTTTCTTTTCGACATTGACACCTATGGTCCCACCGGGCATGCCAAAATGGTGTTCGCACTAAAAATGGTATTCTGAGGCCGATGGATTTTTGCGGGCGTGCCAGGGCCAAGTTCAGCCCGAAGTTGTGCGTACACAACCCCTTACGATTTGGGAATGGATTGTTAGGCAATTACGAAACAAGAAGGGGTTCTTCGTTTAAAGTTTTGGCATGAATGTCACAAAAAAGAAACAAGAAAACATGTAAATATCAAATTTAAATGAAAAGAATTGAGAACACATTACCAGACATGATCTGAAAATGAAACCCACAAAGCTTGAATTCCGAATACGAACCACAAGTAATTACAGTACGAAATTGTTTGCAAGATTGGAAAGAAACTGATTACAAGAAAGAGTTTGAAAGTCAATCTAATTTAAAGCTACTCCTATGATTGAAAGATCCTGAGAAGGATTGGTGGTTGTGGAACCTCGACTCCATCTTCATTTTTTACTTTTATAAGAAAACAGTTCACTTCAACTGCTTGGAAGTTACCAGCAGTTTTCTCCCCGGCCTGCAGATTCACTTCACTCTCCACGATCACAAAATGGTTTTTTGGCAGCTTGTAGTAACACGCCATGTGTTCTTTCATTATTGAGAACCGTCATCTCCACTGTTTCCTCTATAATGCCCATTCTCCCATTTGATCACTTCAAAAAACCTATTGACATGTGTCAACAATTCATTAGCTAAGAACCCAACCAATTAACAAGGGACTTTCAATACTTGTGAGCCAATAATACCTCACCCCGTTGGAAACCAATTTTTGAGGGAAACACTATGAAACAAATCACAGAAATGGGGAAATCAACAAACGCAGCATATGATAAATTTGTAATGCCATAATAGGCAATATGCAAGACAATAAACTGTCTCCTGTTCTGCAACCTTATATTAACTAACAACATTAGATTTTTTTTTTTTTCCCCTTTTTTTGGGTGGGCAAGCATAAAGCCTTTCCTTCAAAGTTACATCTAGAGTGAAGTGTTTAGTGATTGAGGAGCCATCACTCCAATGGAAAGGAGAAACAACAGGTATAACATGTCATGTTTCTCATATTATAATAAGAATAGCAATAATAACAATATTCAAAGACACCAATGGCCTTGTGACCTAGTGGCATTTCTCCCCTCTATCTGGGGGGAGGTTCAAGGTTCCATGGTTCAAAGTCACGGTCACGGAAGCCATCATATATCGGTCACAGTCATCATGGTCGTAACCATCTCATCACATATCGAGTGAGACACAACATTACGTATGAAAGAAGGCTAAAAAATATCCCAAAAAAAAAATAATGGAAAAATCAGAAACAATAAGGCAATCACATTGGAAGCATAAAACAACCAAAACAAATAATCTAGGACACATAAAATGGTTAAAAACATCAAACTAGGTAGTAGCGGGCTGTGTTAGTAATAAGAAACTCAATATTCAAGTCTCAAATATAGAATATAAGATAAGATATCTAGATCAAATTGTATCCAATAAGTCATTAAATAAATTAAGAAGGCAGAAAAATAATACTAGAATACATTTTACAAAACTATGGCTCACTACCACATCAAGTGATGGTGAGGCTTAAAGTCATCATCTTTAAATATAAAAAAGGTTCAAAGTCATTATCATGTCTAGGCACAGGCCTAGCCATCATCAATTCAATTAAATATTTAATGACTATTTTTAATTTATTTCTACAAAATAGTAAATTTAAAATTATGAAAAGTATAAAAAAGTGTAAATTTCAATAAAAAACCTACATAGACCTTATATATCTTTAACTTGCACTTCTAGATCTAAGTAAAATATTCTGCTTGGGTTTTGTGGGTTTTCCCTGCAACTACTCTTCATCTCCCATTCGATAGTGGTGGGTTCACACTTTTAAAAAGTAGCGACAGAGAACAATCCATAAAGAGAGGCCATTTTCGAGGCCATTTTCTCAACATGGACATAATCTGTGGTTATGTCTATGACGAGAAAAGGTGCGAGATTTACAATAACGTTATCACGTCTTGTAACGGAAGGCTTTGAGACCTTGACGTGACATCACTGGTGTAACGTCACCGTCTCAAGCATGACTTTGAACCATGCTAGGTTCGAGTGTTAAGAAAAGTTATATTACATTGTAATTAATTTCTAACCCATGTTACCAAAACATATTAATTATAATACTCAAAGACACCCACCACTGTTCTTGAGATATTTCCATATTAACGTCGTACAAACTTGCAGAAAAAGTATATTGCAGGAAAAAACAGAACAAAACAGAACTTGTCCATTTGTGACAGAAAACCTCAAAAAGGAACGGCGGAAAAACAAGAATGCAGATAATCATGGTCTCACTGGGCAACTAAAGCACATTACGAACTGGACAATTTACCCCAACTATCACAAATAAATAAAAGGCCACTTCTCAAAGCCATTGCTTCTATTAAGGAACTGTGGCATTTTCCTCGAACCAATTAACTAGCATAACTAAAGGTTTAACCCAACTATCACGAATAATAGATCCCATAGTACCCTTTTCTTCCTTATTGAACCATCAAATATTAATTTTTCCCAACCCTCGTCTAAAGGTATCCATCTAATGAATCTTAATTTTTTCTTCCTTCTATTGATGCTCATGTCAATTGGAATATCAGTGCAATTTTCCATGGTTGACCTATCATTAAAATAATCAGTGAAAAAAGTATCGTTGCACACTCAATAATGAGAAATTTATTAAGTCATTTTTAAAAATAACGCTCTTTCTTGCACACCAAATCTGCCAAAGAAGATTTGCAACTTTTGCTAAAATAATATCTGGATGAAGTGAATTTCTAAAAGACTATTTTTCACAAGCTTAAAGCCCAATCTACTAAACTATTATTTTCATTATTAGGGGTGGAACAAGCTCCATTGACTGCACCAAATTTCACTCACAAAGCTGAAATTTACAAATAAATGATTGATCTTCAACATAGGTATTGCATAAAGGACAATGCATATCAATCTCAAAACCTCTATCACAAAGAATTTTGACAAAAAACCATTGTATATATAAAGAAGGGCCATGTACAATAAAATAAAACAAGTCATGCAAATGAATGAGAGGAAAGTCAAAAAACCACAAACCAACACATCAAGGAGGAAGTGCCCTGTGATACCCTTTCTTCAATGTGAGTCAGTCTCCCAAGATGGATTTCGAGTGTTAGCCTTCCCTGTCCTATTTAGTGAGTTTCTTCAAGGGGCTGGATACAGGACATACTTCCCCTGCCCTCTATTCCTAAGTGGGGTTTTCATGGACACCCATATATAACTCTTACTTTGGGTTTTCATGGATTTCGAGCGTTAGCCTTCCTTGTCCTAGTAAGTGAGTTTGTTCAAGGGGCTGGATACGGGACATACTTCCCCCGCCCTCTATTCCTAAGTGGGGTTTTCATGGGCACCCATATATAACTCCTACTTTGGGTTTTCATGCATTTCCAATTATTTTCTGAATCATTACATAATCAGTATTCCATTTCCAAAGCCACTCCTTTTCCTGACATTGACTAACGTAAACCCACCACCAAAACATAGCTTTAAACGATAAGCAAACTCCTAGTGAACACTAGCCAAACTACACAGCTTTACTTTGACTTTATCACCGCCAAGATCTTTTACACCGGGAGTCTTGGCATGGACATCGTTCAATACATAAAAAATCCTAGGAACACAAATTTAGTGAAGAGTGCTTATAATATAGAAAGAACCCACATATAACACACCCCTGCCTAGCCTAAACTAACCCCAAACTACCAAGATTCGCACATCCCTTTAAAAACTATTAAAACACAATTACAATGACATGAATGCTATTAAACAATTTGTCAAAAATTCATCCATACCTACAAGGTAGCTATTACCATACCTCTTCCAAAAATTAAATACAATATGCATCCACCTGTGTCCACTTCTACCACTTGTCCCACTAACCAAACACCCAAAGAGCTCAGATGAGTTTACAATTTAGGCTGCTTCCACTCGACTCATTTACACTCCAGTCATTTTGAACGTACTTCGTCCTCCTAAAAGTATAATCTGCATATTTGAAACAGAATACATAATGACTTTTCCCCTCAAGTGACTGAAATAATCCACCTGTTCTCCTATTCTCCACCTTGCACCTCCAAAAATCAGATCAACCATTGTAGATCTCAAGAAAGAATGAAACACAGATATTCAAAATCTGGCCCCTCCATACATAACAACTTTATAAAACCATATACCCCTTGCTAGTTCAAGGCTTATAACAAAGGCTTTAGAATTGATGGAAGGAGGTTACTTAACTTCAAAAAATATATTGTTTAGTCCAACAATGATGCTAGCCTTCAGTGAAAAACCTTTTTTTTTTCCTGGAAAACATGGGTATCCCAAGCCTACTCCCACCGAGGTTTGGGCCCAGACTATTTGGATATCTTTCATTGTCATCCCTGGTCAGAACACAGAGCACAGTAAAATATTTATTCCTGCAAACCCCCACCAATGGGTAGCAACCCACTCCCCTTTTCATGTTACCATTATTTGTTCATCTCTCTTTTAATTCCTTAGACTGCTAAAATGGAGGTATGAGAAAGGAAAAATGGTTAGATATTGTCAAACAGGGTTCCAGAAAAATAGAAGAAGAAGCCACAACAACTAAATGTTGTACTTACCCCATAATTTCATCACAAAGTTACAAATTCCCAATCTTCTTTTGACATGTCAAGAAATTCGACAACACCATCTTCAAACATGATCTGCAACATATATGCTTCCAGATATGAGCATATTGCCAATTAACCTTTACAGTAAGTAGACAGAAAAATTTCCCTTACCAAGTGTCTTTTGGAAATCTTATCAAACCATTTAATAATCCCAAAAGACCTGAACATTTGTAACATGGACAAGAATAAATTTAGCAAACTAATGTACAGAATAACATAAATATCACAATTCAGTACTTTTATGGTCAAACACTCAAGCTTCTAGCAGAAGACGAAAGAAAAGAACAGTGGTAATAATTCAAAATCTTAACTCCATCTAACATCCAAGTATTGATGAAATCAATTCAACCAACTTTAGCTCTGAAAAAAATAAATAAAATAAATTTTTAACACAAAAAAAAAAAAGAAAAAGAAAAAGAAAAAAGAAGACACGTGCTTCCAAAAGTCAATTTATAATTAAGAAATTAAACAATTAAGAACAAAGTGACCAATACTTAGCAAAAAAAAAAAAAAAAAGAACAAAGTGACCAAGCTTAGATTGGGAACTGAGATTCTTCCAGGTAGATCAGTTTGGCAACAATTTTTCGTTTTAAATCTAAGTTCTTTTGAACATACCCAGAGGTTGGTAACAAAAGAACCACACCCCCCCCCCCCCCCCCAGCGGGCCCTTATCTCTTTTTTTTTTTTTTCCTTTTTTTTTCTATTTCTGCATTTTGAAATATCAGTGAACTTCCCTAAGAATGTAAACTCTATGTCAGTACAACTTCAATAACTTTAGAAGACCATTATAACCCTGATTTGAAAATCAATTAATACTGTTGAATGTATGAGGGCAAGTCAGCTATTTTATATAAGCTGACACGAAAAGCCCTGACAGGGGAGGTCAGTTACACTTTAAAATCTCAGAAAAATCAGTGAAATTGCTACAATCGATGGGGTATACACCTTCTATTACAAATAGAGTGGATATATACATCCAATGATTGAGCTCGTGTGAGTTGAGTACTTGAGTTCAAGCAAGCAACCTATATGGCCATGGACAATACATTCTATAACGACAATAAGGGTGCACCAGATACGCTTACATAGTTCCTACAAGTATTTTAAAATTTTTCTTCCTCAAAATAGTCCTTGAAAAGACATACTCTACTGCAGGATATTTTGAGGAATGGAAAAGTTTGAAGGAGAAACAGGGATAAACATTCAATACCTCTCATCCATGGGGCTTGTTATCCTGATAACTTCACCAATGCAATTATGGGAGCACGTTCTTCGTTTATTAGGGGCATGTTGCAAATTTCCTGGGTGGGAAGTAAAATGTGCACCAGACGAAAAAAAAAAAAAAAAAAAAAAAAAAGAAACTATTCAAATATACCAACTTATAACATTGATTCCCTAAAAAGACAGCTCCTAACATATAATAACCTTAGAATGAGAAAGAATTCGCTTACCTATATGCAGAATGCCATTTTGATAAACCGCTCAAAAAAACAAAAAATGACTCCACAAATTAGTCCAACTTTTGCATTATACAAATAAACACATAATACAGAAAAAACAAGCACAATAAGACATAATTGACATACTTAGAGGCTTAGGGCATTGCACAACTGATATGCATAAAGTTGTAAACAACATAAAAATTCAGTGGCTGATGTAGACAAGTTTCTAGGCAAAAACTTCTCTCCAATTTCACACTATCTAGATTGACTAAGGCCTATTGGTCTCAATGTTATGCATGTCTCCCTTCTCATTTATTTTTGTATAAGCAACAAAATTTTATCAAATGTCTTTTATCAAACTCACATTCACATCTAATATGAGCCATCTTCTCTGATCACAAGCATTTTTAACTTTTTACACCTCAAATGTCATATTTTCATATTTTGCAATTTGCATCATATATGTTTCAACAAAATATTGTTTTGGAAAACTGAAACAACCACTACTACAATAATCAAAATAGATCACTATTAAAAACTGTGATCTATTGCAGTAGATTACGCTTTTTTACCGTAACTATTTTTTACCAAAAGTGTGATCTATTAAGGTGTGATCTAAAGTGCCTATATTAGATCACGGTCTTTTACTATGATTTTTTCTGACTAAAGATCATGGTTTAATGATGAACCGTGATCATTTTTAGGGTAAACAATCGTGTGTTTTCAAAAAAACTGTGATTATATGTTAGAAAAAGATCACAATTTCTTCCCAAACCGTGATCTATTCTCTATAGTTTTTTATTTTGTTATTTTATTTTATTTTATTTTTAAAATTCATTTGGGAATCTATGTTGCTTTTGGTGGGTGAAGAACCTGTTGTTCTTATAGTCACATTTCAACCCCTGAATTCATCCCGCAAGCATAATTCAAACATTGTAAATCAATTTTTTTTTTAAGAATATATATATATATATATATATATATATATATATATATATATATATATATATATATATATATATAAAGAATGAAAAACAATCAATTTTCAATTCTAAGTACCAAACGAAAAGGATTTGACATTCAAAAATATACAATCAATTAGCATTCGGATACAATTTTGTAGAATTTGTCATGTTCAAATTCCAACTCAATCCCAACAAATGTAATTGAATTAAAAAATCAAATAACTATATATTTAATCGAGTAACTCGGCCTTTTGTTAGATCTACATTGTATTCTGCCTGTTGACATCCCTCAGCCACTTGAAAGAGGTAAAAACTCCATTAGTACTCCACTGCACACCTGAAAAGGGAATTACAAATATATTATACATACGTATAAATTAATCGAAATTGAAAGATCAACTCACAATTCATAAGAGCTTGGTGAGAGTAGATTAATCCAGTGGAGGGAAATTAGATTAGAGCTTCCTTTTGCATTCCTGCCAGATCTCTCTTACCATTATGCGTCCTGAGTAGGATAGTGAGGCTTACGCAGTTATGCATAACCCAAATCACTACATTATTTATTCATAAATGACCCCTCGGTAGAGCTGAATGGGGAAAAAAGTTTCATACAGCCTATCCCAAGTACGTACTTGGTAGTGACTACAAAGGCTTTTTTGAGTTAAGTAAGACATACCAAATAATAACAGTGAATGCAACATATGTTTCCATAGAAAACCTTTGAGAAGCAAATACTATTTTGTCTTTATTTTAGTCCTCATCTACGACCCTGATACAATGAAATTAAACAAACTTATAAATGAAAGCTACCTGGTCAACTAAAAAATTTTAAGTTCTCAAAACAATACAAAAATTGCTCAATTCATATAGACCTGATGTTAAAACTAAATGATTTGTCTAAAACATATAAATATTCTTGATGTTAAAACTAGCTTGGAAAAATTGCTCAAAAAATTGGGAATAATCATACCTATTAAAGCCAGCTTGGAGCAGACCTCAACAAAGTCATCTCTGAGAGGCATAACAGCATGGGTGTCCAAGACATAAATATTGGGATGACTACCAATCTGAAAATAAAAATCAAATTTGATTTATAACATAATAATAAGCACATACAACAAGCACACAAAAACAAAATATCACTCAGTCAAATATATTTCAATTGACTTATATTTTTCCTTTTATCTGGTCATGGCCAACTTCTAAAAGAAAAATGGGTGTTGACCCAATTACACAGACCTACCCAAGAGACCATTAATCAATCTCATACTTATTCAGTTTCTAAAAACAAAAAATATATCCATACAAATAAAGGCAAGTCACTATAACATTCAGTCAAACACCTCATAGGCAAGCAAATAATATATAAAATAGTTAGAAAAGAAATCCAAATTGAGGCAAGTCAATCTGACGTTCACTCAAACACCTCATAGGCAAGCAAATAATATATAAAATAGTTAGCCTCAATTAAAGTTAATCCTTCACTGAATAGAAGCTTATCCAAAGATAACCCATTCCAATACTTTTTTTTTTTTTTTTTTTTTTGATAAGAACCTATGCCAATACAAATAATCAAACAACTTAGAAAAGGACCTACCAAGATATGTTCTTGCTACTTCCAGTAAATGTAATGAACAATAGCATTAATTTAAAAGCAAGAACGATAAATAGATAACTCAAACACAATCCTATAAATTGCTCTTGAATTCGTGATTTGCAACCCCATCAACCAAGCTAGGGGAACAACTATCTTGTACAGATATTCAAAAACCTTCAACAACAGCAAGGAGGAACTATCATCTTTGGGGGAAAAAACCACTGTCTTGCTCTGTTTCATGCATGGTTTTTTTTTTTTTTTTTAAAAGAAATATAATTTTTCCACAAATTTTGGTAAATATATGTATTTTTCTAATATGGGTAATTGGTGCTTTTGGGTTGATTTCCTGTGATCAAAATTTGTGGAAAAATTATATTTTAAAAAAAAAAAACATGTATGAAACAGAATCAAACAAATAATAAAACAAACGAAACCCCAATGGTATATTCATCTTTGTATTTTTCAAAACAAGAAATTGAAAGCGTTAGTTGTGGAATAGAACCCTAACCTAAAAGAAACCCCTGTTCTTGACGAACAAGAAATGAAAAGAAAAAAATTAACAGTGCAATGAAATCCTAACTCAAATTTGTCGGCGAACAAGAGAATGAAGAGAGAAAAAAACAGAGACTGACCTAAAAGAAGCCCCTGTTCTTGACCCCGAGTGCCCCTATTCGTGAGAAGAAGAATCCCAGTGGGGGAAAATTAAAGGAGTTGCTGATGATGCGTGTCGCACCCACAAGAGGAATTACAGAGCTTCAGATCGTGTCTCAAATGGATGTGCTTCTCCTGGTCCGTCTTCATCTTCTCCTGTTCAGATTGCAACAACGAACAACGAAGGCCATTATTTTCGCTCAGCAGCGTCGTCGCTCTATTGTTTGTTTGTTGTTGAAAGGAAGGTTAGGGTTTGGTGTGTGTTTGCACAGAGGGACGTTAGAGTTTGAGAGAGGAACAATGCAGAGAGTGGGTCGGGGAGCTTGAGGGATAAGGAAAAAAAGTAGGAATGGGAAAAAAGGAAGCGCGCCTTATTTTCCACAAAAGAGAAACATGATATTAATGTTTTTAAAAAAAATTCCAAAAAGATCACGGTTTCAAAGGGAACCGTGATCTATCACGTTGCTGTATGATCACGCTATCCTACAACCGTAACCATGACTTTTTAGACGGTTACGTTGCCATATAATCACGGTTTCTTAGAACTGAGATTAAAACTTTTTAAAAAGTCATGGTTACGTTGATCACGGTTTCTTAGAATTGAGATTAAAATTTTTTAAAAGGTCATGATTATGTTGCCCTATGATCACGGATTAAAACTTTTTAAAAGGTCACAATTACGTTGCCCTATGATCACGATTTTCTAGAATTGAGATTAAAACTTTTTAAAAGGTCACGGTTACGTTGCCCTATGATCACGGATTCCTAAAACTAAGATTAAAACTTTTTAAAAAGTCATGGTTACGTTGCCTTATGATCACGGCTTTCTTACTTTTTAAAAGGTCACGGTTTTTTTTTAAAACCATGATCAAATGTTATGCCATTTGAAAATATCACGGTTTATGAACCGTGATATTGTTAAATAGTTAAATTCACTAATATAATATAATTGTAATTGCAGTATATATAGTGGAGTAATTGAAGTATTACACTGGAGTCCCTTTCATGCTAAATAATTACAGTACAACCCATCCATCTTCCAATTAATATCCATAATCGCCAATTGGAGTAAGTCAATCTTACCCCCAAACCAATGCACACTTTGAGACCTAATTAATAACCTTTTAATCACTAATTTCATTTTAGTAACTATTTACAAAAATGACTCTAGATCTAGATTCTAGTGACTAATATTGTTAAGTAGCTCAAGGAGATATTATACTCTCAACCTTATAAAAAGAGGGTGGGTTCCATCTCGAGAATTAGTATTCCCATATAGCTCCAAGCTATCCAAGAAAACAAAGTGTGGATTTTAGAGACCTCACTTATTGATAAGCCAAAGCACCTATGTCATATATTAAGGTTAAAATATATATATATACACGTACGTGGAACCATCTATAAATTAACTATCACTATGTACCTGGCCATCACCACTCATCACCCATCATCACTCGAGCTGATTACTCCTTGTTCAATGTTTTCATTCTTAAGAAAAATAGGGTATTATTGAAAATGGCGGGAGAATGTTGTAATGGCAGTGGGCTGCAGTCACTCCGGCCCACTCTACGATTCCTATTATGCGCAAATGCCTAATTAGGAATTTGAGAGTACATTGTTTTCATTTCATAGGATCGGGGGGATTGAAATGAGATTTCCTTTATTAAAAAAAAAAAAAAAAGGGCTCAGCACTCCGCGATTTAAGATGGGACGAACTCGTCAACGAATATGCATTTTGAAGATCAACCGGCCGCTCCCTCTCTCTGTCAGCCTGTCAGCAATTACTACCACCCTTTCTTTAAAGTCTCGTCCATCCGTAGCTGTTAGCTTGCTAGTATTATATTTGGCAACTTGTTTGAATTTGAATGTTTCTCAGAAAAGGACCTGAAACGTAAGAATCCTAAACCCAAAAAGGTCCACTCAGCTTGTCACTCTCATTTTCACTGCTTCCATCTTCAACTAAACATTTCTATATAATTTTCCCTTGCAAAGATCCATCAGAAAACAGAAATAAAAAAAATAAAGTAGACTCTCGAGTCTTATAAAAAAATATAAGGGAAATTCTATCATGGTGAGTGGTCATTGTAGGGATTGGATTGAAGCTGAGTGTGCCGTATGCATGTGTACGTAGTACGTGGGAACTTATATATAGAGAGAGAGTTTGTGAGGGGTTTTTGTTAGTTTTGAGAAATGGGTCCAAAAATCCTTGCGTGTTTGGTGCTTCTTTCCATCCGAATTCTTGTTGGAGCAGCAGAGACTTTGAATGCGGATGGTAAGTTACTTGCTTTCCAATAATATAATGATTAATTATGTCCATTTTCTTGGTTTATTTTTCACTGCTCAATTATCTTAATTCAAATTAAATTAAAGAGTGAGCGAAAGGAAAGAAGGATCAGTGACTAATTACAATGCCAAATTAATTTTTAATAATAATTCCTCATATTTGCAGTTAATGCTCTAATGGCTCTCAAGGATATGTGGAAGAACACGCCAACAAATTGGCAAGGCTCGGATCCTTGTGGCGACCGTTGGGATGGGATTCACTGCATACATCATCGTGTCACCTCCTTGTAATTAAGCAACTCCTTAACTGGATTGTTTTTTTTTATGGCCTGTTTGGTTGTCCAATTCGAAATTAAACAGTTCAAGAAATTTTACATAGGGTTGAAGGCATGCATAAATCTATCACCTTAAATTAAAATATTTTAAAATGTTGTAATTATTACTATAGTTGATGTTGTAAAATCAATTTTAAGGAATTCATGAAATACCACTATTTTGAATTGCAACTCTTATTTGTGATGATAATTATCATTTTCTTGAATTTGTTAATTCAATATTATGGAATATGCCTTCAAGACTATCTAAAATTTCTTGAATTGTTTAATATCAAATTGGACAACCAAATAGGTACTTATTTTTCTAATCCATGCATTTGAAGCTTTTGGAAAATTGTTTGTTTTGCCTTCTCCCAAGACTAAATTCCTGCAAACTAACCTACCTACCTCATGACTTTCAATCTCAGAAACTTGGTGGGCATTGGTTTGAAGGGTCAGCTCTCCGGAGACATCCAGTTACCTGAATTACAATATCTGTAGGTTTTTATCCTCACATATCCCTTGGTTTTCAGATCTTATCAGATTGCGCAGTGTTCAAATATGGTCACTGCTCAGTTTGTCTCTAAGGTTGCAAATGAGCCGAGCCGACTTGAGTTTTGGCATATTTGAGCTTGGTTCGTTTAAAATCTTGATTACGGAGTATTTTATGAGTCATATCTTACAACTTAATTGCAAGCATGCACGTTCATAAGCTTGTTTACCAATGGCTTGGTTGGCTTGCAACTTATAAGGTATACATGACTCATAAAATATATATTTAAAATTTACGTTAATATAAGATTATACCAATAATAATCATATTTTGTTTGAGTTCCATCATTCCAGGCCACTTCCAGTGTTGAACTCAAGGGCCACGTTTTTTAAGTTCCATCATTCTGAATTTTCAAAGTTTTTGGTTTAATTGTTCTTGTTCTTAAGAAGAGGGTGCTCTTCTTAATTTCTGCTACACCATTTTTAAAGAATTAGTCCTCCTTTTTCCCAATTGACTAAAATAATTTAATTAAACTAAACCATCGCATAAATTTTTAAAAAATTTAATCTAATTATTCATAGAATCCTAGGCAAAGAATATTTGATTGTATACCTGAAATCTCAGTTGAAGAAAGGAAAAAATCTGTGACTCCAGCCTTACTAAAACGATACTACACAACTATTAATAGTCCCATACCATATATATAGGTGGTAGCTATTTCAATAAAAATTTTCCTGTTAAAAACTTGTAAAATTTATTCCTGATTATCAGCTTGTTTATGTAGGATTCTATCGTACAATGAAGGTCTAGAAGGACCACTTTCACCATTAATCGGGAGTACTTCTAGGAAGCTATTACACTTGTAAGGAAATTTAGATTTTTATTGAAGTATTGGTTAATACCCAATTCATATGCATGGTTAACGTACTCTCACTTAACAATCTACTTTTTCCTTGCATGCTAGAGCCTTGGATTATTGCAGTTTCTCTGGTCCGATCCCAGTCGAGATAGGGTCTCTGGTGGAGCTGACCTTTTTGTAAGGATTTCAACCCTAGCATTTTCTGTCGTCTTATCGAATGCATGGCTCCTTAAGGAAGCATTGCGCCACTGCCCACAGCTAGAAATATAACTTCCATATAGTAGATGGTCGTTGAGATAGGCTCCCTGCTTAATTTCATTCATTCTTTTTGTTTTTATATCCCTCATGTTCCATATATCCCTCAATATATATCATTTTTTTTTATTGCACTATGTTAATTCCAAATATGTATGTGTTCGCTCAAAATATATAAATTTTTTTACTGTCATGCATTTTCTGCAGATCTCTAAATTCTAATCGCTTCAGTGGATCAATACCTCCTTCCATTGGTAATCTCGCTAAACTGGATTGGCTGGATCTAACTAACAACACGCTTACTGGATCCATCCCAGTTTCCAATGGAACTGCACCTGGTCTGGATATGCTACATCATGCCAAGCACTTGTATGCCAATCGATCTCTCTCTTATGTCAAACCGATAATTCCTTTTTCTAATTAAGTTTGACTCCAATTTAATTTTCCGCACATTTAATTGTAATCATTTAGTATTTTTTTTTTTTTTCAGCCATTTTGGACAAAATCAGCTCTCCGGCACAATTCCACCTAAACTTTTTCACTCAGACATGATTCTGATACATGTGTAAGTTTCATTGTAATGGAAAAAAAAAAAAATGCATTTGTAATTTGTAAGACATGTTTAATATGTCATGTTTACCATAGTTATTGTCTAAGTCATACATCAATTCTTTTATATTGCTTCTCTCCTTTTTTTTTGGATCATCATGGAATGTTTTGCTTGTTGAGTCTTCTACTATCTCCACAATCTCCTTGATGGGTAGGTTCGAAAAAAAAAAAAATCGTGTGAAAATAGAGATCCAGCTACCTTTTATAAATAATAGCACTGTACAGTTTGAACCCATCACAATGCAAACTCTGAGATAGTCATCCACACCTTTCTCTTATCCTTATTTTACAGCAAAGGATAAGGTGTAGCTAATCAAGGTGTTGTAAATTCCCATGTACCTTTCTCACTGGCTGTTGGATGGGAATACAAGGTTGCCTATAAAATTCTTACCTTATATGATCTATTCTTATATGCTAATTTAAGCAGGCTTTTTGAGGGCAACAAACTCAGTGGCAGCATCCCGTCCACCCTGGGGCTTGTGCAGAAATTGGAGCTGGTGTGAGTATATCTATCACATACTCATTCAAACTGAGATTCTTGCTGGCTGTGAATTTCTGTCAAGTTTCTATATTATTGACTATATCTCTCATCTTGGCGACAGACGCCTGGATAGGAACTTGTTAACTGGCCCAGTCCCTCCGAATCTCAATAATCTTACCAATCTCATCAATCTGTAAGTGCACAAATTAAATTAAAGAGCAAACATGCCACATAAAGATTCTATTCTTATTAATTTGAGAAAGTATTATATATCCCGCACTGGAGTATTTACATTATTAGGAATATGGGCACTTTTGGTGATCAATTTTCAGGTTCTTGTCCAACAATGAACTCACTGGTCCTATGCCCAGCCTTACTGGCATGAATAGCCTCTACACCGTGTGAGTACCAACGGTTTCACCAAACTCGTTTAATATCATCACTAGTATATATGGTGGGCCAGGTAAAGCATCCATTTCCCTTTGACCTAAATGCATGTGATATGCAGAGATATGAGCAATAATAGTTTTGATGCATCAGAGATTCCGGATTGGTTTTCAACCTTACCCACTTTGGCAACATTGTATTTCTCTCTCTCTCTCTCTCTCTCTCTCTCTCTCTCTCCCTTTCTTTTTGGTCAAGCACACTGAGAGAAGACGCTTCAAATTGAGTGTTGGTTATTAATTTGAAAATCATGATACTTGCACTGGCAGGATGATGGAAAGCACACAACTTCAAGGACAAGTTCCTGTGCACCTCTTCAGTCTTCTCAATAATTTGCAGACTCTGTGAGTTACAAGTTTCCACCTCAAGTAGCACGCACACCACATTCAATTTTAATTTCCTTGGATATATATATTTTAACTCATGAAAGTCTAGTTATAATTAAGCTACTGATTGTTCTGACATGTGATGACAGGGAACTAAGAAACAACAATCTAAGTGGCCTCTTGGATATTGGCACCGACTTTAGCAGCCAATTGCAACTCATTGATTTGCAGAACAATTCCATAAATCGCTTTGCGCAAGGACCAAGTTTAAACCAAATTAGCATAATGTGAGCCTTATTCTTTAATTCTCTTGGCAATTTTTTTTCGAAGTACTGGCTATTGATTTAGCATGCATATTACTCTTTGGAGGATAATTTGCCTGGCAGCAATCTTTAATTTTTTTCATGACAATGCTGAAGAATTGGCAATATTTTAGAATATTTTTTGTAAGTTACGTTATTATTGTTCTATCACTCAATTCTCTATTTATTTTTTAATATTTATGCAGACTTGTGGATAACCCATTTTGTCGCAATACCGGAGCGACAGAAAAATACTGCATGGGCGATGTGGGCATGGGACAATCCAATTCCTTATATTCAATACCAGAAAATAACTGTGGGCCCAATATTGCTTGCAGCTCTGATGAAATCTCCAGCCCCAACTGTAAATGCGCATATCCACTTTCAGGAACCCTACTCTTCAAAGCTCCTTCCTTCTCAGACTTTGGGAACCGAAGTTACTTAACAACTCTAGAGCAGTATCTGATGAAATATTTCCAAGCCAACCATTTTCCTGTGGATTCAGTTTCTCTGAGTAACATGACCAAGGATTCATTTGATTCCCTTGAATTGAGCCTGCAGATCTTCCCGTCCGGCACAGATCGTTTCAATAGAACAGGGATTTCTACCATCTTGTCTATGCTGAGCAACCACAGTTTCGACCCTCCAAGTAGTTTTGGACATCCCTACTATTTAATAAATAGTAATCTGTATGCCTACTTTGCATGTAAGTGCACACAATTTCACATAACCTAAAAGAAACTTTGTTACAATTTTTCTTTTTCCTCCATCATTGGCCGATGCAAGTGCATGCATATTTCTCACAAAAATTAAAAGGAATTCATGCCTCTCTGTCTCTGTCTCTCTTGTTGTTCTGAAGTATTTACACCATCAAACAAGTCACCAGATATTGGCGTTATCATTGGAGCAACAGCTGGTGGTTCTGTCCTTGTGCTATTATTAGTCCTTGCAGGAGTTTATGTAGTCCGCCAAAAGAAGAGAGCAGAAAAAGCGATCGATAACAATCCTTTTGGTAAGATGAGGATATAATTAACAAATCTTTACAAAAAATTTTCCAAGTTAATTAATTCATCATGTAATATTAATTACTGCATATATGGAGGTTATTATAGATTTGCTTATATGTCATACAAATGCATATATGCAGCATCTTGGGACCTGAGTAGAAGCGGTGATGGCATTCCATGGTTAAAAGGAGCAAGATGTTTCTCTTTTGAAGAGCTTAAGAAATTCACCAACAATTTTTCAGAAGCCAACAAGATAGGATCTGGGGGCTATGGAATGGTAAATATTCGTCCATCTGTCTCTCTCTCTTTTTTTCTTTTTTCTTTTTTTTCGTCGTGTGGGAATCTTTCATTTATGGTAATAGAGCCGATGCTATAACATTCCGCCTCCTAGGAGCGAGCCACCTTGTTTTAATTTTAACCTGAATTCTACACATCCTCCTCCATCCCTCCATAACTAAGACAGGGAACGCAATCCATGTGCAAATCTTTACTGGTTGATGTCATTATTCTAGGCATTGTAAAAATAATTATAAAAATGTATTTCTACAAGTCTCAAATTATCTGCAAATCTTTTCTAAGAGTATGCTCTTTGTTTTCATTTTAGGAAAATGCTAGTCATAACTAATATATAATTAATATATCAATAGTTAATATCAAATCAATGTCTCACATCTGCGCCTATTCAACATAGTCATTAACTACAAGCTATTAAAGAGTAAATTGCAGAAAGCCCCTTAAACATTATGTCAGAATTTACTTTAGTACCCCAACCCTTAAAATTGAATAGTCGATCAATGTAGTCCCTAAACTATTCATAACTCTGATAATTTGTACCCATCCCTACGTGGTGTTGTTTGTGAAATCTAACCCAAAGGCCAGGGTACTTAGTGAAATCCAATGTGAAGTCACAGAATCATTGATAATATATTGATTATTCGATATAGTAACAATGTTATAAAAGTCGTTTTCAGTTTTTTGTCAAGGCCTTAAACAATTTAGGGCATATTTCTATTGATTTTAAAGTTCAGTGTTCTAAAGTGATTCAGGCCTAAAATTCAAAATTCAAGAGAGTTTTTTACATTTGATCCTCTATTAAATAATAAATCCTAATATATCTTTCTGAAAATCTAGAATGACAAACAAATGTTTCCATCTTTTTCATATGTGCTGCTTTTCCCCCACCTAAATTCATTTCTTAATATTTTTTCTCTTTCTTCTTTTAAAGCTTTTTCATTGACACTGGCTTCTCAACCTCCTCACAACATTTTCCAGAAATTTTTCTGGCACTAAATGATTCCAACCTCTCAAATTGATCACCATCTTTACAGGTTTATAGAGCAACTCTTCCCTCAGGGCAACTAGTTGCCATCAAACGAGCTCAACAAGGATCTCTTCTGCCGGGTAGTATTGAGTTCAAAAATGAGATTGAGCTCCTATCAAGGGTTCATCATAAAAATGTTGTCTGCCTTGTGGGTTTCTGTCATGAGAAAGGTGAACAAATGCTGGTATATGAGTATATCCCGAATGGTAACTTGAAGGAAAGTCTTTCAGGTATTGGCATTCATTTTTTTCATTTTTCCTCAACCCATTATGAAAATTGATACTTCAGTTCTTTGTAAATTAGTAAATGGCATTCTTCAGGGTACAAGTGTTCATTTTATGTGAGATCAAATTCCATTTATCTCACTAATATAGTAAAAAGGAATTCCAATAAAGTCGAAAGCACAAACAGAGGAGATGAGAAGAATTCAACATCTTTGTGAATCACATAAAATGCTTTTCTAGCCTCACATCTCTCAGAACCAGCTTATTACTTTCAAGTTTTACAGCATGAGGATTGAGGATGGTTCATTATCAGCAAGACACAAATCCCTAAATCAGTCTCGTTTCATAGTTTAAATCCACGCATTGTCTATGCAGGGAAGTCAGGAATCAGGTTGGATTGGATGAGGAGAATTAAAGTGGCTCTTGGAGTAGCCAGAGGTCTAGCATATTTGCATGAGCATGCCAACCCACCCATTATCCACAGGGACATCAAAACAAACAACATCCTACTGGATGACTCCTTAAATGCAAAAGTTGGCGATTTTGGTCTCTCCAAGCCTATGGGTGACAGTGGAAGGGGTCACATAACCTCTCAAGTCAAGGGGACAATGGTCAGTATCAGCATTCTCCAAACCTTTATCCTACACTGATAACACTATTTTTCTATGAATAATGGTGGGAAAATGAGTGATGAAAATGACTATAGTTGATAAAGCTAACCAATTAAAGTGATAATTGAAATATTATTTTTTTGAAAGTTCTCCAATTTGAGTAATTTTTCTGTAAATACTATTAAGTAAAAAAGAAAAAAGAAAAAAATGGTCATCATTTTAGCTATTAAACAAAGAAACAGATCCGGGAAATTGATCTGAATTATTGGCTTTAAAGGAATGGGAGAAAGGGAAGATTTTCATTACCATTTCCTAGACTTTTCTAAAGTGCTAACTGGAGCCTCTGCAGACATTTTCGAGGAAAAGAGCAAGTTGATGTTTCACAGAATCTCCAGCACCTTTTACCAATTTAAAAAAATAGTGATAATAATCCTACTTCTAGCAAGGTCATTCCCACAATCTCCCATGACAGGGCAAACCACTGAACTAGAGAGCTTCCCGTGTGAAGGGTGTCTATTTTATATTAAGAAACAAAATATGTTATTTTGTAATTCTAGAATGCAAAAGGAAAATATCAAATATTTGTGAGCCATCCGAACTAGAGGTTTCTGTTCATTGAAGATTCTACTATGTTGCTCTAGAAGTCCATTAATGAATGGGTATCTATACTTGAATTTTTAGGGATACTTGGATCCTGAATATTACATGACCCACCAATTGACCGAGAAGAGTGACATTTATAGCTTTGGAGTGGTAATGCTGGAGCTAATAACTGCGAGAAGGCCAATAGAGCGAGGGAAATACATTGTAAGAGAGGTGATGACAGCAATGGATAAGACAAAAGATTTATACAATCTTCATGAGATTCTTGACCCAACTATTGGTTTGTGCACAACACTAAAAGGTCTGGAGAGATTTGTGGATGTGGCAATGAGTTGTGTCAAAGAGGCGGGAGCTGACAGGCCCACAATGGGTGAGGTGGTGAAAGAGATTGAGGACATCATGCAGCTGGCTGGTTTGAACCCAAGTTCTGGATCAGGATCCACTTCAACAAATTATGAGGGGGCAACTCAGGGGTACCCTTACAGCCATGAGGCCTTGTCTAACTATATTCGGTCTTTGAACCTTCAAAGATAGATCCCTGGCAAGAGTAGCATTAAACTTAAGTTCCACATGTTGAATATGGGTGCAGTTGGTTGGTTCTATCATCTATGATTGCTAAGCAGTGATTTTGTGTAGCAAATGTGGCTTTGGGCATTTATGATGTTTGTACCTATATATATAGGAGTGTGATGAAGTGATGAAAGTTTTTTTTAGCTTGTAACAAATAGGAGTGTGATGAAGTTTTTTATTTTTATTTTTATTTTTTGGATCAGCAAGAGTGTGATGAAGTAAATTTGATAGACTACTGTATAAAAGGGACAATCTAAAAAAAAATATGAAGTGCGCAACTTATGATATTGTTGCCAGTGTGAAAAGTTGCAGATTTTCATATTCTGATTGGAAGTCCTCTAAAGGGTTGTAGGATTGAACTAGAACTAGGACGTTGATAGGCTCTTAATTAGATTCAGAAGGGCTGTTCACATAAATAAAATTATTGTATTATGGTTGAGGACACGGTCACTAAAAGAATTAAACCATATATGTAAATTTTGTATAATGGTTTTGGATTTTTTTCCCTTTTTTTCTTTTTATTTTTTTATTTTTTTGGTTAGGTTTTCTTCAATTGCAATTGGTTCATATATGTTTTACATTACATTTGGCCGAATAGGGTCAAAAGACCAAATAATACCAAAACGATCGAGTCGGATAAGCATCTCCTGTAATCAATCTCTCTGAATCCTTAGAACATTATTATCCTACAAACTAGATACCTGTTATGCGCGCAAACGCCATATAATTAATTAAATTTATATCTCTCAAATCCTTGGTTTCTCCAAGAGAGCCGAGAAGTACCACTCATTTTTGTTGATTCCCCGATCAAGCTTCATGCCAGCATTCCACCTTAGTTTCTTGAATCCAATCCGTTCCAACATGGGAACATACGTTTGGTTGAGCTGCGACCCCAGGCAGAAGAAATGGTCCAGCCAGAAAAGCCCTCCTGGCCTCAACACCCTGTATATGTCATACAGCGTGAACTCCAGCATAGCATCCGGGATCCAATTGCCTAGAACATGCATAGAGTGCATTATATCCATCGTGTTTTCAAAGAATGGCAGCCTCTGGGAAACACTGACTTGTATCGGAATCAAGCCCCTTGATGCGATGAAGCTGTTGAATGGACCATCCAGATTCATCGAGCTCGTGATGATAGTGATGTTGTGCTCCCTCATTCTGGCAGCAAATGTACCAGTCCCGCCTCCTATGTCCAGTCCGATACGGATGGTACCATGAGGCTTCATTCCGAGAACTTTATCTATTCCGTAGTCAAGCCCTCCGTTGTCAAAGAGCCACCGAGTCTTCTCCCTGCCCTGCAAGTCGAAGCAATCCTTGCAGTCGAAGTAGCCTGGCATGTTTTTTTGGTCGATGGGGCACTGGTAACTCTTACAAGTGTAGGGATCCCAAATAATGCTGGTGTCTGGTGGGGTAGCCCAGAGGCTGTCTGGGACTCTGGTTGGCTCGACGTAGTTGGCAGGGGACTTGGGGTGGCATCTACGGCGAGGGAGTGGCTCGCAACCTTTGAGCATGAGCCTCTGCGCAAACACATCGTCCATCGGGCACTCCCCTCCAACATCATATGTCATGTATTGGGACAACTCATCTTGAAACCGCAAGCAGCCTGCTCCAACCGGTGGATAAAGCACATCGGATCCCATCCTGGGTGAGTATCCCAGTGGGAGCTTGTGAGGGCCTATTGCGAGCTTAAGCTCGTTGGACATAACACCTAGGGTGAAATCATCATTGAGGAGCGTCTTCATTAGGGGCTCACTGACTTGATTTGTAGTAGTTGTCAGCTCATGGACGCGGTTGAGCTCAATAAGGAGGGACTGCACGAGTAAGTTGGTGGAGGTGAGTTGTTAGTGCAACTCAGCGATTTGAGAGTGGGTTGAGGTGAGTTCAGATTTGGTGGAGTTAAGGTCTTGGGAGAGAGTGGCGCAATCCCAGAGAGGGAGAGGAAGGTGGTGGGTGTAGCCAGATAGGTGGTTGAAGTTAAAAGAGGGGCCAGTGAAGATGTAGACAGTGAGGAGGTTGGTTAGAATGACAAGCAGTAGCATCTTGAGCTTGTATCTGTTATGGGTTTGGTGATGATATGCCTGCTGTAGACACCCTATTTTGTCCCCATATTTTTATGAGTTTTCGATGATGAGGTCCGTAAAGTTTGCTGCCAATCCTAAGTTCCTTTTCTGATGAGTTAGGTGAGTGTATTGATTAGTACGTACAAATGGTTGTGTACGTGCACGCACACACGATCATAGCCCTTAAAAGTGAGTAAAATGGAAGGGATTGGGATGATGCGTACACATGAATGGGATATGCATACGCGTGACACCACTATGCGTACGCATAGTGTGGTTATGCGTACGCATGGCCCACTTTGCGTACGCGTAACTTGTGCAGATAATTCAAAATTATGCGTATGCATTAGACAGCCATGCGTACACACCGTTTGATCGCGCGTATGCGTGGAAATCTTTATTTTTCTTATTTTTCAAGATAATCTCCCCAAATCATGGGGAGGGGGTTCGCAGCCTACCTTTTAGGAACAAGAGGAGCGGCTAGAGAAGCTCCTAGGGTTCTAAAGGTTAACCTAATCCTTCCCTATATATAGCTAAGTATAGGGTTTGGGAGGGGGGCTGATTTTGGAGTTTTTGGAGGCTAGGGAAACGAGAGAAAAAGAGAAAACTGAGAGAGAGAGAAAGAGAAAGAACCAGGAAGGATTGGCAGTGGACCTGAGGGGACAATCAATCTATATTCTGCAGTTGGTAAAATATTCCCCACTTAGCCTATTTAATTTATTTGCATATTGGAATGATCTGCTGATTATTCATATGTGTTTTAGGAATAGTTTTGATGATGATTTATAATCAAATATGCATGCTTAGTACTGTGGTAATGGGTTTAGGATTGGTTCAATTGTAGGAAAAATTGTGATTTAATTTTAGATCATGGCGCGCGCGCACATGAAGGTGTGCGCACGATTTGTTTGCCATGCGTACGCTTATAAATGCACGTACGCGTGTATATGAATGCGCACGCCCATATTGATTATGCGTACGCGTGAAAATAGGTTTAACCACATGTTTTGCAGAGTAGTAAATCAGATGTGCGTACGCGTGTCACTATGCGCGTACGCTTTGTCTTTTGATGCGTACGCACGTTAATCTATGCGCGCGTTTGTTTTATAGTGCGTACGCATATCTAACCGTTGGTGTTGTAGGAATTAAAGTGGTGCGTACGTGTAGCTTGCAAGACGCATGCATAGGGTCCCCATGCGTACGCACGGTTGGGTGTGCGTACGCATGGTTTGGTTCTAATCTCACTTTTTTTACTTTTCCTACCTTTTTTCGTTACTTCCTGATTCCTACTTTTCTCACCTTTCTTCTATTAGTTTTTTTATTGTTTCCTGATTCCCCTTTATTACCTTTTCTTTACTTTGTTTATTATTTCTTTCATTTCATTTGTTTGTTATTCCTTTTTATTCTACCTTGTAAATACATATTCTTTAACCGCTTGCATATTGTATAAATGTCATAGTGTGTGTATTTTAATTCTTTGCATGAATAGGGGTAATTTTAATTAAATTAAATAATTAAATATGATTAATAGACATAAAGTGGGGGCCAATCTACGGATCGGGCGCCATTGGGTGCCTAACACCTTCCTAATGGCGTACCCTAGCTCCGAACCTAATCTGGTAATGACGAGTTAGACCCTTGCAAGGGGTCAATTTGGTTCCCGGGTTTTCCTGGGTGGCGACTCCTCTCCGTGCTAGTCCTTTGAGGCTAGTACGTATTCCCGAGCCGTGCGTGTTCGCGGGGCGCAGCGCTTACAGTGGCGACTCCACTGGGAATAGAGAGCTAGATTCCATAATGTCTGTTAATCATAATTAATAATTTGATTTAATTGAAATGACCAAAATTGCACACACACACTCTTGGCCTTTGTTTACCCCAACGACAGCTTGGTGAGGGTTCCCAGGTTCCACTCGTTCCTATGGGCAATCCACAACCTACATCGTCAACCCACAGCCTGTGCCACTAGCCTGTCGTAAGCTAGTGTGTACGTTAACGGATGGCTTGTTTAGCATCTTAGCTTGGGTAACCCTTTGGAGCAATAAAGAGACCCTTTGGACTGACCACACGTAGTAAGCCCATGGATAGCCTTTTTCAAGCCTTGTGTGAATGTGTGACATGCATCACTTGCATCTTAGGCCCAATAGATTGTGGGAATGGGGCGAAGCCCATCATGATTCAAAGTCTTTAAACCTGAGCCCAATTGTGAGGATAAAGTGATGTTGTAAGTGAGTTAAACCCAAAAAAAAAAAAAAGAAGAAAAAGAATGGGCCTAAACTCGTATTGAGAATGAGAGATATTGGGTTTTTGCGTAAGGACTTTGAATCATGACAAGGCTATATGATTAGGGCTGACCGCACTCACTCGGCATGTGGGAAATGGCAAAAAGATAATTGGATCTCGCGGACTCATCATTCAGGGCCCAAAGACTAATGGTTTGAGTGTAAAGAAAAAAAAAATGATGAGAGAAGAAGAAGAAAAAGAACAGGATCTTATTCGTGGGGCAAGGTGTGTGAAATTGTAAATGGGTTTTGGGCCATAAATGATGGGTAAAGTGATTTGTCTCACTTGGGCTTCTTTTGAAGAAATTAGTAAACATGAGAAAGAAGCCCAAGTCGTGACAAGGCTAAAGAATTTTGGATTTAGTTTCTTTTTACGGGATTGTACTTACACGGGTTTTAATAAATAAACAGTTAAGCACAATTGGTCGTTCGACAAAAGCTACTAATCCCAGTGCTGTTTAGGTCCGCTCACCGACAACTAGTCGACTAAGGAAAAAAGACCCAATGGAAGATTTGTCCAAGATGATGGAGATCCTGAACAGATTGGATACCACTGTGGCTGGAATGGATGCTCGTCTGCAGAACCTAGAAAAGGACCAAGGGAAGCGGATCGTAGAAACAGAAGGTGGTGCCGAGGAAAGACCCCCACCTGAGAGGAAAGACAGAGGAAAAGGGAGAGAAGGTGCTGGAGAAAAGTCCTTTGAAGATGATGCCTATGCATGGGAAGAGGATAACTATGCCGATTACATGCGCAACAAAGGAGGTTGGGAAAGAAAGTATGCATCTGACCGCGAGGAGATGAAAGAAGAGGTGAAAAAAATACATGCCGCAATGCGCAAGTCCCAAGGTTTAGACGAGTTCATGTTCACTGGGGGATTGACATCCGATCCTTTGTCAAGATTGCCACCTAAGTTCAAGATAGCCGATTCCGAGAAGTTCGATGGGACCGGAGATCTTAAGCAGCATATTCGACAATACATGAGTATTGTGAGAATGAAGGGGTTGACTAAGGCACAAACTATTGCTGCTTTCCCTTTGTCCTTAGAAAGGGATGCGTCAGATTGGTACTATGATCTGGATGACGCGTTGGTTTCTTCTTGGGAGCCCTTAATGAAAGTGTTCAAGGAGCAGTATAGTTACAATACTTTGCTGAAGGTAACCCTACGGGACCTGGAGTTGACAAAGCAGGGTGCTAATGAGACGTTTTCTAATTACTTGGCAAGGTGGAGGAAGAAGGCGATAAAAATGGTAGGAAGGCCTTCTAAAAAAGACCAAATTAATCTTATCATCAAAAACTTGGCACCTATCTATCATAATCGTCTGCTGGTATCACCAATCATGAATTTTGAGCAGCTGTATGAATGTGGGACTCGTGTAGAGCAAGCTATTAGTGAAGGATCCGTGGGAGGGGTACAAAAGACTTTTGGTTACAATGGGAATTCCAACAATGGGGGAAACAAGACGACAGGGGCAACTTCTAGCATTGTAGCCGCGTTACAAGGTGCAAAAAGGGAGTTCGATGATTTGGGCATGTCTTTATCCAAAACCTTTGCTAATTTATCGAGAAGAGGACATCTTCAAGCTTTGCCGCCTCGACCTGTGCCCACCCCAGTGCCGAGCAACTACAACCTGAACGAGTACTGCCATTTTCATCAGATGGCAGGCTACAAGACAGATCGCTGTCCTAGGTTTGAGGCACGAGATTCAAGATTTGATAGACAATAAGAAGATCCCTAAACCTGGTGCAGCAGAGGAGCCTAATATCCGTCAGAATCCCATGCCAGAATACCGCCGGAATGTGAACTTAGTAAAGCTGGTAGTTGGAGGGATGGATCCGTCGGTCTTGATAGCAGATGTGATGGCGATAAACGTGGATGCTTGGAAGGACGTGGATGGGGTGGAAACGGAGATCTCAAAGAAAGGAGATTTTTTGGGATCTATGGAGGATGTGGTTGAAGAGGACGATGAGGTGACACACTTGACTAGAGCGGGTAGGCATTTCAAGACTACTTATCTAGAAGGGGATCACCCGGGCAGAGAAAATGAGATGGAGAGAGGTGGTCAGAATAGAGAGGAGGAAGATGATAAAGACCGTGTATTGAGGCAGTTGAAGAAGACCCAAGCAAATATTTCCATATGGGGGCTTTTAGTGGCCTCAAGGAATCATCATCGGGCGTTTCTGGAAGCTTTGGCTAGAAAAGAGGTGCCGATGGAGACTACACCGGAATAGGTCTTGGCCCTAATAGGGACTAATTTAGGGAGTAATGTGGTGTTGACATTTTCTCAGGAGGACTTGCCAACGGAGGGGCTAGCACACTCCAAACCCTTATATGTCACCGCGGAACTGTGAACCCACGAAAAAGCGCGGCCCACAAGGGTTTGGCAAAAAATACAGAGGTGAAAGACAACAAACAAAAAGGAATCGCCACCTCATTTTTTTAAGGAAAAGAAGAAAACCATAAAAATGTTTTATTTTCAAAAACCACATGACTCCATTTTGAAAGGAAAGGCTAAGTCTTTAAAACCAGAAAATGGATTCGGGGGCTAAGTTACAATGTGGGAAGGTTCTGGGCAAAGCCCATAGGCACCCACATCGCCTGAGTTGGTCTCTTAATTTGATTGGGCTAATTTAATAACTTAATCACATGCAAAACAGTATCAATCAATAAAATACAGCATGCATAACATATATCCCATCCATCCATTTCATCCATGCATAATCAAACAAAGAAAATAAAATAAAACAGAAAAAAGATAAGATAAGAAAAACCTGGGATACTTGGATCCTAGAATGGACTTGAGCTTCAAAACGAGCGCCTACGTACCATGCAGCGAAATACACGGATCAAAGTCCATGTAGTTCGAAAAGAATAGGATTAAATCCTAGTAGAAAGTTATGGTAAACCTTAGGTTTCCTTCCATAGTGATTTTCAAAGATAAAATGATTCTTAATAAAAAATCCAACAGAAGATATAAACTTTTAAAAAAGGGGTGGAAAGAAGCCCTAGATTTGACCATATCCCTCTATTAGAGAATAACCCTAGGAGGGAGAAGAGAAAAGAAAGGTTAAGAAAAGTGAATTAGGGCACTTCATACCCTACTTACCTTGTGCAATTTACTCCAAACAATATCAAGCTTAAGCCATAGCGACCTTATTTGCAATAAGGCAACTACTGCACCTATTCGCACCCTTACACGTGCTCAAAGCATATCAAAAAGGATAACATAACAATCTGGACAGAATAGTGTTAAGGCTCAAAGTCATCCACTAATCATGTTATCAACAAAAACAGTGAATAAATAGAGACCTTAATGCAACCCTAATCTCATGTCAACCCTAAAAATCCACTACATGCATGCAAAAACTATCATAGTTATTCTATATATATCATATATATAATAACCATGAAGAAAAACAAAAAAGAAAACCTATTCTATCATGCTATAGGAAACTTGTGTGAATTTAGGGTTATTGAAACCCTAATTTCACAGCTATGCATTAAAACATATGAAACAACCCTAACACATGCTCAAATCATCATGAATATCATTCATATCATATGTATTAAATAACAGGAGCGTCAACTCATGACAATAATCACAGCGAATAGACTATATGAACTATGCATGATTTAAGAAGACAAAAAGAGTAACGCTTTCAAATCCTTTGTAAACTAAAGATTATCAAGCACATAGAACCATGAATCATCTTAAAATCATTCATATCATATCACAAAAGCATGGAATTAACCTAACATGTGGAGTTACAACATACACTAGAACTATCATAGAAGAAGAAGGAGAAGGAGAAGGAGAAGACCTATATTCAGCATTCAAAAAGAGTGCTTACCTCTTGTAGAACCTCCCTTGCCTTCAAAGTCCTTGTTCTCTTGCTTGCTTAGGGTTGAAAAGCCTTCTCTTGATGTCCTTCTAGCTCTCCAAACTCGTAGCTCCCTCTCTCTCTAAGTGTAAAGTGCACTTGTGGCCCTCCTATGTGCTGAACATCATATCCTTTATATAGAGAACTGACCCCATGAACCAATGGCTAAGATTAATTCATTAAACAATGCTCAAATAACTCAAACTTACACACTCCTAAGAGAAAACAAGTTGTAATGGCGAAGGAAACCGTCAAAAGAGGGAGAGAAGAGTCAGAATCCCACTTAAAGACGGATTCCCTCGAGTGACCGTCTGGGCTTGGACGGCTGACCGTCTGGGCTTGGACGGCTGACCGTCTGGCCCCAGATGGTCACCCGAGGGCTCCCATCAGCATTCCTCGGTTAGACTCCTTCGCCTTTTGGAAGTCTTTCGGGGGTCAAATTAAGTTCGATTTTGACGAAATAAAAGCCAAAACGACCGTGTTTCGAAGGGGAACACATTTTTAAGCATTTTAGGACAAACATCCTTAACCATGGGTGCATGGTTAGGTTTTACAAAAGTGGTTAACCATGGTACCTCACCGTCGCTAAGCTGGGTTTGTACACAAGGTCGAACCGAATGCTTTCCCAATCGAAATTTGATCTTTCTAAACACACCTAGGATGTAAATAAAGCCCAATTGAAGTTAAATGAGAGAAAATTGGTTGGGTCTTATGAGTCGATTTGAGCAAACCAAGAAAAGGTCTTTTAGCCAACCTGAACCACTATGAGCCGAATTGATCTTAAACCATTAATTCATCAAATCGAACCTATATATAGACTCTATATAACCATATGAATTCAAGGGAATGACTCGGGATTTATTCCAAAGTCAAATGGAAAATATACGGCTTAAAAGACGATTATGCCCTTAAAGTCGCAAAAGTTCTTATTGATTATCGAAATGAACTCCAAATCACTTCAAAATTCATACACATGATATTCAATGCCATAGAAACTCAATGCAAAAGACTAGACTCAAAAAGAACTCAAAATCCTACATGAAATGATGTACCCTAGTTAAGGTGACAAAAATGGGGTGTGACAAGAACTAATGGGGAAAAAAGTACCAGTGGTTTTGGTGGACAACGGGTCAGCATTGAATGTGTGCCCGATGCGCACGGCTACAAAGTTGGGGATCACTGAAAGCAAACTCACACCGTCCGCACTAACAGTAAGGGCATATGATAGTGGGTGTCGTAGTGTTTTGGGTACTTTCAAAACAGCATGTATGGTGGGGCCCGTCGAGTCTGTGATTGAGTTCTGTGTCATGGACATCAACACCAGTTATAATCTGCTATTGGGTAGAACTTGGTTGCATCCATTAGAAGCTGTACCTTCTACGGTCCACCAAAAAAACAAACTACCTTAGAAAGGGGGGATCCTAGTGATACATGGCGATGGTGAGATCGTTGCATCGGTGTGTGAGTTACAGGAAGAAAGGGTTGAGACAGCTTGGAGAGGATTTGAGGTGATCCAGGTGATTGAGAGAGTAGACGGAGGAGATATGGAAAGAGTGTCGCCAGACTTCGGCAAAGGGATTGGGTACATGGTGGCCCATCTTATGAAAAAAATGAATTTCATGCCAGGGATTGGTCTCGGTAAATATAATCAAGGAATCACAGAATTTCCTAATTTTAAGCTACAGAGCAACCGCTTCGGGTTAGGTTTCAAAGGAGAGGATGCTGAGATGCTAATTAATCATGGGACTCTCAATGGAAACTTTGTGAAAGAGGGCGAAGACTTTCCTTATTGTGGATTTCCGGAACCATGGTTTGACTGGGTGACTGGAAGAGTAATACCTGGACTGGAGGTATTTTTCGGGGAGAAACTGAAGATCGATATAGAGGTGGCCAAATTAGAGCAGGAGAAGACAGAGGATTGGGTGGATAAACTGGAAGATGGAATGATGGCAGCTCTGATGGTGCCTGAGCAGCCTGGGGAGATCAATGCCTTGATCAACGAGGCCGTAGCTGAGGATCTTGCAAAGCTTATTGTTCCTGCCAATGGGCGTACCAGTGCATGGGTTTGGGAGAAAGAGACCGAAATTGTAATGAGCATTAAGGCTGAGAATAAGCTCGAACCTGAAACTGATAACCCCACCAATATTCCAAAAATTGCCAACGATGTAACCCCACTTGCAATTGATAATAATATTTTCGATTCCGCGTATTTTGATTTGTCTTTTTACGATGAAACCACATTAGCACAAGATATCGCTTATATAGAAGAATTAATTAAAAAAAACCAAGAAAGGAAGGTAATGCCTATTCAAGAGGAAACTATTTTAATAGACTTAGGCATTGATGAGAATCCAAAACAGGTGCGCATTGCTTCCACGCTGAATGAGGAAGAGAAGGGTGCTCTGGTAGCATTACTGCACGAATATAGTGATGTGTTTGCATGGTCTTACCAAGATATGCCCGGCATTGATCCAGACATAGTGCAGCACCATATACCACTCAAGGAAGGAGCCAAGCCAGTAAAACAAAAGTTTCATCGTATGAAGCCAGATCTGATGCTGAAGATTAAGGACGAGGTTACGAAGTTGCTAGATGTAGGGTTTATCAAGGCAGTACAACAAACCGATTGGGTAGCTAATATAGTGCCAGTACCTAAGAAGGATGGGAAGATAAGAATGTGTGTGGACTACAGAGATCTTAACCAGGCGTGCCCTAAAGATGACTTTCCTCTACCTCATATTAACGTTTTGGTTGATAACACGGCGGGGAGTGCTATGATGTCCTTTATGGACGGGTTTTTAGGATACAACCAAATCAGTATGGCCCCAAAAGATATGAGTAAAACCACTTTTGTGACGGAATGGGGCATATACGCTTACACAGTTATGCTGTTTGGGTTGAAGAATGCAGGGGCAACATATCAGAGAATGGCTACCGCGCTCTTGCATGACATGATGCACAAGGAAGTGGAGGTATACGTCGATAACATGATTGTCAAATCAGATACTAGAGAAGGGCACATAGAGTGTTTGAAAAAGTTCTTTGATAGGATCAGGAGGTACAAGTTAAGGTTGAATCCGTCCAAGTGTGCCTTCGGAGTTGCCTCTGGGAAACTACTGGGGTATGTAGTAAGCAGTAGGGGCATAGAAGTTGACCCGATAAAGATCAAGGCGATTCAAGAAATGGCACCTCCTAAAACAGAGAAAGAGATCAGAGATTTTTTGGGACGATTACAGTACATTAGCCGTTTCATCACAAAAATGACAACAACTTGCGAGCCAATCTTTAAGTTGTTGAAAAAAGGAAAGCCCAAAGAATGGAACTACCAATGTCAGCAGGCTTTTGATGCAGTTAAGAAATACCTATTGAACCCGCCAATATTGAGACCCCCTAGGCCTGGCAAACCACTATTGTTGTACTTGTCAGTTTTTGAGGAGGCACTTGGGAGTATGTTGGCGCAAGAAAACGATCAGGGTGGCGAATATGCTATCTATTACTTGAGCAAGAAGTTGCATGGGTACGAAGCCCGATACTCACCTATCGAGAAATCCTGTTTCGCTTTGGTATGGGCAGTAAAGAAGTTGAGGCATATATTGTTGAGCTATGAAGTCTGGGTGGTAGCTCGTATGGATCTTGTTAAATATTTGTTCAAAAAAGCTGTATTAAGTGGGAGAATATCTCGGTGGTCAGCTATACTAGTGGGATTTGACCTGAAGCATGTTACACGGAAAACCATCAAGGGACGGGCGATAGCAGAGCACTGCGCAGAACATCTAGTCCAAGGGGCAGTTCTTGACGATGATTTCCCAGACGAGGATGTCCTAACGGTGGAGGAAGCAGTAATATGGAAAATGTATTTCGATGGGGCATCAAATCAGTACAGGGATGGGATAGGTGTGTTGTTAATCGCTCCGGATGGTTCGCATATCCCAATCTCTATAAAGCTGGGTTTTGAGAACTCCAACAACATGGCAGAATACGAGGCGTGCATTGCAGGAATGGAAGCCCTGTTGGCATTAGGAGTACGAAAGGTAGAAGTATATGGTGATTCTGCATTGGTAATATCGTAGGTTCAGAGGATTTGGAAAACCAAGGAAGAGCATTTGAAACCATACCAGGGGTATTTAGAAGAGTTGACCCGGAGATTTGATGAGGTAACCTATACCCCACTTCCTAGAACATACAATCAGTTCGCCGACGCTCTGGCAACACTTGCTTCCATGATCAATGTACTGGAAGGAGCCCCGATAAAGCCACTGATCATCCAGTAGAAGTCCCGACTGGCCTATGAAGAGACAGTATTGTTAATAGATGTAGAGCCTAATGACGGGAGGCCTTGGTACTATGATATCAGGAATTGGGTAGAAAAAGGAGAATACCCCGAGGGTGCAAACAAGAAAGATCGACGAGCATTACGACTCATGGCTACCCAGTACATCTTGTGTAGAGGGGAATTGTACAGGAGGTCGTATGATGGAATTCACTTGTTGTGTGTAGATGAAGAGAAAGCTCAAGTTCTCATAAAAGAGGTACACGAAGGGGTATGTGGGCCTCACATGAATGGTAGGATGCTAGTTAAGAAGATAGTGCGCATGGGATACTTTTGGACAACTATGATAGGTGACTGTGCAGAATATATGAAGAAATGCCACCAATGCCAGATACATGCTAACATGGACTACATGCCGCCAGTCGAACTACATCAGATGACATCGCCTTGGCCATTTTCGACATGGGGCGTTGACATAATCGGGGAAGTGAAACCTAAGGCTTCGGGAGGATATAGATACATCCTGGTTGCCATCGACTACTTTACAAAGTGGGTGGAAGCAGCCGCATATGTAGAACTTAAGTTATCTCATGTCGCGAGATTTATTGAGCAGCATCTCATTTGTCGGTATGGAGTACCGCATGAGGTAATATCAGATAATGGGTTACATTTCAAGAGTGAGGTTCAAGTGCTTCCTGAGAAATACCACATCCAGCATCACAAATCTTCCCCATACCGACCCCAGACCAATGGAGCTGTGGAAGTTGCCAATAAGAATATTAAGACGATCTTGAAGAAGAGCGTGATCACATACAAGGATTGGGCGGAAAGGCTACCATTTGCACTGTGGGGATATCATACATCCATCCGAACCTCGACCGGGGCAACACCGTACTCTCTAGTATATGGAATGGAAGCAGTATTACCAGTAGAAATGGAAGTGGGCTCACTCAGGGTGATGATAGAAAGTCAGCTACCAGAAACTGAATGGGTAAAAAGTAGATATGAGCAGTTAGCATTGATCGACGAAAGAAGGTTGCAAGCTTTATACCATGTACAAGGTTACCAAAGGAGGATAGCGAGGGCATTCAATAAAAGGGTAAGACCTAGGGGATTGAAGGAGGGGGATTTGGTATTAAAGCAATTGCAAGCTCCAGTATTTGACCCCAGGGGCAAGTTCAGGCCAAGTTGGATGGGCCCATATATCATCAAGACCATCATGTCAGGTGGTGCGGTTTAGATAATGGATGGGGATGGCAATGAACTCATGCAGCCGGTTAATATGGACAGGCTACGAAAATACCATGTTTGAGGAGAGACCACACGAACTACGAGGACCTGATTTCCCAAAGAGATTAACTACTCAAGGTGTTGGATTAAAAGTGGGAATACGTAGGCAACCCTTAGAGGGTGAGGTCTAAATCACGACAAAGAAAAATTCAATCAAGGGATTGCAATGGTGTCTGTAAAGATTCTCGTTTAATGCAAAAATCTATTAAATAATGAAATCTTGAAAAAGCAACAACCAGCATATCTTGGCTATTTTTATTTGGTTCGAAAAAAAAAAAAAAAAAAGCGAGAAAATAATGCTAATTGAGGTGTAATCGGATTAAGCTATGCCACTATACGTTGGGTCCCTTCTGCTTTTTGGCAGACCCTTCCCGTCCTTCTTGCACTTTCCTTTTGTATTGAACCTCCTTGGCCTTTTCTTGATCCGCAATCAGCCATTCGCAGTATGACGCAGGAAGGCTCACCACGGTTGGGGCACGCAGGTTGCCAATTTGGGGCCGCTTCTTCCACATCGACAAGACTCGCTCGATAATCCGTGTAGAAATAGGGCAAATGTACCCGGTGTGGTCCCTATCGACAGCATATTGATTTCTCCCAAACTGGTGCATGATGCGGGTTGTAGGACAATAGGATATTTTATGGAGACCAATTAACATCACACTACTAGAGAAGACGAGTTCAGTTGTCATTTGGCTGATGCGCCACCAAGGGCAGTACCAACAAACAGCGTGGCAAGTGAGGGAGTTCAGGAACTTACCCAGGTCGTCAGATTGTGGAAAGGGTTTGATCAGGTGCCGATGCCGATAGTGTTCAGGAAGGTAATCAGATAGGTCTTTTGATGGCGCTTCGACCAATTGTAACCGCTCATATAGCCATATCTAGAATGGGGAAAGAGGGGCATTAAGTAGAGATTGAGAAAAAAGAAAATGAAGAAATTAATTAATCACCTGTAATAAGAGAGGGCTCCCGCGGGACAAACTAGTTTTTGCCCTAGCAGCATCGTCTAAGCCGTTAAGAGTCTCAGCCAGAATAACCATGCAAAGGTTTTGGGTGCCCATATGTTTCACCAGGTGAAAGAGAGATAGGTCCACAGCGTATAGATCTTGGACCAACAGGTACCCAGCCAGTACACAAAAACAGAGAGCCTTCGAGGAATAATCATTGGGTGAAGAGGGACGGTTGAAGATGTAGCACACTAGAGGCTCTAAGTCCATGGTAGAATTCTTGCACCAAGATTTGGCTTGCCGCACAGAGACGTCTAAAGCTGAGGCCAGTTCAGACAAATCCGGTACCGATATAGAAGGGAGTAAGACCTCATGGAAGTTCTGCATATTGAGAATAGCCCCGAACTCTTCAAAAGTGGGGCACAATTCCACATTATTGAAACGGAAAACGTGACGGTGAGGATCCCAATAGTCTATAACAGTTGATAGGAAAGGATCATTGATTTTAACTTGATAGAGGTGGCTTAGAGCAGACAAGTGAAACAGTTGCAGTCGTTGGCGCGCACCATGCGTGGGTGATGTCAACCATTTTTTGATGTCGAAGAGTGAAAAAGGAGCCGCCATAACCAAAGGGAGAGGTGTTGTGGGTATAGAGTATGAATGGGATATATATGAGTGCGAAACCCTAAAAACCACCCAAGCATGCGCACGCACACTTCACTGAGCATACGCACAGCACATCATGCATACGCACCACTTCTATGTGCGTATGCATGATTCTCTCCCTTCTATATTTACAATTTCTCACCTACCGTTTGAATTGCAAGGTAGGTTTATTTCCCAAGTAATTAAAAAAGAAAGCTACTTTTGACTTGCTGTGCCTTTACAACTTTAAGGGTAGGTTTATTTCTTAAAGATTAAAAAAGGGAAAAGGACTACTTACGAGGTGGACAAAAGAATGCAAAGAGGTGAAGAAATAGAGATAAAATACTACATCTTCTAGAAAGTACATTAAAGCTAAATAGTACCAAAATGTGCTAGACAAAGTTAAAACTAGTTTAAGTACAGTCCCATAAAAGTGAAACTAATTGTCCATAGGGTAAGAAAGAGAAACTAGGTGGGCCCGCCGCGGCGTCCACTGGTACTTCGACTCCGGCTACTAGTCCCCGTGAAGAGCTACCCACCTGCTGCGAGGCAAAGTCTTCTGTACCACCACCGCCGTCGCTTCTATCTCCGCTAGGAGGACCACCTCCGCCAGGAGGACCACCTCCACCGGGAAGGTCGCCAGGAGGGAATGGGCCACCATGTAGTTTGCACGAGTAGTCAATCACCATAGCTTTTAAACTCCCAATTAGCTGAATCATATCAGCTGATTTGGTCCTATTAAGCTGCAAGAAAATAAAATGGGAAGGCGTTAGCCATAGGTCATGCATGTGCATTCTTATTCATGTAACAGGAATAGGGAAGGAAGCCTGTGGAAAGTTAAAAGGAAAATATTTTTAACGGGAGTTCTTTATGATAGGAATAAAGTTGCTTTATGGAAAGAAAAGATGCAGTGTGGTGCACATGCACCTTAATATCACGCGTGCGTGGTATTTCAAATTTGGAAGGGCATTCATAATATTCAGAGATCTGCTGTGGAGATTTCGTACAGCACCTTGATTGGGCAATTGACTGGGATGCTGTGGGGCCAGTCACATTTCGAAAATGGAATGTTTTTTCTTTGGGATTGCTATGGAGTCCCAAACTTTTTGGGATTAGCTGCGGGAATCCCACGTCATCTCTATATTGCGTATGCCTTGACTGGGATGCTGCGAGACCAGTCATGGCGCTTTATCATCTAGAATTGCTGCGGGGTTCTAGAACGTTTTGAGGGGCTTGCTGCGGGGGCCCCACCTAATTTCTATTGCACTTTCGAACTACGCGCGGGTCTGATCTTTGCGAAGTACGTAGGCAGTTGGATGCGTCCAACCCGACCCCATGCATTTGCATGAATGATTTGCATAGGGACAAAATGTCTGGTCTATGGATTTTCTTCCGAAGTTCAACCTATGATTTGGGAAGAATTCGGAAGAGGGGCAACTGTAGACACCCTATTTTGTCCCCATATTTTTATGAGTTCCCGATGATGAGGTCCGTAAAGTTTGCTGCCAATCCTAGGTTCCTTTTCTGATGAATTGAGTGAGTGTATTGATTAGTACGTACAAATGGTTGTGTACGTGCGCGCACACACGATCATAGCCCTTAAAAGTGAGTAAAATGGAAGGGATTGGGATGATGCGTACACATGAATGGGATATGCATACGCGTGACACCACTATGCGTACGCATAGTGTGGTTATGCATACACATGGCCCACTTTGCGTACGCATAACTTGTGCGGATAATTCAGAATTATGCGTATGCATTAGACAGCCATGCGTACGCACCGTTTGATCGCGCATACGCGTGGAAATCTTTATTTTTCTTATTTTTCGGGATAATCTCCCCAAATCATGGGGAGGGGGTTCGCAACCTACCTTTTAGGAACAAGAGGAGCGGCTAGAAAAGCTCCTAGGGTTCTAAAGGTTAACCTAATCCTTCCCTATATATAGCTAAGTATAGGGTTTGGGAGGGGGGCTGATTTTGGAGTTTTTGGAGGCTAGGGAAACGAGAGAAAAAGAGAAAACTGAGAGAGAGAGAAAGAGAAAGAACCAGGAAGGATTGGCAGTGGACCTGAGGGGACAATCAATCTATATTCTGCTGTTGGTAAAATATTCCCCACTTGGCCTATTTAATTTATTTGCATATTGGAATGATCTGCTGATTATTCACATGTGTTTTAGGAATAGTTTTGATGATGATTTATAATCAAATATGCATGCTTAGTACTGTGGTCATGGGTTTAGGATTGGTTCAATTGTAGGAAAAATTGTGATTTAATTTTAGATCATGGCGCGCGTGCACATGAAGGTGTGCGCACGATTTGTTTGCCATGCGTACGCTTATAAATGCACATACGCGTGTATATGAATGCGCACGCCCATATTGATTATGCGTACGCGTGAAAATAGGTTTAACCACATGTTTTGCAGAGTAGTAAATCAAATGTGCGTACGCGTGTCACTATGCACGTACGCTTTGTCTTTTGATGCGTACGCGCGTTAATCTATGCGCGCGTTTGTTTTATAGTGCGTACGCATATTTAACCGTTGGTGTTGCAGGAATTAAAGTAATGCGTACGTGTAGCTTGCAAGACGCACGCATAAGGTCCCCATGCGTACGCACGGTTGGGTGTGCGTACGCATGGTTTGGTTCTAATCTCACTTTTTTTACTTTTCCTACCTTTTTTTCGTTACTTCCTGATTCCTACTTTTCTCACCTTTCTTCTATTAGTTTTTTTTTATTGTTTCCTGATTCCCCTTTATTACCTTTTCTTTACTTTGTTTATTATTTCTTTCATTTCATTTATTTGTTATTCCTTTTTATTCTATCTTGTAAATACATATTCTTTAACCGCTTGCATATTGTATAAATGTCATAGTGTGTGTATTTTAATTCTTTGCATGAATAGGAGTAATTTTAATTAAATTAAATAATTAAATATGATTAATAGACATAAAATGGGGGCCGATTTACGGATCGGGCGCCACTGGGTGCCTAACACCTTCCTAATGGCGTATCCTAGTTCCGAACCTAATCTGGTAATGACGAGTTAGACCCTTGCAAGGGGTCAGTTTGGTTCCCGAGTTTTCCTGGGTGGCAACTCCTCTCCGTGCTAGTCCTTTGAGGCTAGTGCGTATTCCCGAGCCGTGCGTGCTCGCGGGGCGCGGCACTCACACCTGCTTTCTTGGGTGATCATCATCATCCGGACTACCCATCTCTCTCTCTTTCAATCCCTCAAGGGGATAATTAAATGTATACGGCCAGGGTGGTGGTGAGATGGGAATTGTACGTGGTTTGGGAGATGGAACTGACAAATAGAGAAAGAGTAGCGAGGGAAGGAAGAAGGCTATTAAACCTTAAGTGGTAAATGCACAATTCAGTGAAGAAGCTGAGCTAGGCAGGGGGGACAGGGCTTCACGTTGTATTGGGTCTTCGGTCACTGTGAACCGCCGTTTTGGACGCTCGAGGTCTATCAATTAATTCCCATTTATTCATTAATTAATTATTACCTATGGCTTGTCAACGCGCATTTTATTTGGATCTGGCTCTTTCTCAAGTGAAAGCACCCCGCATTTTATGGCTCATTCGTCAAAATGGTTTTTTCTCTACCATATATTGAATGATTGAAATATTTTTAATCAATCAGAATTTATAGTCAAGTCATTCTTGAAGTTGATGGGGATACTGAATCTTTTTCCACGCTAACACATATAGTACGTACAACAGCTAGTAATGCTATGGGGCCTCCACAAAGTTATGGCACATGGTAGAGCCCACTGAAATCACGCTGGCAGAGGTTTACTCACCCTTGGCTAACTAGGCCAACATGTGATTGCTTTAGTGGAAATACCTTTTTCCAAGGGGAAATAGAAAGTGATCCAATTTTCCGAATGCATTAATTAATTATTAATTATGCCACCACAAGGTGTCAATCAAGGTTGGTGCATATATTGAAGTACAACCTCCATGATTTAATGAGTGAGGCTCCCATCCACCCTCAGGCCTTAGTGCATGCGTGTCTGCATGGGACATGATTACCGAAGAAGATCGACCTAAAGTTTTTTATTTAATTATCTCTTCACATGGAGAGACGCTTGCTTGAATGGCGAAGGTGGTGTAGTTTGGGGGCCGGCACGCAAACACTTAATTTGTGACGAATAAAACCATGCAACCGCTCAACTCAATGAGTTATCCCCATCATTGGACACTTTGAATGGCAAAAGCGACTTTAATTAGATTGATAATCACTATTTAAAACTATGATCATTGCTAAATTAAAATTACGTAGATGTAGCAAATAAGAGGTAAAAAGGCAGGGATGCCACTAGCTGCTTTGAGGAATGGCCACTAGCAGATGCTTTGAGGAATGCCTTATCAAGAGAGAGGTAGTTTGAGGTGAATAAAGTGAAACATGACCCGAAAACTAACGATTAAGAATTTGAAGTAAACTTCATTGCTCCTTGAAGCTGACAGGGTCCAGAAATAACTACATCAAGTGATAATCACAACCAGTCAATTAATCATGTTAGGTAAGGAAATTATCAGTGCAGTCCGGCCAGTATCACGGTGTCTAAACAACAATTAATTGATAATCGTTTGAGATCTGGTCCTCAGAAATCCGAGTATACAGCTGGCCAGATTTTATGTAAAAGATAATGACGAGTTGACGAATTATATTATTAAACGAGAGTACGTGAATATTTTCAGTCAAACTTTTTCCCTAAATCTGAATTTTACTAGGTTTGTTATGATTAACCCAATTGGGAACATGCCCCTTATCTATCTTACTTTAATCATGATATTCACAATTACCATAATTACAAACTTGAGAACCAATTAAGTTCCATGCACCAAAACAGATCATATATCATTATCAAATATATAGTTGATGGATGTGATGCTTATCATAATTGCTCACTTATCGTTTTTCCTGTTTTACACACTAATGTAAATCATAAATCAGCATTAATAGGACCACCAGCTTGTGCTAGTTTCCTAAGGTTTTCAATGATCATAACCAGTTTTGTGTTGAGCCGATTCACAAAGCACTTCGGCAGCCATCCTGCAGGATCCAACTGGTCCAATTATAACACCACCACAAAACATGAGCTTATGGTATTTCAAGCTTTAATCTAAATGGAAAAAAGTGCATTTATAAATAAGTAAGATGAGAGTTTCTGCTGATCGAAGAAGTTGATTACCTGAACAACATAAGTGACCATACAGGAGTCATCTTCAAGCTTTTCCACAACCCACCCTGACTGCAGCAGTAGTCCTCTGATTGAATTGTTTTGCTTTGGCTGCAATCCGGCAGCTATCTCTTTTGGCAGTGAAGCTACCGCCACCACCTGCAAAACCCAGTTAGTTTTTTTTCGCAGTACAAATGAGAGAGACATTAAGGGGGGAAATTAAAATGCTCCATAATTATACCCTTTAAGGTTACTTTAAACTATTTACCAGGGTTCCATCATCCATAGTCTCACGTCGCTCATAAACAATGAATTCTCTGTTCCTGAAGAGGGGTTTAGAGCTCTCTCCAAACCTTAGACGGATAATGCTGAGGTTATCTTCAAGTTCTTTTATGTATCTGGCTTCTACCAGATCAGGATCCCATTGCTGGTTAAATTAGTGAAAATGCAACAACAAAAGGTTAATGAAACGTCATACATACATATGGTATATATTTAACTTAAATGTAGCTAGACCATTTAGCTGTGCTTCTTAAATAAGATTTTTTTTTTTTTTTTTTTTTTTTTTAATCACATAGAAGCACTATCAAGATGACTTTGCAATGTATCATGCATAAAATAACGAAGTAGCCACATTTTGTCATTGCCATAGAAGACAATAACGATAGAAAGAACTGTCCGGACGGGTGTCATATAATGGACAAAGCTAGGGACAAAAGTTTTCTTTTCACTGGGCTGAATTGGATGTCTCAATAAGTTAAATTATCCTCATATCTCCACAATTGTCGGTAGAACTTGAAAATTGAAATACACCTTTGCAGCATCGATAGCATTCGCCACAGTGATGAATTGTTGGGGCGAAACTGATCTGAGCAACCAGCGGCTACGAAAGATGTGGAATGATCCAGACCTGCGTTTTGATATCTCCACTCCGTTGTCAAGCGCAAGAACCTTCCATCCGTCATTGCTACTCCCCACCCTGTTTGGGTCTGAAGCTGACAGTAACTCCTGTATACAGCTCTCACTTGCAAATTGCACATACCTTTTCAGAGAATCCTCGCTAATGGACCTTAATTTGAAAACTCAAAAGGCAGCTGATTACACAATGGAAACACAACACAATTCTGGGAGTAGCTTGAAAAATATTTAATGAAACAGTGGAAAGAGTGAAAACAAAGTTAGCAGTTACCAGGATCGGGTGCAAGGCGCTGGTGGACTGCTCATCTTAGTTGGTCTTCTTTTTGCATCAAGGAAATCAAGAAGATGTGGAAGGATACATATATATGTATGAGAGAGAGAGAGAGAGAGAAGGTGGAGGAGAGAGAGTAGAGGTTTAAGATTGTTTTGAGTGGGGAGGATGAGAAGTGTAGAATAATATGAAGTGGGCCGGGGTGATTGATGCACATGCGAATGCCAGAAGAACCTCCATGATTATTGATTAGAACTGCACGTCCCTTTCTCTCTCTCTCTCTAAAGAAAGATTCTTTCCTTGGAAAAGAGCTGCAAAGTTCAGGGGTAGGGAAGAGGATGCACATGGTGTGTTGGTGGCTTTTTAAGAAAAAATAAAAGGCAAAGAGAGGAGAGAAAAAGACAACTAAGACTTTAAAAAAAGAAAAGACTCAAACTAAAGGCAGACGAATAAAATTTTGAACTCATTTATATATTTACTTAAGCTTGCCTGGTTAAGGGTGACAAAGACCCTCATAAGGTCCCCCCCAATCACGTGCCAGTGAAAAAGCCTAAATTGACATATATACCAAACATGAAGGTGGACAATCTTGCCTACAATTGGTAAGAGAAAAGTCTTTTTATTTTATCAATTTAGGTTTAATTTCTCTGGAGAGCATTTTAAGAATTAATTCTCGAATACACCAGGCCAATGTGGGAGAGTACGCCTTTAAGATTGCCCGGAAAGGAATTTAGTCAAGATGTGCACAAACTGATCCGGATACTCTTACCATCAAAAAAAGAAAAATGAGGAAGAATAAGAAGATGGACAAACCGACCTGGTCCCAATCTATTGTTCTGCCAAGCTCCTTGCACGCTAGTAGTTAATTGTACTTTCTCGTCGTCCATTCCATTGTACTTGGTCGTCGTTCCCTTCATTTTGATATAATTAAAAATGTTTATGCACTGTCTAGGTGATAATTCAATTCACCTTTCTGCATAAGTGTGCACAACTCCGGACTTTGGACCCTTCTGTTGATTCCCATATGCTTGCAGTTGCAGGGTATGGCGTGGTAAAAGACACACAAGACAGTATCGTTTCCTCATGAACAATTCATTATTTAAGAAACCAAGAAATGACCATCTAAGTTACCATGCATGAAGGTTTATGACCAAACTCACTGTATTTAATTTGGATATTCAAATCAATCTTTTGGAATCAGAAGGGAATGACATTCATCCAAGGTAAACGTCTCGTTGAGTTCATAATTATTTCCAACTAATTGAAAACAAAGATGTTCGAGTCTAAAGGATCTAAGATGGCAGCTGTTCCTGCCTTAGGAAGCCCTTTGCTTTCAAGCTCTCTACTGTGTCACGGATAGCATCTTCAATTGGTGTAAAGACTAGCCCCAGATCAATCAACCTCTTTGCCGCATCTTTACATGCCGTCAAGCCTGGCTGGGTCTCCCCAGTAAACCTGTATATGACTCCAGTTTAGAACTACCATAATTTGAAACCAGATAAAAGAAATATTTAAGCATAAAAATATTATTGATCACTGCTAAAAATTAATATAGGGCAGAAAAACTGAATTGAGAAAATTCCAAAATGGCTTATAATACCAATAATAACCTCTATCTTGTTTTGTCACACACACACACACACACACACATATATATATAAGGATTGGCTATTTAAAACTAGACTTCCAGGTTGTCCTGTTTTCTTTTAACATGCTTTCCCAACTGACCTTACTCTCACTTGCCAGCTTGAAGACCTTACTCTCATGGAAAATCAATGCCTTCCTTGCAAAGGATTGAAGTTGACATGTAACAGAAACGTCATTATTTACTAGATTAATATGCAACATGATAACAAATGATGTTAAAATAACTGCATTCTGGTGATCTTTCAAAAAGGTCCAGGGTAAGCTGAAGAAAGGAAATCATTGCAACTGATGCACATCATCTTTGAAATTCAGCATTTGTTTGTTTAGGCCAATACTGGAGATAAAGAAAATCAGCTCCAAACACATTTTCCAAGGTTCAGTCACTAAATTAAAGCACCGTTTCTTAAGAAAAATATTGCTTGGCTGTATAATACTACATAGCCCTATGCATAAATTACGTAATCTAAAGATACTTAGCTGATGTACGTTGGGGAAAAGTAACAGATAGACTTCCAGAAGCCCATATCTTCTAATCATTTTTCTGATTTTTAAATTGTACAATTTTAATCTTAAAAAGTAAAAAAAAAAATTAAATAAACGTTCATGATAGATGAGAAACTTCAATAGGATTCCAGGGGAGCATCTGAATCGTAAAGCAACAACAAGGACAGGTAGAGAGCATCCAAAACAAAAGGCAGAATACACGCGGCAATGGAAAATGACTAAGAAATATGAGGGAACCCCATTCTCTTGTGACAGTTTAGAACTGATGTATTGAACAGGACCAAATTAAAGTAAGATAATGCTGTTCAAAATTCATATGTTTAGGCAGCAAGAGCAGTTCCTACAAAGCCAACAAAGAAAATGGGCCTATAAAAAGACAAAAAGACTTCCATCTAGCTAAATTATTGTAATATACAAAACAGCAATTGGAGAAATCCTGCGTTTGTTGGGTGGAGCCACAATTGATAACAATCATGAAAAGCATTGGGTAAGTGGTAACATGACAAAGGATAAGCATTAGAGAGGTTTCAAAACCTCATGTCCACTTGTGCATCACATGGAGCATGATTATTACACTTCTCTGGTGTCATTCAACTTCAGTCTGAATTGTCTACTGCTTTTTTTTGGATTAACACTTTTCTCCTAATCTTGAGTTACTGCTTGACAGAGTCAAAAGCCAAATTCTTCACAAATAATAGAATTTTTACTGCTTACAGTATGATTGATCACCATTCACCAACCTCACCTCTAGTACAAAGTAGTATTGGGTTCCCTCTGTATTCTACTAATTACTATTCTCTTCCATTGCTTTCAATCTTTCATTCCCACCAAGGATTTCTAGAGGTCCCCACAGCCATATGAGATGTCATTCCCAATAGCCTCTATTCTTATCATTACAGAGAGGGCAAGGAGCACACAAATTTTAAGTGCGCAGGACACTAACTTGCTAGTAAGTGCAGTTCATGGATAAGGAATATCATAAAGATTTATTCCTAGATTTGAATGGAGTCAGGATGAGGGGCTATTCTTCATGGCTCTATGCTCACTAGCTAAGTGCCCAGTGTTCTAGCATCTCCACCACCACCAACACCACCACCACATGAACAAGACAACAATGAACCATGTTTAAGATAACATTTTCTGTGTTTTCTTTCCTCATATCAACAATTAAATCTAGACATGATTAGGAAGTTTTTCATCAATTTAGTATATGAAAGAGATGAAAAGGAGTAATTTTATAAATTGGTTCCCAAGTAACTAAGCGCTAAAAGTTATCAAATTTGAATTCAATGTTGCTCCTCGCACATTACATTTGATACTACCCATTCCTCTTAGATGGGTACAAAACCTACAGAAATAACCAAACCTTGTAAGTCACTAAATAATTTTTAAAAAGAAAAATAAAATGGTAACAGTAAATCACTATTTAAACACGCGCAAAAAATTCAGAAAATGCATAAGACTATCTATAACATGGACATTATTATACAACAAAGCCATAAAGTTTACACTTAGGGGGCACAAAATACAAACCTGTGAACTGGAAACTCAGGGAAGAGTTTTGAGACTCTCTCAGCAAAGTCACCAAACTGATAGATACCATCAGTGCAAAGATATCTACCAGAAACATTAGGAGTCTCAAATAGCAACATTTGTGCCTTTGCCACATCTTTAACGTGCACAGCCCCCAACCAGTGATATTCCTGAGTGTCTTTTGATCCCTGCAGCAGCTGTTGCAATACAGCACAACTTGCATTTAGACTAGGTTGCAAGAGTGAACCAAGGCACGTCGCTGGATGGATCGCCACAACATCCATTCCATTCTTCTCCGCAAATTCCCATGCCGCCCTCTCTGCCAGCGTCTTTGACACTGGATACCATTTCTACCACATCAAGAAAAGCAAATGGAGCAGGGTAAGAGAAAAACTCTGTTAACTGAGTGCCTTAAACACCATTAAATATATATATAATATTTTATAATGCATATCCTCCAGTCAAGCGTTAAAGAAACTAAGACCGTGAAATTTTAAACTAGTGTGGAAGAACACAATGTTGGGCTGATTCAAAATGAACCAAATTGGGTAACTTGCTAGTCAACATGAAGGCACTACTATTGATTGGTAGATATATGATATATGCCACAAGCTGAAAGCAAACTACGTTATTACTAATGGATCCATTGTAATTTAAGTGGTATTGAAGATACAAATCCATCTTCTTGAATGGGACCACGTGAAAATTTTAGAATGATCACCACAATTAGTGTTAAAGGAACAATTTTTAAAAATTCATGAAATTCTTTTTTTTTTTTAATTTAATTTTCAATCCCATTTGTAATAATGACTGTCATTTTTTTGAATTTTTCCATTTACAAATATGGATTTTATTGGAAAATTTTTATATGTGAAACTCAATAAAACAATTCAATTCACATGGGACGAGGAGCCCTAAATATTTCTTTTGTTTTCTCTCTGTGTCTAGAATTTCAGTCAAATTAATATTTAAGAAAGAAAGTGAACTCAAGTGGCTTGGTGGTTACACCATTATCATTAAACTACTTTTAGCTAGGGGTGTTCGTGATTCGGTTTTAGGGTAGATTTCAAACCAAACCATTATACTTCGGTTTTTTGCTTCCCAAACCAAAACCAAACCATACTATAAAAAAACCAAATCAAACCAAACCATAAAATTTCGATTTGGTTCGGTTTGGTTTTGGTTTTATCCTATCAAGTAGCAACAAATAATTGAAAATGGAAAAAATGACAAGTCAATCTTCAAATAAAAATATTTTTAATAAAATCATTACATTAGCAACTAAAAAAAACATTAAACATTATATCAAAATGGAAAAGTATTGACTTATGTCAATCCAAGTTCAAATCTCCAATCTAATATATGCCAATATCTCACACAACATTAATAGCTAGTTTAATACATGCCAATCTAATAAATAAAAAAACAATAAGAAAATTAAAATCTATAAAAACAAGTCCATTTCAAACGTTTTTATTCCAATAGTATATTACTATTTTGAATCTATTACCTATTCTTCCCTTATTAGAATAGAAAATTTACAAACTAAGTTTAATATGTAATATATAAAATTATATATATAATATGTTTTTCGGTTTTTCGGTTTGGTTTGGATTTTTTAAACATGAAAACCAAAACCAAACCAATTTAATTCGGTTTTCTAAAATTGAAAACAAAACCAAACCTAATGACAAAAAAACCCAACCAAACTTGGTTTTCGATTTTAACCACAACCATGAACACCCTACTTTAGCTCTATATATATATATGTATCATAACTATGGTGTGGTGTGTACTTTTCAAAACAAAAACAGCTTACTGTTTGATATTAATTAGTTACAATCTTATCATTAAACTACTTTTAGCCCATGAACATCCAGCATTTTCCTTTCCTTTAATCATCGCTCATCTAAAAGTAGGAAATACAATACAAACTTGATATGAATCCAACTTAATTGTAGGAAAATTAAAGAGAAAAGGAAAGAGCGATGAGAGAGAGAGAGGGTAGGTAGGGAGTAGGGACCTGGCGAGACTTGCAGTAATCGAGATCGGTCCAAGAGGACTCGTGGAAGACGGTGTTGGGAGGCCAAGTGGGGTTGGGAACCATTGCAGAAATGGAGGAAGTGACCACCACGCGCCTGACTTTGAACCTCCTCGCTGCTTCCAGAACGTTCAGCGTCCCCTGCACCGCCGGCTCCACAAGCTCCTTCTGTGGGTCGTGGGGGTCCTCGAGGGTGCAGGGCGACGCCACGTGGAACACCCCCGTGCACCCTTCAATGGCCTTGGAGATTGCCCGGTCATCCAAGACGTTGGCCTCGTAGACGAGAAGGCGAACGTGGTCGGAGGCGGCGCCGGGAAGGGAGAAGAGGTGGGAGGCGTCGGAGCCGGGGTAGACAGAGGCGTGGATGGTGGTGTAGCCTTGTTGCAGTAGAGTCCGAACGAGCCAGGAGCCGATGAAGCCGTTAGCTCCTGTGACGCAAACGGCCTCCTTGTTCTGTTTCTTATTCATCTTGCATTCACTAGTTAGTAGTTGGTGTGGGAATTAAGGATTTGATGAGCAGTAGTGAGGAACCTGTTGAATGAGATGATGCGAGCTAGGAGAAAAGGAATTGAATCCTTGCCCAATTTGTGAGTCATGGATAGGGCTGAAAACGAGCTTAACTACTCATTAAGGGCTCGTAAGAAAGTTTGTTAAGCGCTCGGCTCGAGCTCGATCATTTAATAAATACGCCACATTCAAGCCCTAATCTTAGACTCGTTTAATAAACAAGCTGAGCTTAAGCATACCAAAGGTCAGCTCGTTTAGGCTCGTGAGCAGGCTTGTTTAGGGCTCGATGAGAAACTCATTTAGGGCTCGATTAGAAGCTCGTTAGTGAGCTCATTTAAGGGGTCATGAGTAGGGACATAATTGTCTCACTATACATTTTTTTTTGGGAATTATCTGGCTAAGGGTAGGCAATTACACATCAATACAAATGACTAATAACTTCATATTAAATGACTACAAACTTAACTAAGAAGGGCTAGTAACTGTGTTTATTTACCACTTACAACTTACCAGTAGCCGGACCAATCTCTAATTTCCCGCCCCCCTGCCCCCTCTTGTTTTTTGTTTTACGGCGTTGTTTTCTCTCTATATTGGATAACCCTAACCTAACCCTTCAAACTCTCATTTTTCTCCAAATCTCCAAGCCTCCAAGGTCTCTCTCTCTCTTTCTCCCTCTCTTTAACGGCGCCCTAAACCAAGCCCTAATCCCCTAACCGTCAACACCCTTGTCGGCGTGAAGTCATCACCGTCGATCGTTGAAGCATCGCCGACAGCCACTGTGAAGCCCTCTTTGCGAGCCAAAACCCCAACCATCATCACCAATTCACCGTTGAAGCATCGTCGACCCAAGCCTTTCTAGTCATCGTTGTCGCTTCACCGCCAAGCTACCACCATCTCACCACTATACATCACCCCTTCAAGCCTCGCCGTGAACTCTCGCCGTCGATCCATCGCCGTCAAGACTCTATCGTCGAGCCACCTCTATTTTCATCTCATATCCATTATCCGTTGAGCCCCTTTGCCATCGACGATTCTTCCCGCCTCAGATCCGTGGAGTCGCTATGTTATTTGTCGCCGTCGAATCTTCTGCCGCCGTTAACACCATCGTCGAGCGGCTGTCGGACCATCACTAACGAACTGTCACCATCAGATGTTGCTTTATCTCTATTTTCTATATCTCTATTTTTTAATGCTGAGTATATTGGATTGTTGGATATATGTTTCATTGTTTATGTGTTTTCTAGATGATTTTTAGTGTATATATTTCATTGTTTCGACAATTGCACTCAATAACTGTTTGAGGTTATGTTTATGAGAAGTGCTAATGTGCTATTACTGCTGATCTGAGAAAAATTGAGAGCTTTATTCTGCTTTGTGGGTTGTATACTTGTGTGAGGATCTTGTTTAGTTGTTTATTTGGATCTAATTTACTAGATTTTTACCCCTTGATTTGCTCGATTGCCCATCTCAAGTGGTGTTAAGGTTTAATGAAGCACAGAACTACCATTTAAGGGTTTTGGTGAAAAAAAAAATTTAAACGAGCCAAGCTCGAGCTCAAGCTCGAATTTGAGCTCGGCTTGTTAATTCTAAACGAGCCTAGCCGAGCTGAGCTTAACCTTTAATATTTTCTCACGAGCCGAGCTCGAGCTCAAAATTAAGGCTCGCTAAAAGCTCGGCTTGTTTACTAATGAACAAGCTTTCTAACGAGCCCGAGCTAAGCACTCTAAAGCTCGGCTCGGCTCGGCTCATTTGCAGCCCTAGTTATGGATCGAGTACGGTCATTTTCAGAATGGGGGGATTGGGATTTGGTTTATTTTTACACAAATTCTTAACTAGGCTTGGCAATCTCAACCCAAACCCGTGAACCCCGTCCAAACCCACCCGTAATAAATGGGTTTGGGTGAAGTAAATTTTTAATTGGGTTGATAATGGGTTACCCATAACTGACCCAATTATAAATGTGTTGGTTATGGGTTAATCGCCAGAGCCGTTGGGTTTTTATTGGTAACTTAAACTAAAGGGTAGGGAGAGGGAAAGAGAGTAAGAGAGAGGAGAGGGTGTTAGGCAGCAACGAACACCGACGTTCAAACCAATCGTGACCATCGTCGCTGTCGAAGTCGAACCTAAATGGAAAGCTACAATGGAGTTTCAAAGGTTTCAAGGGATTTATATTTTTAGTCACCGTTTGCAACTCTAGATGAAGAGATCTGAGAGGTTGAAGACCACCGATGAACTGAAGAACATTGGCGAGAGTGATGATGTTCACCGGCAAGAAAGGGGGTGGATTTGAGAATCCCAACCTCTATCGTTGTCCAAATCTGTCTATCGTCGTCCAAATCTAAAGCTGATGCTACCGTTAACCATGGCTATTGTTAGGGGGCTAAATTTTCCACCAAGAATTTTCAGCTTAGTGCGGCACTAAGCAGCCCACTGCCTTAGCTAGCCTACTCGATTTCCACACTTGTATGGAAGTTCGAGAGAATGCAAGCATAAGCAACCCACACACACAAAGCAACCACGAATTACTTTTACAAGTGATAACTCACTTACCCAACTATATTCACAATTCCAAGAGAATAATAATCTGACCTTGGCTTATGAAACAAAACACTCTCTTCCAAAATGCATTACCAGGTTGCCCACAAATAGGCTCCAGCAACATATGGCAATTACATCCCAACTGCCTAGGAGTTACAATGCAGTTGACATCCCCAACAGTTAAGCTGACTGATCTAATTACAATGTGCCACACAAGCAAGGCAGTTACCTCTCAACTACGCCACAAAGACTGATGTAATACCAACCTGCCACTTGTCTCTCAACCAGCAGAGTGCTAGGCCACGCCCTAGCCACCCCCAAGCCTACATGCAAGTGTCTGGTTCGTGCCAACATCTTTGGCCATGTCCTTGCCCATGGCTACCTATCTTAAACCCACTGTTTAGTCACTATCATCAAGGCTGCCCGTGCCCTAAAGTTGCTACACATGCTATGCCATGCCTTCTCCCATGGCCATAGCCCTCAATCCAACTCATGCCAACTCATGCCAAGCCATGCCTACCCCATGGCCTTGGTCTTTGCCTCGTGCCAAGACATGCCTACTCCATAGCCTTGGTCTTTGCTGCTAAGTCAATGCGAAAAACAGACCCATGGCCATGTCCTTAGTCAGTCGCGTGCAAGGCTTCACCCATGCCTTGGCTTTTATTGCTTTACTTTGATGTGCCTTGGACTATGCCAAGTTGTGCTGCCATGCCTCGTTCATGGCTTGGGTGCTGCCCCTTAACAGGCACCAAGCTCAAGTCACAACCACCTCCTCCCCCAAAGACTCCTTAAGACGATTGGCAGACCAATAAGGGTTTACATCAAAACATACCAAAAGCAATAATGACTAGAATATACATAATTCCCACATTTATACAATTATCAAAGTAAAACCTATACTTTAATAATTAAAACAATAGCCAACTTGCTGCCCAATGCCACTAAGTGTCCAAGCTAAACACAAAGGCTACATGTGTCCTCCTATGTTGCTGCACGCCTTTACCCAACACACTGCCCACACTGCCACACTTATGCGCACAAATATACCACAAGCCAAGCCAAGCCAAGCCCTGACTTAATCCCAACTCTATATCCGCCTAAGGCATGCTACCCTTATGCCTTGGCCATGGCCTAACCAATTGCTAGGGGGCTAACAAACCACCCCCACCAGAAGAGTCTGACGCCCTCGTTGGATTAAACCTGTAAATACACCCCCACAATTCTTCCACACTACCACAAAACACCAACAGCATGAACTGTGTAATGAACCTTGCCTTTGTCTAGTTAGCCACGAACTCAAATATACAGCATTGCCTTTTCACCAAGCATCACTGCAAAGCCACCTCCTGTGGCCTTGTTGGTTACACCCCAACATTACAAAACCCAATATTGTATTGTCCACAACACTAATTGTACGCCACCAAGACAAGGCTGCCTATACCCATCCTGCAACAATTTACCCAGTTGTTGACAAAGTTGACAAGTTTACTGCCAAAAACACAATAGCATCACACCACACACTCCTACATACCAAACTTGTAACCAAATACACATCAATTTAAAAGTTGAAGAGGGTTAACCCTTGCATGGCCAACTGACTCTGCATCAACATCCTCTGCATTTTCCTCTGCATCCGCGATAGAATTCAACTTCTCTTTCATTGGACAGTTTCTAGCATAATGAGGCCCCTTGCAAATAAAACAGCCACTAAATTTGCTATTACCATTGCTACTCGAACTCCCCAAATCCTCATCGATATTGGATTTCGAGCCCTCATCACTATCATCCTCTTTCCTCTTGTCCTCGTCACTGGACATGGGTTTCTCCTTCTTGGAGTTTGAAGAAGTGCTAACCTCTCTATAGTCGACCAAATTGTCCGCAACCGCCATTGTTGTAGAAAGATCCTAAACCCCCTTCTTGCAAAGTTCAGCCTGGGCCATGATTGCAACCCAGAAATAAAACTGAACAACCTGTCCTCCTTTGACATATCTGTGATTTCAAGCATTAAAGAACTAAAATGCTTGACATAACCACGCACAGAACCATCGTGTCGTGCATCCCACACTACCCACGTAGTTTTCGTAGGAAAGAACTGTTCTCTAAGTTCCTTTTTCATTATTTCCCACAAAGAAATCTGACGACGACTCTCATCCCCAACTCTAGTTCTCCACCAAAGTTTTGTATCACCATCTAAAAACATGCTGGCCATGGTGACTTGCTCACCATCTCGAACACGAACAACCAGAAAGTATTATTCCATGTCTCAAAGAAATTTTCCAATTCTCTTACACTATAGTCTCCAACAAACATTTTAGGATCAGGCACTCGAATTTTGGAAAGGGTGTCGCTACTTAACTGCCCTTGAGCCACTGCTCGCTTCACCAACATTAAGTCCTCTTCCATGGTTCGTAATTTCTCCTTCACAGCATCCATATTCAAGCACAAATCTGCAACAAGCACACTCAACTTGTTATCCAACACAGTATTATGCTCAAAGTTGGTCTGCCGAAGGATCATTACATCATCAACCATCTACTCCATCTGAATAGAAAGGGACAAGTCAGAATTGTTGGGAATCGTAAAAGAGAGAAAAATCGAAGTGCGAAATATAAAATTTTTCCTATGATTCCATAACCCATAATCTAACTATGCATAATATAAAAACAAAACCCTAACTACAAAGAGGGTTAGAACACTTACAGTTTAATTGTCTTCTCCTTTTTGCTCCAAGCTTCGAATCCGGACAGTAGCATAGTAGCAATCCAAGTGTATTGCCTCCAACGATATCCACGCCTAGCTAGAGCTTCAAGTCCTTTCATAATTTCCCTTGTTGTTGCTAGAGTAGGAGAAGAGAGGAGAGAGAGAGGGCTATGAAAATTTCGGCCAACCCTTGGGAGCTTCTAAAAGTTATGATGTCATACATCACTAGAGGCTTTACAAAGCCTCTAATAGGGCCGACCATGAGGGGGCACTTCTAACCCTAATAGGTTTTGTGTAATTACTCTTAATTACACAATAACCCCCTTAATTTATATCATATACAAAATAAACCCTTAAGAACTATTCTTTTATTCACTTATACCCTGTCTTTCACAGACTTTAAAGCTCTTCTTAGCATGATCAGTGTGTGACCCATTGGGTTCACATCATCAAGTAGTAGGAATAGCACAAGGTGTGCACAATGGAACTCTTTCCATTTAAGGTCTAATTGGAACTCCTTCCAATTCCCTAATTGATTATAACTCACTTATATCAATTAGGCTTCTACTAACCATGAATAATACCTACCATATGGTTCATGGTGTTGTCCTTAATGAGGTGAATAAGTATCTAACAAAGAACTCTTCTGTTGTAGTTTATAGGTTACAATTACATTATTCCATTTACACAATGTCTCTAATTGAACTAATAGGACATGGAAGTCTATCAAGTCCCTAGTTCAATTACTTTATACTAATTCATAAATATAAACTCAATTGTGAACTTATAGAAACTCCTTTCCGTATTCATACTGTCATGGCCATGGACTAAATGAGTTATATTATGAATGCTATATAAAACATTCTCTCTCTTTTTCCTAAGAGTAATGGATTCCTTGTTGATCACTCACATACCTTCATACATATAGCAGTAGGGCCAATGAACACCCTTACAGACCCCTAATTGGGATCTGCACTTAGTGTTATCAAACTTCTAAAGTTATGTGCATAAGACAACTATGGTGTCTCAGGTCTAAGGATTACTTGTACTACTATAACAATGAGAAACTGATTAACAGGTAAGTTAAAACTCTAGTCAGTTTATTTCATATCTTTAATCACATTCAATGTACCTATTCTATTAATAGGCAACCACTTGTTGGTTGTAGTGTCTTCACACAAATAGCTTGAGACCAGCTATCCTCCTATAGAGTCAACTTAACAAGTGCTAGTCCTATGGTTCATTACTGTCCATTATAGTGAACCTTTAACTAGGAATGATTTAGGAGTTTAGTACAGATATATATTTACAGTCTCAAAATTACAACTCTTTGTAATTCCATATTCTCAACTTCAACTCCATGAACATATTATGTAAATATAAATGATGCACATAAACATAATAGAATAAACCCTTTTATTAAATCAATAATAAATGTGACATACATAAATGAAATCAAATGATTGTTCCTGATCCCTGAACAATCATCTCTATGATTGGCTCTAGAGCATAATCCTAACAAGAATTTGCAGGTTACTCTCCCACAAATCTTTCCAAACATGCCACCTTTTTCCCTCAATTCCGCCGTAGTTCCATTAGCCCATTTTCACACCAATGAAGTTCCTTTGTGCTCCAACGAGGCTCTGATACTAATTGTCACAGGGCAAAATTTTCCACCAAGAATTTTTAGCCTAGTGCGGCACTAAGCAGCCCACTGCCTTAGCCAACCTACTCGATTTCCACACTCGTGTGGAAGTTTGAGAGAATGCAAGCACAAGCAACCCACACACACAAGGCACCCACGAATTACTTTTACAAATGATAACTTACTCACCCAACTATATTCACAATTCCAAGAGAATACAGATCCGGCCTTGGCTTATGCAGCAGAACACTCTCTGCCAAAATGCATAACCAGGTTACCTATAAATAGGCTATAGCAACATATGGACTGCCTAGGAATTACAATGCAATTGACATCCCCAATAGCTAGGCTGACTGATCTAATTACAATGTGCTACATAAGCAAGGCAGTTGCTTCTCAACTGCCCCATAAAGACTGATGCAATACCAACCCACCACTTATCTCACAACTAGCAGAGTGCTAGGCCACGCCCTAGCCACCCCCAACCCTGCCTGCAAATGTCTGGTCCGTGCCAACATCTTTAGCCATGTCCCTATCTATGGCTGCCTGTCTCAAGCCCACTATTCAATTACCATTATCAAGGCTGCCCGCGTCTTGAAGCTACTTCACATACTATGCCATGCCTTCTCCCATAGGCATAGCCCTCAAGCCAACTCATGCCAAGCCATGCCTACCCCATAGCCTTGGTCTTTGCTTTATGCCAAGCCATGCCTACTCTATAGCCTTGGTTTTTGTTACCAAGTTAATGTGGAAGACAGACCCCATGGCTGTGTCCTTGGTCAGTCGCGCGCAAAGCTTCACCCATACCTTGGCTTTCATTTCTTTGCTTTGATGTACTTTGGCCCATGCCAAGCTGTGGTGCTGCCCCTTGACAGGCACCAAGCTCAAGTCACCACCCCTTTCTAAAGACTCCTTAAAACGATCGCTAAACCGATAGGGGTTTACATCAAAACATACCAAAAGCAATAATGACCAAAATATACATAATTCCCACATTTATACAATTATCAAAGTAAAACCTATACTTTAATTAAAATAGTAGCCAATTTGCTGCCCAATGCCACTAAGTGTCCAAACCAAACACAAAGGCTACATGTGTCCGCCCATGTTGCAGTACATCCTTACCCAATACGCTGCCCACATTACCACACTTATGCGTGTAAGTATGCCATAAGCCAAGTCAAGCCCTGACTTAGTCCCAACTCGATGTCCGCCCAAGGCATGTCACCCTCATGCCTTGGCCATGGCCTAACCTACTACTAAGGGGCTAACAGCTGCTGTGGGTTCTCCCCTCTTCAATTTTTTTTCCTTGCCTTCTCAACCAGTTACCATCTGCCACAGCAAAAAATGGGTTTGGGTCTTCCACCTAAAAAGAAACAATAAATAAATAAAATAGAGGATAGAGGAAGAAAAGGAAAGCAGTGGCTGTTGGTGTGTGGCTTATTCATAGGAGTGGCTAGAGCTAGTGCCTTCTTCTCAAAGTTTAATTTTGGTTGTCTTTCTCTCCAGATGAGTTATTTTTCCTTTGCTTCTTTTAGGAATTTTGGCATCTTCATTTTTTTCTTTTGTTTAGCTAGTGTTACTGATTTTAAGAGTTCTATAGGTGTATTGTTTTAGTTTGCTCTGATTTTGGGTGTTCTGGGGTGTATTGCTTCCCATCTTTAATAAAATTATTTTTTGCTGATTTAAAAAAAAAAAAAAAAAAACTAGGGCACAAATTAAAACGGGTCAGGTCAGAATTGAATTTGAGTTTAGATTTAGGTCGGGCCATGAATTGGATCGGGTATTGATCTAGGCTAGCTTTGGTATTATTGCAATGGTTTGGGTTGGTTTTGGCTATCCACAGTAAATGGGTAGAGATCACTACAAAAAAAGAGGCCATTATCCATAGCCCTATCCGTGGTTAAAACATGGATATCTATGGCTAGATTCAATTTGGCTACGGATTTTATCTGTGGCCAATCCGTGGCTAATGGAGGTGTGGCTAAATTGCTTAGCCACAGATTTCTTCCCGTGGCCAAGTGTACCCATAGATTTTCTGTAGCTAAAGGCATCTGTGGCTAGCTTTTGGATGAATAAAGAATAAATAAATAAATCGTTACCCACACATATATCTATGGCCAATATAATATTAGCCACAAATATATCTGTGGCCAAAGATGAAATTGGTACCAAATTCAGTTATATATCTAATCTTAGCCATGGCTATATTTGTGGCTAAAGATGAAATTGGATACAAAATCAGTTATAGATCCATGGCAAATATTAAAGCTTAGTTATAATTTAAAACTCTTAGCCACGAATATATTCGTGGCTAAGTGTAGATTTGCATTTTAAAAAAAAAAAAATTAATTATAAATTTTTTAATGAGAATCTTGTAACCTGTTAATATAATTATATGTTGCTAAGGATAATATCAATATCAATATTAATATCAAAAGTAAGTAATAAGCCAAAAGTTGTTAATACATATTAATATTATAGAGATCGAGTTACAAAGATGGTTGACATTGTAATAAGATGTCTACAATATCAAAAGGAAGATATCTACAATATCAACTAGTTACAAAGATGGCTAATATTATTAATAAGATGTCTACAATATCAAAAGTAAGATTCATCATCTACATGAAGCTTTCCTCATACTAGAAGCTTTCCTTTCCTTTCCTTGTACAAGAAGCTTCTTCTCGTATACCTACAAAGATAGCCATTAAAATGTTTAGATTTCAGTGTTGCCATCAAAAGATGAAGAAAACCACAATCAAAGTTAAATTATCCAAAAATAAGCATCAGTTAAATCCATCAGGCATTTCTCTTATGTTTTTAATATATCTGGCAGACAAAATGACAAGAAATAATAGAAAATGAAAAAATTAGTAATTCATTTGAGATAACGAGTAATATAATACATAAATAGAAGACCAAGCACCATTTGCTCCAACTTCTCCAACTATTTTGCATAACTCAAGACTATAAATGAAATATGAACCTAAAACACCAAATTGCAAATGAATATGATAAAAATCAACTCGAGTGAAAGTCTTATTTGGCAACCACATGCCAAACCATGAAAAAAATCCAACATGCTTTTAGCAGATTAGAGTGGATGCAAATATAGAAATTAAAAGGATCCAATCTAAATTAGCAAATTAACCAAGCCTTTAGCATACATAAACACTGCCCTTTAAAAGGTGCCATTCAAGTAACTTAATGATAGGACGCTAATAACCTAGATAAAGAAGGAAATCTCATTGCTGATTTACATACCCTAAGCCCATTGGAATACTAGCTTGTTTAGATTTCAGTGTTGCCATCAAAAGATGAAGAAGCCCACATGTTTAGAATTTTGTTTAGTTATCAAAAGATAAAAACAATATATTGTTTAGCTATAATGCTATTTTAACCAACCTCTAAAACATAGTTTTAATTCGCCATTACAGCATAAATACTTAGTGGAAGGAAATATGTTAATTTCCTTGACATGTTTAGTATTTTCCATACCTACAAGCAATTATCATTGCATCCCTTCACGTATGCAACTATTTTAACCAAGGAAAATTATGGGTTGCCCATATCAAATGCAGCCCCATAATATAGGCTACCCAGCATTGCTGTTTTTATAGGTCTCAAGACTCAAGGTGGTCAATTTTGATTAGCAAAAAGGGTCCTGATCTATACTGATAATATAAAGAAACTTCATATCAAAAGAGACGCCAAGATTGATTATCATTGATGATTTATTTGGTAGAAAAAGGATTCTTTGGAATATTTGAAACGTAATTATGGATTGCAAATACATTATTAAAGGGACAAATTATGAAAATAAACATCGATTTTCATCAACCAAAAAAAAAAAAAAAAGATTAATCATATCTATTGAATTATGAAATAAAAAACGGCTAATTAAACTTGGACATTGAAAAACAATTTCCCTACACAGAACATGATGAGTCATTGGCTAAGGAGTTAAATCCATAACCACAACAAAAGGTTCAAATTATAATAATTTGAGTAGTCATGCCAAAAAGATTAATCATAATAGTTTGAGTAGTCATGCCAAAATTCCCCAACCTGATTCATGAATTCAAATCAAGCCAACATGCATTGTAGAGATATATCTTGAGTCTTCAGGTAATATATGTATATCGATCTTAATTATGACATAGTATTCAAATAAATTTATACAATATAGTAAGCGTCGAAGAATAGACACATAATCAAATAAATTATTGAAATAAAATTTAATAGAAAACAAGTAAAGAAGACAAAGGATAGCCAATAGATAAAGATATTTCACTTCTCTTCCTTAATCAGTAGCATTCTCAAGGACATTATTCAAAACAAACTTGAACAAAAAAAAAAAAACAAAAATGATTTAAGGGTCCCAGTGGAATGAACCTGCACAAGCCTATTATTTTACTTTGTTATTGAAATCCCCTAGCCTAAGTGTTGGCTCAAAACTAAGATGAAAGTAAAAAATAAATAGTATTTTAGTCAATGACCATACCTCCAAGATACCAAAAAACGAGTAATAAAAGTCATCAATGGGCTGGGTGAAGATGTGCCTATGGGTGTGGCTGATGTTGTGCTTGTGGCTAGTGCTCTATCTGAAAGGGGTGTTTGAAAGGGTTGTTCTGACTGAGGCATAGGAACATAGTATGGCTGGGGTTGATTCCGTGTCTGAGGCACATTAGGTGGCTGGGGATAGTCTACAAAAAGAGAAGTAAAAGATTAGTAAGTGCCACCTCGCTCACGACGCATATAATGTAATTCCTCCTCTATGGCAACCATTTGACGCCGATCAGCTATTGCAGACTCAACCATTAGACTCAATTCCTCCCTAGTGGATCATGCAAACTCCTCAATGCGTTTTGCATTCTCATCAGCAATCCGACAAGATTCGTTTGCTTCCCTCAATGCTTCCTTCATAGTAGCATCACGATATTTTCGGGCAATGGTTTCTCGAGCACGAGTACCAGTCAAAGGAGTGCGACCATGCCCTCTCTCACCAACCACTGCTTTGCATGCTTGATCTTGAGCATTCTGAACTACTGTCCCCTTAGGAATCTGGGTAAGTTGCACCTCCATCGCCCCCTGCATATATTAAATATCCAAAATTATAGATTACCTAATACCCTACAAGATTTACACAAATGATAATTAAATCACTAACTTTGAATTAAACTTACCAAAAGTTTTTTAGTAGCTGAATCTATAGGCTTGGTACACTTGGGCTTGTGAAGTATCATAAACATAGTCATTTTGTCAGGCTTAATTCCCCCATTCTTCATTGCCTATCATTTTCAAAGATATGTATTAAGTTTTATTCATGAAATCATAGTTAGGATCATGTAATGAAATGACATTTAAGATATGAAATAGTATATTTATACCTCATCATGCTCAATTCGTGCAAAAGGCTTCCTTCTAGCCCTATGGTTGAATTTTTTTTGTATCCAATTGTCATGGTTCTTCTTTACTTTTGCCCGCAATTGACAATTATATGAAGTAAAAGAGTTTGATTTTAACATATTCCCTACACAAAACAATTATAAAAATGTTTATTGGATTTTTTTATTACCATAGTCTCAGATTTCCTCCAGTGGTCCACAAGGTTCTTCCATTGAGTCAGATCAAGATAGTTCGGGCTATATTGGTATTGTAGGTCAAGGGGTATCGTGCCGACATGGTAATCTCTCTTTACTCGATATTTTGCACCCCTCCATAGTTCACCAAAATTTTCCATCAGCCAACCCTTAGTAAGAGGGTTTACAAACTCAAATTTAGACTACACATAAATTACAAATGTTAGTAGCATCGTGGCAGAAAACCTCTAGTGAAATGGTAGATAATTTCTAGTGAAACACTTTTAAAACTATCTGATAAACACATTTAGAACAAAATGTAATAATCTAAATAAGCAAAGTGGCATAAAATTTCACGAATATCACCTATGTATATCTATAACATGAACTACATACTACTAATTCATGAATACCACCCATGTATAATCCATGCTACTTAGTACTATCCAGCAATCTTTTCATATGACAATCAAACTTAGAAAATTCATAACTCCCTCCACAAAATTCAAAATTTAATTATTCTACTAGTCTTAGAAAGCTTAAACATTGAAATAACATGTTAAAACAAATTTTTGCCATGAAATTTTGGAGGGAGAACAAATCAAGGTTTCAGCAAAAAATTTAGGCACACACATACAAACATATGATGAATATAAACGCATTGTACCGATTATATATATATATGTGTGTGTGTGTGTGTGTATGTGTGTGTGTGTGTGTGTGACAACAAGATCAGCCACTTACAGTTAATTGACGGTTGATAGTAAGTCGATCGACAGCCAACGGATGGTGCGTTAACGGTGGAGGGTACGCGTAGCAAAGGAGGTCGAAACCCTAACGTCAGGATAATCTGCCGGACGAGGGTGAGTTTCTCTTGAAACTGTAACAACGAAGGATGACATGGTGAGTTTTGATCTAGGCTCTTGCTAATCGGCTGAGAAGCTAACTGGAGGGAATGAGAGTTAATAGAGGAAATGGCAAAATTTTCCGCGAGAGAAATGGGGAAGAAAAAGGTAGGAAAGCAAAATGAGAAAGGTTAGCTACGAATATGTGTGTGGCTGAGATGGGTTTGAGATATTTTTGTTTAAAAAATAATATTTTCATGGGTAATAATGGTTAACCACGGTTATATATGTGGCTGCCTAGGGGTCCATTTAACTTCTATTATCTTAGCTATAGAAAAATTTGATCACTGAATTATATGTGGCTATGGCTAAAACATTAACCACATATTGTACATGTGTGGCTAAATTTTGTGGCTAATGGCCTCTTTTCTTGTAGTGGATTCTCCACTTATAGCATTTTGAGGAGAGAGAAAGAGGGAGGGAGAGAGAGAGAAAGGAAAAAAAAAACCCAAAATGGGTTGGGTTAGAAATTAGATCAAGTTTAAATTTGGGTTGGGTCATAAATTGGGTCGAATATGATCCATGCTGGCTTCGGGTTTATTGTAATGATTCGTGGGTTGGTTTTAAATATACACAATAATTGGGTTGGGTTATGCCCAACCCATTAATGGCACAAATTACATAACCCATTAATGACCCAACCCAATCCATTTATGATTCAACCCAAACCCACCCAACCCCCTAGATTGCCAGCCCTATTCTTAACTTATCCACTTCCACTTGATCGGGGAAGTTAGTTTAGGTCGATCCCCTTCGTGTGAGATCAAATACATTTGTAAAAATTCTATCAATCTCCCATTTGATGTATGTTGATGACTTTATTATTCTCCAGAGTGGGAAGAGAGTGAAGATGAAGCTATTAAAGAAACACTAGACCTTTTTTGTATGGTTAGGTCAAGAGGTTAATATTGAGAAGTCAAGGGTTTTATTCAGTAAAAACATTCTACCTACAAAAGCAGCAAGTATCAGATCCTTTTTGGGAGTAAAGAAGATTGGGAAAGACGCGGTCTATTTGGGATTGCCTATGTTTGTGGGAAGATAAAAAAGGAAGGTGTTTGATCTAATATTAACAAAAGTTTGTGATTGAATCATTGGGTGGAAAGCAAAACTTATATTGTATGTTGGTCAGGGCATGCTCATTAGATCTGTTGCAGTTGCGATTCCATTTTACTTTATGTCTGCCTTCTCTATACTCACAGTCTTATGTGCTATTATGGACAGTAAGATGAGAAAATTATGGTGAGGGTACATGGATGATGGTTCTAAAGCTCTTTGTTTAAGAGCTTGGGCTGTACTTTGTAAGCCTAAGAAAGTTGAGAGACTAGGTTTTAAAAGAATAAAAGATGTTAATAGGACCTTGCTAGCAAAGCTTAGATGGTAAATGGCTCTTGGGGATGACAAGATTTGGGTATCTATGCTATCCAAAAAATATTGCTCTTGTAGTTTGTTTTTCCATGTGGAAAAACAACTTGCTGACTCACCTATTTGAAAAAGAATTCTAGATTCTTGAGAATTGATTAAAATTAGGGCATGCTACATGGTTGGAGATGGTAAAGGAATCAACATATGGATTGATCCATGCATGCCCAATGCCAAGGATTTTAAAGCGGTTCTGAAACAAAATGCTAAACAGTTCCCTTCAATAGTAGAACTCATTGATCACCAATTAAGAAAATGGAAAACAGATACCATAAATAATGTTTTTGAGGAAACAACAGCAAAGGCAGTCATGGATATTTCTCTACCTTTGTTTACTAAGCCAGATAAGCTAGCTTGGGTAGCTTCTAAATCAGGTAATTTTTCAGTTAAATCAGCGCACTACATTGATCAAAAACAAAGATGGGGACAGATTGAGCATAGTGAGGAAGGGTTGTAGAACAAGTTATGAAGATCAAAATTGCTTGAACGATTAAAAGTGCTTTTATGGCGGATTTTTCTAAAGCTATGCCTACCCGAGGTGAACTAGTCCTCAGATTTTATATCGATAATCCTTTTTGCCCTTTTTGTAATCATGCATGGGCATGGCATAATATTGAATTTTATACGCGTAGGCATGTTTATTTTATGTTTAAAAGTCATTTTAATGGGTCTGGGAAGGTTCTGGGTGATTAGGAAGCGTTTGGGTCAGTTTTTGCTGAATGCTGACAAAAACTCACAAACCGTAAGGGTAGCAATCAATCGGAGTAGGGAGCCGATCGATCGGAACCCCTCTAGAAATGGCTATCAGGTACTATTAACCCCGATCGATCGGACTGTCAACCCTGATCGATCGGGGCTGGCAAAATGCTGAAATTTTTTTATAATGCGTCAAATGATACATGTGCCCTTCCCTGTTCTTATAACCCTTTAACGACGACTTTTAAAGACCAGATCTAGTCTTTTTGGGCTTATAGAGCTAGAGAGAGAGGAAAGAGAGGAGAGAAATAGGGCTTATTTGGAGAGAGAAAAATGCATTTTTCTCCTGCATGTGTGGGTTTTTCACTCTCTCACCTCACTTTGATGCTTGGGAATGTATTATTCTGGCTGGATTCATCTTCTCCAACCTCTTGGTGGAGCTTAGAGCTTGCTCATGGTGGCTTGAGCTTGGATTTCATGGGTTTTGGCATGGATTTTCATCCTCATCAATTCTTTTTGTATTTTTAGAGGTATTTTCTCACATTTTAGAGCTAGGGTTTGTAATTTTTTTTGGATTATCACCTCATTCTTACATTTTTGGGTTTGTTCATGCATATTGGAGAGTTTTAGTCGTGATTTGGAGTTAGGACCTCCATTACCATCATTATTCATGGCATTTAAGAGCTAGAGCTTGGATTAGGAGCTTACATGTGCATCCTAAGGCTTGGATTTCACACCTACAACACTTAAGGTTGCATTTTATACACATTTCATGGAGGTAGGTGCAATTTACATAGGTTTAAACTATGGACATAATAATATGGTATATATATATATTATCGTAGTATTTGTTATTTTTGAAATTTAGAACATGTGTATAGATGATTTATGGAATAAATCTCGAAATAGAACTTTGGGTATTTGATAACATAAATTAGAAATTATGTTTATTAATGAGATTGGTTTATTTTATACATTCTATGGAATATAGATGTATAAATTTTATGGTCAATTTCCATGTTAATTGATGTTTTTGATTATGATTTTAAGGCTATAATCATAATGGGAATTCATGTTGTTTATCATAATTTTGGTATAATTATGAGGTTATGTGATTATGGGTTATATAGCATATTTTGGAGATGATTTTGCTTAAAAATCATTTTTACGGTTAATTGCACTGCATGTTGGGCATAATCATGCATTAAATGGACTTAATGAATACTGGGTAAAAGTATTGCATAAAAAGGTTACTGGAATTGGACTACTAGTGGTCAAGGGACTTAGCGGTGTTTTCCTTTCCTTTGGTCCTGGGTTGCTTGCGGTTCCAAGCAGGGATGACAGCTGTGCTCCCAAATCCGAGTACTTTCCGATTCCAAGTAGGAACCCTTGTGTTCTCGAAAAAGAGGCTACTTTCCATCCTTGTGAGGTTGCAAAGGTGCAGTGTTGTCCTCTTGGAGGTTGGGTTAAATCCTCCGCTTCCGCGCAATGACTCTTGCGGGGGTGGTTGGTAATTTATGAAATTAATGTAAATTGGATATAAATCACATGCATTGAGTATTATGCATTATCTACTTTAAGTTATGGATTATAACTGATTTGGATTTTTCTTAATATACTCGGTTAGTATATTTTGATTTAAATGATATAATTAGATTTTATTGATATCATTACTTTAGTTTACTATGTTAAATTGTATCTACTGAGTTGTCGAACCCACGTCTATTATTTTAAATATTTTTCAGATAATTCAGGGATTGGTTTATGCAATCTTAGGCGGATGCATGCTTAATGGAAATTTCATTATGTTGATTATTGATGTATTTTCAAGGGAAAAATACAATGTATTAATTTGGTTTTCTTTTAGACTAATGTATATGTAATTAAAGATGTAATTTTAATTATTTATGGTTGTGTAATTGTGGAATGCGATGCATGGGATGATACCACTTGTATGGATGACAGGAAATTTTTACAAATGGATTTTCTAACAGGTTTTCATAATAGTATGTTCTATTTACGAATGGGTCATGCCTGAAATCTTTTCAAATGACTGAGGTTTTGGCATGTGTTTATCAAAGGATTTATTAAATAAAGCTTGTTTTATTATTATTGATCACGGCTTAATTAATTTGGGTCGTGATAAGGGACCTGAGGTTATGGAAGCTAAGGCGGCTAGGCTTGCAATGGTGGTCACATTAGAACAAGGTTGGGAAAAAGTAGCTTTTTAGGGAGATGCTTTAGCTATCATTTTAAACATCACTAATATCTTGGCTAAACCTTTGTAGACTTATGAGGTAATGATATCAGACATAAAATAATGTTGCAAACTTCTTTCTTCTTCATCGTTTGTTTAGGTTCCAAAAGTTGCAAATGGTGTGGCCAATGCTACGGCAAGATGGGCCTTTAAAAATGGCTTCTCGAGTTTTCTATCCTCAGACTCCCTTCCTCTAATAGTCATAGAGGCATGCTTGTTAGATAAGTATGCGTAGGCGGAAGCTAATTAAGCTCTTCTGAGGTTTTTGATTTTTTTATTTTGTCTGTTGTGGCAGTTCTTGTCTTTGTTTTTTTTCCTGGTTTTATGTATATTTTACTTAGCCAAAAAAAAAAAAAAAAAAAAGAAAGAAAGAAAGAGATCAAATACAGTTTGGTATTCACAAATCCCATCTAGTCACAACTCCCAACAAACCATCTATCACGTTAACATCCCTATGTTAGAGAGCTACACAGATGTAAAATCGAAAAATAAAGGCAAACAATCAATACACAAATTTACGTGATTCACCTAAACTTGGGCTATCCTTGTTGCAGTTGTGATTTCACTATTGAGTGCGACTATTGTAAATTTCTCAACTTTATTTGTAAATTCCATTTTTTTATTTTTTTATTTAATTTTATGAAAAATATAAAACATTGGTTGAGTTATTCATTTGAAAACATCATTTAGAACAATTTCATATAATAAGACTTTTCCAAAATTCTTCATTTGAGTGATCAAAAAGTAGTCCTAAACAACAGATTTTCATAAAACCTTTTCATAAAAAACTACAGATTTTCTTATGCAATGTTGTTGGCTAGTTTCATAAAAAGCTTTTTACCATTATATTTTTCATAAAACCGTGATCGGGTATAATAGTAGACGCAGACAGAAGTTTATCCAGTGCAGTACATACAGGAGTTCCCAGAGAGAAGGGATGGCGAGCGAGAAGGCACGCTCAATTGATTGTTACCCATCAAAGAGATAATTGAAATTCAAACGAAAGATGAGCGACAATTGAATGAATCGGTCTCCATACTCCTATTCTATCGGTCTCCATACTCCTATATTTTTCATTTTTCTTCAACATTGAAAATGAGAAAGTGAGATGAGTTATAGTCTTTTATTAGGGAATCCAACAGCAACAGCAACAACAACAACAACAACAAGAAGGAGGAAAAGGAGAGTGGTCCATGAAAACGGTGTCATCGACAGTGTTTCCTATACCAGGTGGTGTGTCTTCCAAGATTATGGCCAAGAAGGGTTCCCAACAACCACCTTCCAAGGTTCTCTTTCTCTACTTACCAAATTCTTTTGGGAAATTTCAATCTCATTATCTTATTATTATTATTATTAATTTTAATTTTGAATGTACGATTTCATCTTTTTTCCGTGGACAATTTTATTATATAGAGCAAACTAAGCTAGCGTAGGCTTTAGCACCAAAATGCTTAAAATTGGCTTTCGTTCTTTGGCATTTTCTTTTATCTTAATTCTTTCTCGAGAACCAAACAGAGCTCAAGTGAAATAAAAAGTTAGCACTCCCACCTCTTAATTAAATTGTGGTTGGCAGTTTTATAATGAAAGCTTGCCAAAGGGAAGGCTGCCACTTCTCTCTTTAGTTATAATGAAAAGTGTGGTCAATTTTTTTTCCCCTTTTAAATGAAGGAATATAACCCAATAAACAATGGTGGAGTGAGGATTTCTGTCAGGGATGGGGCTACTAATGGCTGATGAGCATTATCTGCCAATTTGACAATGCTAGAAGTAAATATTGCTTGTTTACCTTTTATAGCTGATTTTTCATTTTTCACTGATAGTTGAAACAACATTCGTTGATTCGTACAATGGATGGAATATGGCCCATAAGGAGGACAAAAGTTGCATAAATCACAGAAATTATATACTCCATACTAGAATAGTAAATTCTGAAGCCCTTTGAGACACTTATTTATTGACATTTGATGTTAGAGAAACATCATTTTTTTTTGGGGAAATATCCAAAAACTCCCTAAAAAATAAATTCATATCCAAAAACTCCATTAAATATTTTTCATATCCATTTAATCCAAATAAAAAAGAATCATATCCATTAACTCCAATCAATTAAATTTTTGTTTACTGCAATTAGAAAAAAAAAGAGTGATTTGACTAAAATACCCTTCTTTGACATTAATATGTTTAATGAAAAAATTGCATATTTAACAGAATTTTTACTTTTATCTTTTTAGTGTAATTAGAAAAAAATTAACTATCATTAATTAATTATTCTCTAATGTACACATGGGGGAAAGGGAGAAGAAAAAGAGAGTGGGAAAGCAGGTATGCAAGATTGGGAAAAGAGGAGGCAAATGGGAAAATTTACTTGAATATGCATTTTTGTCATTAAACGTATTATTGTGAAAGAAGGGCATTTTAGTCGGATTACTCTTTTCTTTTAACTGTAGTAAACAAAAATTTAACTTATTGGAGTTAATGGATATGATTCTTTTTTATTTGGATTAGATGGATAGGAAAAATATTTAATAGGGTTTTTAGATATTATTTTATATTTGAGGGAGGTTTTGGATATTTCCCCTTTTTTTTTTGTAATACAAAATTATTGTGATATATATATATATATGGGTTAGGATCTGTGGACACAAGATTTGACACAAGTTTTTTTAACTCAATCCATGAAACTTATTTTGATAAACCCACCGTTGGATTAGATAGTCTCCTTATGTAGATCATGCATGCCAAAAATCAAGTTGATCCAATATCATTTGCTATTCAATCCAAAAACTTGTATTTCTTATCAACAAAAATCTCACATTTATGGATGAAGCGATTCTTAATCTCGGATCAATTTGATTTTTGGCATGCATGGTTTACATAGAGAGACTATCTAATCCAACGGTGGGTTTCTCAAAATATGCTCTACAAATGGAGTTATATATATATATATAAGATGATGATCAGGTAAGCATGTGCTGATATAACTTATATCAACACTCGCATTGGGAGTTGTACCTCATGCATTAGTGGGATATGAAGTACATTGGACCAATGCAAGGGGTACAACCCCCAATGCATGGTGCTGATATAACTTATATCAACACGTGCTGATGGGAATATAACCGATGTATATATATATATACAGTCTATAGATATATATGTATAGACTGTAAGCCAATCCCCTTTAATTAAAACCTTTTTTTTTTTGGTACTTATCGTACACTATTGTCTTCTACATTTTACTAGGCTTAGTTGTCTACAAGTGGGCCATGATTATCTAGGTGATGCTTTTGCATCAATTTTAGCCTAATGAAAGACTTGACATGCATAAGATTGAAGTAATAAGCTGCCACATTCCACAAAGTGGTTTAGTGTCTTGAAGTAAATACTAGGAAGCCTGGCACAATTCTATTGCACCAGTCTCCATGTACTTAATATTGAGTTTCCAACTCCATGCTTGTGGAAGAGGAAGATGCTTCCTGAACTAAAAGATGCTTAACATGCACAGAATGTATCTAGTAAAATCTGTAGGGAAAAGTGAAAAAACACTAAAACGTGCTTGAGGAAATGTCTTAGCTGAAAGGCAAATGCAACTTTGTACAAAGAATAGGGAGCTTCCCCAGCTTTTAGCTGAGATTTCTTGTGATGAATGAGTTTCAAGAATTTATTTAGATTATTTTACTTTTCTGCCAATTAGAGGTCGTTTAGCCTTTAACAAGATTTCTGATGATAGGGTTCTGATCCAACTCCTCCAAGAATCACATCAAATGTCAAGCAGAATTTACAGTTTTTAAGGATATGGAAGGTAGGTTATAAACTGAGATCCATAATTTCAGAATTTGGATCTCTTTATTCTCTTATGTATAAATCTTGTAGGAGTTCCAAAAGAGAAAGTCTAGCACACCTAAGCCTGCTACTAGTTACCGCAGAAAGAAGGTGCAGAAGGAGGACTTTCCAGAAGATACAGAGCTCTATCGTGATCCTACCATGACCCTTTATCAGTAATGTTTTTTCCAGGTCTTTTTTCTCATTTTAATTCTTTATATCAACCATCTACTTTTGAGCTGCTTGGAAATGTATTGCATTTTGTTAAATTTGTTTTACAGTACAAACCAGGGTTTGGACACTGCAGTCCCTGTGTTGCTTGTTGACGGTTACAATGTATGTGGCTATTGGGCGAAGCTGAAGAAACATTTTATGAACGGAAGACTTGATATTGCTCGCCAAAAGCTCATCGATGAACTGGTAACATTCAGTTTGCTGAGAGGTTTGTACTTCTCTTCTCCACTAACATGAATGAGGAGTCTTCATTAAATGATATTTTGCAATGGTGTTATGAACCTCAACCATAAAGAATAAACCAGATACTTCTTGCTTAGCAAAGGTATACAGATCATAAACCCTGACAAAACCAAGCTGCAAAACTTCTGCATCATGTCAACTTTATTGACTTATTATTATTTGTGATTGTCTTGTATATATTCTGCAGAGTTTCAGTGACCTTTTCATAAATTTCTTCCCTTTCTTTGTGATTTATCTTATTAGCATCTAGCATAGTTCTTTCATTTCCAACATAGCCTAATTGCCCATGTAAGCATGTCAAGGTGGATGAAGATCAGGAAGACGGTAGAATTAGCAATCAGCATTTGATAGAGAACTTACAATTAGCTCCACATGATAAAATGAAGGAGTGCTGACTTAGATGGTTTGATGTGTGCCGATAATACCTACGAAAGCGGAAATGAGAAAGTTCGCTCCGTACACGTTGGAACAGGATCTGTGTGAACAATCTCCATAATGTTTAAGATAAGTAATGGACAGTGATGTTGAATAAATATAATTTATTGTAGGAAATAGCAGAAAGATTAGGGAAAAAAATTTCTTAACATGGGTCATAAAATGTCCATGAAATATCTAATCTGATATTTTGGGTGCTTATTCATTTTTGCTGGGATTTCAGGGGTGAAAAACCCTTTAGTGCCTATTTCTTTTCATTTTTGATTGGCTGAATGTTAGTTCAAACTATTTAGGAGTTGCAACTTCATTATGGACGATGCCCATGGTCTGGGCTTTGCTTTAACATATAACCCAAGGGAGAAGTATGACTGTTATTCAAGTGGGCGTTTCTTACATCACTACCTTTCTCAAAGCTTCATTTTAGTCACAGAATACAATATCCTAATCAATCAATGTTGCACTGTGCCTTATTAGAAAGGACACTTCTAAAGAGGAGCCACTTTCGTTGTGGACACTCTTTCAGACACGACATATCTCCCTGACATGCCTTTAACTGTTGAACATGTCTAGAATATCAAAATTATATTTGATGTCGGACACATGGGTACGTAGGTTGGACATGTTAGGACATGGTTATTTTGTTCTAATATGAAGAAAAAGAACTTAGTTGTAATGAAAAAAATAGAAGAAGTACTTTTGGAAATTATAAAAATTTTAGACCTTTTTAAAAATAGAAGTTTGAGGAAGAAGTTGAAGTACGAGGAGGAGAGGTGGATATAATTATATATATAAATTCACAATTATATTATATATGTTCGATGTGTTTTTTCCTTGTCCTTGTCTTGGTTTAAAGACTTGTGTCAGTGTGTCTGTTTTGTATTAAATCCACATCTTGCTTTTGTGTCCATACAACATAGTTTGCACTTCATATGTTTTTTTTTTTCTTGTGACTACTTCAATTATTTTTATTTGCATGATAGTTCAGCACATTCCCAAATAACCAGCAGAATAGGACTGTTTATATCAAGAAAAAGAGGGAGAAAAAAAATGGAAAAAGGAAAAACAAACCGAAGGGACTAGATTACTTTTGTTTTAGACTACCTTCATTTGTGATTATTAACTAACTGAATGTTCATTCTCCTAGAGGTTTCATCTTGCAATTCAGTTGTACCTTCTCTATTTAATTTTTGTGGTTGTCCATCAATTTTTTATTTTCTATTTTCTTGTACTTGTTCAATCTGAGGAACACAATTTCTTTTCTTTTTCTGTTGAAACAGCCAAAACATTTTCATTTTTGTGGTGAAATGAAACACCGCAGGAATAAATTCCTTCGGTTTCGACCAAAACTATGCCATTTAAAAAAAAAAAAAAAAAAAAAAAGAATTTAAGAGATTTTGAAAAAATGGTTTTGTTTTGTTCTTGTTTTTTTTGTTTGGGTTCATTTGGTTTTTCTTGTAAATGTGAAGAGAGAAAAGAGACGGAGAAACATGAAAACCTGAGACGAGATAAATTTTAGAAGAGAAGAGAAGAGAAGAGAAGAGAAGAGAGATGGGAAATAATTGAAGAGGAAGAAGGAAACTTCATTGTTGTTGTCGTTGTTATTGGCAGTAAGTTACATCATGTTATTGACGGATGACCCCTCCCACCTTTATTGCATCATGTTTTGAAAAAGGTTCTTCCTCTTTCTCTCTCTTTTGTTGTTAAATTTTTTATCAGGTGGAGTGGCATTAACTTCAACCATTACAGTGGACCACCCAGTAAAATTATACTAGTAAGGAGTAAGGACTAAGGAGATTGAAGTAGTATTGAACTATTGACTTCAACCATTTAAATAATGGGCTTCAATCACAATAACTAATACGTGTTTACCAAAAAATAAAATATACTATGTATAGTTAATAGTGTTAAGTCCATATTTTTTATATTGTCAAATTCCGTGCTAAAGAGTGGTTTGAGTCTTGGGTTGATTGAAGTCATGTGAAGTTGTAGAGGTGCGTTAAAGATCAAGTGTTCAAAGCTATGCAGCTCATACTCATTCTCTAGGAAGGTAAGAGACCTTAGTTGCCCTATACCATAGGTGTTTATTTCATTTTAATCATGATTGGTTATTAGATGGCTTTTCATATGATTTGAGGTGTTTTAGAAGCTTTTAGAGCTATTCTGGACACTTCGGATCGATCGGGGTTTTACCTGGATGGATCGGTAGTATTTTAGAATTGGCTATTTGCTTCTGCCACCCCTGATCGATCGAGGTTGATGGCCGATCGATTGGTGCCTGCCTAGAAAGTGTATTTTGCTTCTGCCACCCCCAGATCGATTAGGCTTGGACCTGGATCAATCGGGATTCGTAAAATCTGATTTAAAACTCTTTTAAAACCTTCTTATTTGATCCAAATTTGTACTCCTTTCTTTTGAGGTCTCTTAGTCTCTATATATAGAGCCTATTACAATAGAAGGGGCTAAGCAAGCCTCTCCCTATTAGGTTTTCATCGAATATCTTGCTTCCTTCTCTCTAGAACTCTTCAACCTAGGGTTTTCACTTATATGCTCTAGAGATTCATTCAAACCATATCCTAAACACAACCTTGAGTGTGTGTGGCTGGTGTTTATTGGAGCCGTTGCGACGGAGATTGGACTAGCGAGTTCGTGGGAGTGGATTCATATGAGGTGGATTTGAGGGAATTGACAAGTGTGGCTATAAATCGAGGAGCATCGCGTGGAGTAAGATTTGGTCAGTCGTGTGTTGGGTAAATCTTGTATTCTTTGATTGCTCATAGTGGATTGCTCAAATTGGATGAGGTCCTGTGGTTTTTCCCTTGTAGGGTTTTCCACGTAAAAATTGCTTGCATATTTTGTGATTGATTGTTTGTCTTGAATCTTGTTAACTTGCTTGTTCAAAATATATCATTGATATATTTAATTAGTTAGGTTAATCAAACTCATCATATTTTCATATATTAATTTGATACTTAGCAAGCAATTTGATGATTTGATGATTAACTGTTATAGAAAATTGTATTGGGTAAATTAATTACTTGGTAAATTTTTTAAAGACCCATTCACGCCCCTCTGGGTCAAAGTATTAGTATTATCGGAATTTCAAATAGTATTAAATAATTGTGACAATCATAGATTTATTATTTAGTATAAAAAGGGATACATTAATGCTATGAGCCTATGATTAAAATGTTATGAAGCTTATATTTATTTGGATGGTGTAGTATTTCTTGAAATGTTTCTGTTTCTGTTTCTGGACGACAGAAACAACACATCAAAACGAAATTTACTACCTCATCGTCATGTACTGATTGATATTAAAGGCCCCAAAGCATTGCATATTTCCATGTTCGTTATATTTACGTTAACAAGCATTTGCTTTCAATCAATTTTCTTTCTTATGGTTTTTGGTGGTGCATAGAACTTCTTGAGTTTTCTTAGAACTCGTTTTAATCTTGCAATCCCATGATTTTCTGTTTAAAAATTTCCACATAAATTGTCATAGCTTGTTCCAAAGTTGTCTCATGTTGGGTAGTTTTAATGGAATGGCTTATTTTCTGATTTTTTGTTTATATATTGATGTACCTTAATCTAGTATTCTTGAAAGTTGAAACATCTACAGAGGTGAAAGTTGTAGCTGTATTTGATGCCATGATGTCTGGACTCCCTACGCACAAGGAAAATTTTGCCGGGTACTATTTTGTGAACCTATGCTATGATTATCTCTTTCCATCTTTCAATTTTATTTCTTATATTGATCCTAGGTTGTTCTGTTGTCATTTGGATGGATTTTAAGAAGGAATCTCTTATTTTTATGTTATTTTTCCGTGGAAAGACGTTCATTTTTCCATGTTAGCTGATCTTATTGATTTAGAGTTTCAAAGATCCATCTTTTCTTTCTCTCCATCTCCATCTATATGTATGTGTACGTATGTACATGTGGTTGTTCATAAGTATGTATGAATATGTGCATGATCGAGGATCCATGGCTCTCTGGCCTCTTAGACCTCGTATTGGTTAGCATTGATTAATGTCCAGTTTTCATTGCCAAATCATGCCTTTATAAAAAATGTGTCTAAACTCCTATCATAAGAAAAAAAGAGAGGGAATTTTGGCCATAGCCCCATAGTATAAGATACTTTTTATAACAGAACCGAAAACAAATTTGTTTCTCTCATAACCCCTTTTGAGCATTGATGGACAAAACTACCCCCATTTTACACAACAACCTCTAATTACACCCTTGCCATCCGTAATAGACTTTTACTATTGACACCGTAAAATTAGGGATTGAGCTTTAACCACCGAAGATATTGCCGGCAACAATCTCACCAGAATCTTCAAAGAAGACGGAAATAGAGAGATTGAAGAAATATTCCTTCGTTTGGGTGCTTTCATATTGGGCGATTGTGCTAAGGTTTTCACCGGATAAGAAATCTCACCAGAATCTTCAAAGAACATGGAAATAGACAACATATTCTTGCACCGCAGCATCGAATGGTGAAACGAAGTGAGTGATTCTCACATTGCTACTGCTGCTATATCTCCTTCTTCGTGGATACTCACCATGGCTACTGCTACATCTTCTTTCCTTCCTTCTTCTTCTTTGAAACTTGTGCTGGTTTGGATCAGATGAAAAATAGTATAATATAAAATATTATTTACAAGAAGTTGTAGAATTTATATAGAAAGAGACACATTTTACTATTTTATGCTATTAAAAATTTATATAGAAAACACTAACAGTTTAGCATTTTTCGTGCTATTAAAATTTCTACAACAACTAGTAACAATTTACTATTTTGGCCATAAACGATAGCATTTCTCGTGCTAGTAAAATTTCTACGGCAAATAGTAACAGTTTACTATTTTGGCTATAAAAAACAACATTTTTCGTGCTATTAAAATTTCTCCAGCAAATACTAACAGTTTACTATTTTGGCTATAAAAAACTATTGTTTCTCGTGCTATTAAAATGTCTACAGAAAATGGTAATAGTTTACTATTTTGGTCATAAAAAACAACATTTCTCATGCTACTAAATTTCTACAGCAAATAGTAACAATTTACTATTTTGGCTATAAAAAACAGCATTTCTTGTGCTACAAAAAATTCTACAGCAGATAGCCATAGTTGAACAAAAACTTTAAAAAAAAAAAAAAAAAGAAGAAAGGGAGAAGATAGCCATGGTTGAACCTCGACCAGATCTGGTGGGACAAAGGAAAAAAATGAAAAGAAGAAGAAGAAGAAGAAGAAGAAGAAGAAACAGAGGACAGCCATGGCTAGTTGCTAACAGATCTGGTTTTCAGATTTGGTGAGGGAGGGAGAAGAGAGAGAGAAGAGATCGATAGGTGGTGGAAGTGGAGATGGTGGTGGCCCGTTGGAGAAGAGGCGCCGCTTGGCTGTCGTTGGTGAGATGTTGCCCATGGGAACCATGGGAAGTGGTAGCCATTGTTGGAGAAGAGCTGTCGTCGGTGGGAGTTGTTACTGGTAGAACTATGTGGGAAAGGAATAACCCAAAACAAATTTGATAAATAGAAAAGGCTAAAACAGGAATTTCTAAAAAATGGTTTTCCTTATGTTGAAAGAATCTCTAAAAGATGGGGTTATGGAGTTAAAAATTCTTATGGTGGGGTTATTGTTAAAAGCAGTCCCCTATTAGGGGTAATTGCTAATTTCCCCCCAAAAAAGAAGTAAGTGTTCGATGTAGATTTTTGTATTACCTTTTATTTACCTAAAAGGAACATATTGTTGAGTTGTGATGAAAAGTAGATTCTTTTAGCTGTAATGTGGGCCAATGTTTGGTATTTGACTGACTATTTTTTCACACTCATGCTTCCTTATTCTTATTACTTAGTGTGATTGAAAAATGACATTTGGATTGCCATAACATAGAGGGGAAACAAAGAGGAAGTTGAAATGGATTCGCACAGACAATGGTGTGAATATCTTGGGCCATTTGATGAATATTGTCGGAATCATGGCATCAAACATGAAAAGATTGTTAAGAAGACCCCTCAACAAAATGGATTCATTGAGAGAATGAATTGCACAATTATTGAGAGGGTTAGATGCATGCTATTACATGCTAAATTGCTATAATCCTTTTGGTGTGAGGCAATGAGGACAGTGGCGAAAGGCTTCACACAAACCTATGGCATTGACTACTAAGAGACATTTACTTCTGTGGGCTCGTATCAAGGAAAGGTGATGGCTTTTATTGTATATGTTGATGATATTAATGCTGAAAGGTGATGATTAGGAGGAGATATAGAAATTGAAGAACTACCTAGCCAAAGAATTTGAGATAGAAGACTTAGGAAGTTTGATGTACTTTCTGGGTATTGAAGTTGCTATCTAGGAAAGGTATATTCATGTCGCGATGAAAGTATGTCCTAGATCCTCTCTAGGAAATAGGGATGTTGGGTTGCGAACCTATTGATACTCTTATGAAGCAGAACTGTAAGTTGGGAAGATAATGAGGGCATATTAGTTGACAGAGGAAGATATAAGTATATAAGAGGCTAGTTAGTAAACTAATTTTCTTGTTATGCACTCGTTCGGACATTGCCTAAGCGGTTAGTTTAGTAAGTCAGTTTATACATTAACCTCTAGAGTCTCATATGGAGGTTGTTTATTGGATCCTTCATTATTTAAAGTCTGCTCTTGAAAAAAGGGATTTTTTATTTTATTTTTTTCTCTGAACATGATCACTTGAGAGTTGAATCATTTATAGATGCTAATCAGGATCGCTCAGTCACATAGCATAAGTCTACCTTTGGTTATTGCACTTTTGTAAGAGGAAACCTTGTGACTTAGCGTAGTAAAAAATAGGTGGTTATGGCTAGATCTAGTGTTGAGGCTGAGTTTAGAGCCATGGCTCAAAGAGTTTGTGTACTATGGCTGAAGACCTTGTTGAAAGAGCTTGACTTTGATATTGATGACCCTATGAGACTGTATTGTGATGGCCTTCTTTTAATCTTTGCTCCCAATGGTGCATTTTGTGTAGGGAGGCTGAGGAGGGTATTGATCATTTGTTTCTTCATTGTTTGTTGGTTAGTAGGATTTGGCAAAAGCTCTTTCAGTTAGCCAAGGAGTGTTGGGTGGCTCTGGGTTCGGCACCTTCAATGTTTGAGCTCCATTTTTATGGTTTTGGTTTTGGGGATTGGCAATTTTTTGGGTCATTTGGTTGGAAAGGAATGCGAGGATTTTTGAAGGGAAGGATTCTTTTTTGGTGGATATTTGGGATCGTATTTATTTCCTAGCTTCTTTTCGGGCTTCCTCTTCTATAGTCTTTGTTGGGGTTCCTTTATTTCTTATAAAAGCAGATTGGAAGGATATTTGTGTTTCGCTGTATTTTGTGCTTTTTGTTTTTGTTTGGTCTGGTTCTTTGGCGGACTACTTGTTCTCCTTTCTAACTTTTCCTTTCTATCTTTTCTTGTATTGTTTTTTCCTTTTAATAAAATTTATATTTTCTTGTTGTTGATCAAAAAATAAAGCTGCAATTAACATTTTTCGCAAGTCACAATCTAGTGCAATATAACAAGACCAAGTACATTGAAGTTGACCTAAACTTTATCTACGAGAAATTGAGTTATGGGATGATTTGCATGCCTTACGTTCAAACAGGACATCAATTGATAGATATCTTGAACAAAGGAGTAGCACATAGTTTCTATTTTTTTAAGCATGTTGCGCATGTGATATCTTCGCACCAGCTTGAGGGGGAATGTTGCAAAGTTGTTAGCTTATTATATTCTATTTGTTATTAGTCTATAATGAGCTAATAAGTTGAAGCCTTAAACATAGTTATGTCATTCTACTTATGTTAGTACTCCCTTTGTTCCTATTTAATTGGCCTACTTTCCTTTTTGGGATGTTCCAAAATTATTATCACATTCAAAGAGTCACTGATTTTTTTTTTTTTTTTTTTGTATTTGATTTCCTAAAATACCATTGAAAGGGTATTCTCTCTTTTTACAATGTTTTGTACACTTGAGGATAAAATTGAAATGTTGAAACATATATGTTGATGTGAAAACATTTAATAGTCTCCTAAAAAAGCGTGTTTTTTCAAAAGGGACAATCAATTAGGAACGGAGGGAGTATCAATGTTTAAAAGGTGTGGGCGTAAGGTGGGGTGTTTTCTTTCTATGAGGCGAGGCGTAATTTCCAAGGCGATATTCAAACATCAAGCCTCACTGCATAAAGACAAATCTAAGGAAAAAAAAAAGGCCATAGGTTAAAAAATCTCAATTGTTTAGAAAGTCTAGAACAAAAAAGGTTAGGGTTGTGATGCGTCTCTTCATTAGGAAGCCCCATCCTTGGCCATTGTTGCATCGGTGGTAACGACCACAGTCGCCTGTGATAACCAAGGCTAGATGCCATCATGACCCTTCTATTCTCAAGTCTCGCTGTCAAATATGCGTTACCTCGTCGGTCATCGTCTTCGTTGTTGTCTTATGTCAACCAAATACATCTTCTCTGTCTTCTATCTCTTCTCGTCCTCTGTTCTTGTCTTCGTCATTTCCTCTATTCTTGTCGTCCTTAGTTTCTTCTTTATTTGGTTTTGAAGAAAAGTGTGAGGGGCTAGGGCTAAAATGCCTAGTGAATGGAACAAAAAAAAAAAAAAAAACAGTGTTTTGGTGTTTAAAGATTATTTAGGATTATGTACTCATGGGCGTATGCCTCATGATAAGGGCGCAAAAAAACGTGTTTGTTTTTTTCCTTCATACTATGGGTCATGCATCTCATGCCTGCCTAGGGTGTATGCCTTGCATGTTTAGCGCCTAATTTTTAACACTTTGAGGCTGTTACCCCCAGAACCGTCCGACGCACCTTAGGTGCGTCCTTTTTTTAAAACCTTGGTCATTTCAGTAAAACGATACTTAAATTTCTATTGTTCTTGATATTTCTCACTATTTCTCTATTTTCAGACCCTTGATATCTCCATTGATATCAACATTTAAGTCGTCGAACCCTTCAATTTTTCATCACGTAATGTTGACGACCAATATTTAAAACCATGGATCGTAGAGTCTATACTCCAAAGCCTTGCTAACTCAATTGATTAAGTTGACTTAAAAATAACTTACGGTTGTCATGATATGAAGTTATGAACCATAGGATTACCCGATAAGGCAAATAAAAATACCGACATTGGTGAGTGCATCCAAAGATCTACTTACCAAGGTCTTAGTGTCTCTTTTAGATTGGACTAGTTGGACTTTGGCGTTAATAGGATTTTCCTTTTTTGTCATCTTTGCTGATGGAGCATTTTTCCTCTGGGGAGCTTTTTGTTAGGCTAGTCTAATTTTCCTCTTTCCTTGGCAGTTTTCCCTATGGGGTTATTTTACTTGTAATTGGTTTCCCCTTAGATGCCTCCAAATTTGAAGCTTGAGTTGATTTGTAGGAAGAAGAAATAATAAGAATGAAGAAGAAGAAAGGAGGAGGAAAAAAATAAGTAAAGAGACTGCTGAAACTAATGAGAGAGTTTAAAGTTCTCTCTCTTATAAATTAATATTTATAGTAAATTTGGAATCATATTTGCATTAATATAGGCTTTGTTTAATATTTACAAGCGTTTCCATACATGTCAGGTTCTTTTTCCTTGCTTTTCTAAATTTTTGTTTTGTTTCCTAAACATTTATGTTTCTAGGCTGTCTAAAATGACCTGCTCAAATGAAGTCTTGTTCTTTGTACATGGCTGACGCACTTGCATGTTGATTCCTTAAACATGGTAACAAAGGCCAAAATAGCCCTGTTTTTTTTTTTTTTTTTTCATGTAAACTCTCAGTTGAATGGTATCAAGTTGTAAAACTCTGGGGTTACATGAACATTTGTTTTATTGAGACTTCATTATTCGTGAAGGTGATATTGAATTTCGATCTTATTGTTTTAAAACCTTCTCCTTTATCTTTTTGGAATTTCTTTATGTTCAACTCTTAAATTTTTTCATATAATCAAATTGTCGTGTTTCTAACAAATATCACCTAAATTTTTGTGATGTAAAGAATTCATGATGTTGCAGTGTTGATGTAGTATTCTCAGGTGAATCATGTGCTGATGCGTGGATTGAAAAGGAGGTTAGAATTGACCTCAAGCTGATTTAGATCTCAGATTTCTGCTTTCATTGCCGTAAAAGGATTGAAAAGTTTAGTTTATAATGCATGGATTGAGTTTTATATGTGTCACTTGTTGATAGAGTCTGCTTCCATCCCTCTCTATTTTTTGTTTTTCTTTAGTTATGGAATTATTTACATTATACTGATATTTAATAATGGTATGTATTTTGTGATTTATTTGTTGCGCAATCTACTATTGTCTTGTGCAAGATAGATATTCTACCTGCATTTTCATTTAGATTCTTAAGATTGGTGAATTATTTTTACCAAGCCCTTTCAGTTCACCTCCATGTTCTTGTGTTGCATGCATGCAATCGTTATGCTACTGCTTATATGTAGGAAAGCTCAACCAAAGGACAGTATCAGATTTTTTGAAAACAAGTAGTCCAACCTAAGATTTCAAGGATTTGATGCTTAGCAATGCAAATAGTCAATTTTAAGGCAAGAGCTTTAGTACCATTGGGTTTAAGAAAGGATTTATGAAAAGATGAAGGAATACATAACTAGCAATGAGTTTAGGGTTGTGCAGATGAGGTTAGTGGAATGTTGACCAGTTTGGGTTCAACTCATGAGGGTTTTGGTGCAAATACTGCAGACGAGGTTTGTGGCTGTTAAAAGGTTTGGTTCAGCAGTCAAGGGTTTTGAGGAAAATAATAACATTTTGAAATGAAGGGTTCGGAGAAAACCTGAAACCCAAGACATTAGGTTGTTCTGTTTAGAAGGTTAGCTATCCCAGACCAGATCAGGAATAGCAGCACTGTAAATGAGTTTTTGGCTGACACAATTAAATACAGTAAGCTGGGTTACTGACTCCTGTGTTCTTCCAGGGGCATAAAATAATCCTAAGAAGGCGATCCACCCTGGGCATGTTTTTCCCAAATCCTGCCTTAATTTTACCCCCTCTTCCTACTATCACTGTTGTCTCCCACACCTAAATCATAATAGACCTATTTTTAGTCATGTTAATGGAAAGAATTCCCTTCCTCCACATTTTTTGGGGCTGGATTTGTTTAATTATTGCAAGGAAAAACTTAGCACAAGACTAAGTTGCAAAAATCTATATGCTGAGCAGCTGTGTCTTGGAGAGATACATTGACAATTTGGAACCGACAAAGAAAAACCTTTTTTTTTTTTGGGTGCCGGGGAGAGGGGGGGGGGGGGGGGGGATTGGTAGTGGACAGGGGCCTCACCTCTCATCTTTTATGAAGAGCCTTACATTCTTCAACTACAGTGAAAGATGGATTAACACCCTTAGAATGGGAGAAATTTTGTTGCACATGCAGTACATATTGATATAAATCTCTGTTATGAAACATAACTGCATTTGGGAAGGGTTGCCTAATTGTAACCTTTTTAATATTGACCTTTCAATTCCCTATTAGTATCGAACCAATTCTAAATTCATCTTGACCAGTTAGCATTCCAATACCTTAGTAATAGGGATATGGAAATAATTAAAGTGAGACTGAGAGCAATTATGCTCAAAAGAAGAAAGGAAAAAGAAACTGATTTAGTTTAATCCACAGGGCTTACTAAATTTTAGCTGCTGTTAAAACAGGCCACACGATGTCACACGACAGGTTTAAAATGCTTCTGCTTGTATATTCTTCACAGGGGCTAAACCGTATAATATTCTATGTTACATAGACTCTTTGGATTGTGGGAAGTACCCACAGCAGACATCACATTACAAGGGTTTGGGTATGGACATGTGTCTGACATCATTATTGTTGGACACGTTCGCCATAGGCATGGCCAGCAAATATATTTCACCATAAGTTTCCCCAGATGCTTTCTACTTTGCATTTTTGTTGTGTGGATATTTCAAAATGAGTGGAAGTACCTAAGTTGGACATTTTTCTTTTGTTGAGCATGCCTAAGTTGGACATGCTACGTTATATATACACTTTATTTTGCCCCAAGTCATAGATGAAGAAAAAATAGATCTGATGATAATTCAACCATGTCCCCATGTCCTAAGAGTAAAGGTTAGATGAGTCCGACACTTAGACACACCACGCCCAACACTTGCATCCAAGTCCATGTACCACAAACATATTCTCTTTCAAAATTAACTCATTTGTTTTCCCTTTTCCTCTCTAAAATGAATGTGTTGCTAAGTGACTAGACGGGCAGGTGGTGCAGGAGCACAAGTTGGATCTCTAAATTATATGCATTTTAAGGGCCCAAAGTGCAAGTGTGATTGTATGATGGTATGAGAAGCGAGAGTAGGAGCCGTAAATTCTATATGTATATAGGCTAGGAATTTCTCTCTCTCTCTCTCTCTTGTAGTTTCTATTGGATAATACCACATCTCACATCATCTAAATATAAAATTTGATGTGGCTTCATATATGGGTTCTCCACCTAACAGCTTAGGCTATTCGGTTGGAAACTTAACATGGTATCAAAACATGTCGTTCTTTACTTCTTCGGCCTATTTCATTTGTGAGTCCATCTTTGTTTTCCACTTGACAGGCTTATTCTTATCTATTAGGCCTGCATGTGAGGGGAGTGTTGGAAAATACCACATCCCACATCGTCTAAATATAAAATTTGATATGACTTCATATACCTGTTTAGGCGCTTCACCTAACAACTTAGGCTATTAGGTTGGAAAATTTAACCGTTTCTTGTATTTATTTGATGATTGCAAGGTGTTAGAACAGTTTATGGATGCCATCTTTTTGTCAGTATATTATCAATCTTTTGGTTTTGTTTTCTTTGTTTGTTTGTTTGTTTTTATTTTTTTGCTAAGGGTAAGATATGGAAGGGGGAAAGTCAGGACCACAGATCAGTTTTGGAAAAAAAAAAAAATTTACATATATTTTTGGGCTAATTTTTTTGAATTATGAAGTGTGCCTTCAACCTTACCCAAAGTTCCATTGGAAGTCTTCAAGTATGATATCCATTAGGTCCATTAAAATTGATGGTTTTGCATTTTTCTGGTGGTTTTGGGGGTAGGGTTTTGAATTATTGTTGAAATCAAAATGTATAATGTTGGCTTTAGATGAGGCTTTCATTTTTATTTTCACTGTAAACTCTTTGGTGTTCCTATTGATTGCTGACTTGATTCGTGTATATAATTTTCATTCAAAATCTGTTGCGGAAACTAGTTTGCTTGGACCCTGAAGTGTTCATCCTTTTAGCTGGTTTTATGAATGTTTGTTTTGGTTTGTTTTGATTTATTTTGATTGGTGTTATACCATGTTGTTTATGTCAATAGGTTGTAGCATTGAAGGACGATGGATGCCCAAAAGTTTGGGTTGTAACTTCTGATCATTGTCAGCAGCAAGCAGCATATGGAGCAGTATGCATTTCCACTTAGTGTATTTTTTGTGATAAGTTTTTATTCCTTTTTTTTTTTTTTTTGCTAATTTTGCATGCAAGTCCTTTTACCTTCACATTTATTAGTGATGCACAACAAAGAACCTCGACCAATCAAGACTGTTTGATATTTATTATTATTAATTTGTAATTTTGATTTTTGAAATTTATGCTTTATTTTTATTAGTTTTTAGGAAATTTAGCTATATTTTTATTTTTTCATTTTCTACTTTTTCGTCTCTAGCATGAGGGGTTCCTTTTTCTATTATTACTTCTTGTACTAGTATTAGGGTTACTAGCCTATAAATAAGGATGTAGCCGCAAGGCAGAACTATGTATGATTAATAAAATTCTGAATTGTATCCTTATTTTACGAAGTCTATCTGTCTAATGCTTAGTTTATGTTGGGACAATGGCTCCACATGCACGCTTTTGGTGCCTTTGGAGAGAGATATCTTCGTGAAAGCTTTTGAAAAAGCTGCTATTCTCATTAAGAATGAATCTGAAAATTTCAAAGTATATAAATACTAGAAACCCTATACAAGAGAAATACCAATGATACCCCTAATATATGAAATATATACACATATATCCTAACACTTCGAACCTTTGAAGATAAGAAAACTTCAATCATGGAGCTCAAGTCTTTTATGGTCAAGACTCTTTTTTGGTGGTTTCATAGTTACACTAATGACCATAACCCCTCTTTTGTTTTCTTTTTGGCTAGCACTTGTATATACCTTATGTACTTGGGCTTTGCCCTTTTTGCTATACAATACTTCATAAAAAAATGGTTCCGTAGAATTTATAAAGAGGGATTTTTTTTTATAATTTTTTTTCCGGTTTAGTGACAGAATGCTTCGAACTTGTTTTTGGTATCAGAGGTTTTGCCTATATCATAGCTGCTGTTCCCACATATCATATTCTTACAACTTCCACTTTGACTACGTCTTGTCTAATACATGGGTATTTAATATTTACTCTATTCTGTTTTTCAACTTGAGTTTCCATATAGCATCATTGTGGGATGACTCACATTTGGTTTTCATGTAGTTGTAAAGCTTTCATCGCATGCGTTAAATGGTTGAAAACAAGTGGTAGTTATCTCATATAATTTTCTCACTCAAGTTATCTATTTCAACTTTGATGGAATCATGCTTTTTTGAAGCCTTATGTGTGTTCCAAAATTCTAATTGTCATGGAAATTTTCAGGGAGCCTTTGTTTGGAGTAGCAAGGCATTAGTTTCTGAGGTGAGGCAAGAAGTGTTCACATTTTTGCTTTTTTCCATTTTAAATTCTTTTTTTTTCATGTTGCTTGTATGAATATTCATTTTTTTACCTCCTTCTTCTTCATTAATTGAACGATTCACCTCATCTGTGTAGTTTAATCTCTTGCATTAATTCAACCGGACCTTCTTAAAGTATATGTAGATGTTGGTTCACTTTGTTTGACTATCCAACTTAACCAGTTTCAACTTTCAAGGATTTTTTATACTATTTCTTTTACAATTTACTTTGGGTGCCAATTTTTCCATTTTCGAATATGATCTGAATTGCAATTCTGCATAGTAGCGCTATGCTTCTTAATGAAATATGGGAACTCGTCTTGTAATCTTGTGATGTTTAAGATTTTTTACCACATGGATATAATCACTTGAAGAAATGCCTTTATCTTGAGAGTGAGATCATTAGACTGCGTTTGTTTCAACCAAGAATGAATTTATGAAAAGGAGGGTATTAATGCTGTTGAATGATTTATGTATCATCTTCATTGTTATGCAATGACAACAATAACAACGACAATAATCTCGTTGTTGCATACTCCTTTGATAGTTTAAAGGCCTTTGTATACTCTTTTTTAATACTTAGCATACACCGGGATTTGACCCTTTATTTTTTGTTTAAATACCTTACCTCTATTGGGAGGAGAAAAAAGAAAAAAACAATCTAGTTTCTGTAATCTGTTTGTGTGGATTGACACTCTTAGAGTAAATCCATGTTGAATGTTCTATTTTTTATTTTAGTAGTTATTGGTCTTTTATGTTGAAGGGCATATGTATTTTTATCCATATGATGGTATAAATAAATAATAAAATGGAAAGGAAGGAAATCCTAATTTTTTGGGCCTCTCTTCTTCTCTTCTTCTCCTCTTCTTTGTTCTTCTTTCGTTCTCAAATTATATACTCAAAAGGAACTTGGTATCGAAGAAATTTTCATCAATTCATAGTCTTGGAGTGTGAAGAAACTTCTTGGACCACTTTTTCTGACATAATCTGTACAGATGCTGACATCAGTTGAACGTATGCGGATGTCGGGCTTATGGATGCTGTCATCAACAGCGGTTTGAACCCTCCACCATGCTTGTCTCGGTGAGAGGAACTTGTCTGTGAATTTTCATGGCCATCCAACTTGATTTGGTGGGTCATTTTTTTTTTCTCTAATTATTTGGAAAACGGGGCTGAGTTTTTCCATATGAGTTTTGGGTTGTTTTGATCCAATTTGTTGCACTAATCTGGACCAGAAGATGTCGATTAGGTGCTTTGAGGTGTGTTATGGGAGTATGTGGCATGTTTGTTGGTTTTTACGATGAATTTGACGCCAACCAGGTGATTGGCTCTCTGTTTTTGTGACTCCCAACCGCAGAACCTTGTTGCTATGCATTGAAGTGACTTTCCACCTGGGATGGTGATTTACACCCCTAGACCCTAGTGTCGCTTTGTTGTTGCTAAACTTGTGTTTTTGGTAAATTTGTGGAGTGTTGGGCAGTGCTTGAAACCATCACAAGATGTCAGAGGCAAAAGAGGTCACCCAAATCCAACCTAAAAAAGTTGTGGGACTGATGTAGGACAAATAGGGGAGAAATTAAAGGTTGGAGGGTTGTAGGCTTTGTAGATGGCCTGGGGTGGGATTTGGGTAAGGATTTTAGGTTGTATGCTGCTGGAATTTCTGGACAGCAGTGAGTTCAAGGCTTTGTGGTGGTCTTTGAAGGCTTGGGGTGTTAGGATGAAGGATTGATGGTTGGAGAAGGGTGTGTTGGGTTAAAATGCTTGCTAGAAATTATAGAGAAAGGAAGAAAAGGAAAGATAACTACTAGCCTCACACCAGTAGGGTCCTAGGAATCACTCCTAGTGAGAAGAAGGCATCACACCTCCTTAAGGATTGAGAGAAAACTCACAACCAATAGCAATTGTAGTAAATATCATTCATTGATTTAAAATTTGCTATTACATGCCTTTATAAAGGGCTAAAAGCAAAAGGAACTTCTAAAACAAGCTAACTTGGAGGCTAAGTTAGCTTCCAAAACAAGCCAACTTGGAGACCAAGTAAGCTTCTAAGAGAAGCTAGAGGACTTGGACCAAGTGGACTTGGATTACACCCAAAAAAAAAAGAAAAAAAGACCCAACTAACTGACCCAAATAGAAAGCCCAAAAAATACAGCCCATATATGCCCCAAACTCAACTAAACCCAATTATGCAAGGCTCCAAGTGTGGCCCACATCATCCAACATGTGCCAAATCAAGGCTTGGGTCTTAGAACCCTCCTTCCCACGCCTTTTATACACTTTTACAGGCTGCTACCACTGATCTCCATCAGGGACAGTTTACCTATCATGTTGATAACCCTACCTTCCAACAATTGGATGTGAAAAATGCATTTCTCCATGGCGACATAGAAGATGTGTATATGGATGTTCCATCAGGATTTGTTAATTTCTCTATTATTAGAAGGGTGTGCAAGATGAGGAAGGCCGTGTATGGGTTGAAACCATGGACTAAAATATCCACGATATCTTCGATATATCCACAATATATCCGTATATCCGTACCCCTCGATACGATATCTAACTGATATATCTTTTTCACAAAATATCTTTACAATATTGTTGATATTTTTTTATATTATTGATAAAATCTCTATATATCTCGATATATCCATAATATCTTCTTTCCAACACATGGTATCGCTGATATATCGAATATATTGAGATATATCCACTATATTGAGGATATATATCGACAATATCGAGATATTCATTTTCTTGTTATTGCGTCAAAATTATCACCTCTTACTCTTTTAGTATTGATTTATATAAATATTTCAATTATACTAATGACTTAAATTAGTGTTATGAAGTGACAACTTTCATTTAATTTGTTAAAATATTCATTCTATCGCTCTTTTATACCATACACAATACATACTTGTCTATTACATATTTAAATTGCAATATTTTGATTTTAAACTATGTATTAGAGTCAAATCATTGTTCCCAGAGTTTCAATGAAAATATATGTGTTGAACTAACAATATCCGTCATATCTCTGAATCGATATTGAAATTTTCGATAAACAGTCTCCTAGAGCATGGTTTGAGGGGTTTGCTTGAGCTATGCTGAGATGTGGCTATAAGTAGAGCCAATGTGATCATACCTTGCTTATTTGACATTCAGCCTAGGGCAAGGTGATTGCTCTTATTTGTATGTTGATGACATAGTACTAATTGGAGATGATGTGGAGGAGATGCAAAGATTATAGATTTATCTGGCCAAAGAACTTGAAATAAAGGATTTGAGAAGTTCACCGTATTTTCTAGGTATAGAGGTTGCTAGATCCCAGAAGGGCATTTTTATTTCTCAAAGGAAATTTGTTTTGGATCTTCTTGACAAAATAGGTATACTTGAATGCAAAGCAAGTGATACTGTAGTGGAGCAGAATAAAAAACTAGAAGATGATACTGGCAGAGTTTTGGTGGACAAAGTTAGATAAGGATGGTTGGTTGGAAAGTTTATCCATCTTTCTCACACTGATCTAGATATAGCATATGTTATTAGTGTAGTAAGCCATTTTATGCATCCACCTCGTGAGTCTCATATGGAGGCGGTCTATTGGATTCTCTGTCACTTGAAATATGCTCTTGGTAAAAGCATATTATTCTTTAGAAATGATCATTGAGAATAGAATTATATATAGATGTTGACTACGCTAGGTCCATTAATGATAGAAGATCAACATTTGGTTATTGTTGTGAGATGTATATATTTAGTTATTAGGGTAGTTTAGTCTTTTCTATCTTAGGGTTGCCCTTGTATAAATATACCACTTTGTATAATGAATCTTTTATCACTTTTTTGCAAACTTACATGGTATCAGAGCCCAAGGGGCTGCCGCACCTTCTCCCTCCCCATTGCATCAGCCGTGAAGCCATCATTGCAGCAGATTTTTTTTTTTTCTCCAGCCTTGTCGCACCACTATTGCAACTACCGCACCTTCTCCTTCCCCCTTGCATCTTCTTCGCAGCAGCCGTGAAGCCATCCACAACCAGATTTCTTCTCCGTTGCAGCAGTCGCACCACTCAGGCTCTTTGAATCCTTCAGTCGCACTATCTCTCTCTCTCTCAATTGAAGCTTCGTTTGGGAAATCTCAGAACTAGTCAAGCCCTTTGTTGCAGCAGCAGGTCCATCTTTGTCAAACCCCTCTTTTCTAATCAGTGAATCCCTCCATCATACAATCCTCTTGTATTGCACCAAACGTGAAGCCGTGGTTTGAGTTGGATATTCTTGGTTGCGTTGTTGATATTTGATTTATTACCATCACTTTGTTGAATTTATTTCCTTATGGCTGATGATAAGATGCAAGCAATCAGTATTAGATTGAATGGTGATAATTACTCTTATTGGTCCAATGTAATGAAAAATTTTCTGATTGGTAAAGGCCGCTGGGGTTATGTTATGGGATCTGAAACTCGACCCTCTGATCCTAAGGTTGATGGCTTTGATAAAACTGTTGCAAAATGGGACATGGAAAATGCACAAATTCTGACTTGGCTACACAACTCTGTTGAACCCAGTATTGGCCAAAATTTTTCTAAATATGACAGCCAAAAAAGTTTGGGACTACTTACAGGGTATGTATTTGGAGTCGAACTTTGCCAAACAGTATGAATTAGAGCTGTCTATTCGAGGGACCTTCCAAAAAGAGAAATCCATACAGGAATTTTATAATGAAATGACTGCTTATTGGGATCAGTTGGCACTTATGGAGCCCGTTGAATTGCAACGTTTGGATGTTTATATTAATTATCGGGAAAGGCAACGGTTGACCCAATTTCTTATGGCACTTCGTGATCAGTTTGAACCCCTTCGTGGAGCCATTCTTCATCGTGTTCCCTCACCCAAAGTTGATGCAGCTGTCCGAGAACTTATAGCTGAGGAAACCCGCTTTAAGATTGCTCATCCTGCTCCACCTTCTCAGTCAGTGTTTACTGCTTCCTCTGTTCAACCTCCACTATTGCCTACTCCTTCTGTGCATCTCACTCAGCTCACTGGCAAGCCCAAACCTCGTGTTGGTGTTGATGAATGCAGCTTTTGTCGTCAAAAAGGACACTGGAAGTACACGTGTCCTAAACTTGCGGCCCAGAATAGACGATCTACTCCTCCATCTACTTTTCGAGCACCTTTACAGTCCTCAGTTCGCCCACCAACAGCATTTGCGGCACCTGCATCTAGCAATGTATTACCTACCACTTTACAATCTATGATTGAGCAGCTCCAGTCTATTATTGCATCTTCTTCTGGGAATCAGTCTCACGCCTCTGCTATGTCCACTGTTTACTCAGGTTTGCATGGTTCTTCTTCCTCAGGTATTTCTTCTAACTCTTGGATATTTGATTCTGGCTCTTCCCATCACATGACTCCTCATTTGTCTCTCTTGAGTAACTGTGTTTCTCCTTCTTCTCCTATTACTATTGTTACTGCTAATGGTTCTCCTATGCATGTTGTCTCAATAGGCTCTGTCCTTCCTTCATCATCTTCATCTTTATCTATCCCTGATATATTTTATGTTCCTACCTTGTCTCTTAGTTTATTGTCTATTAGTCAACTCTCTGATTCTGGCTTTGATGTTCTCTTTTCCTCCTCTGACTGTGTTATTCAGGAACGGACGTCCAAGAAGCAGATTGGGACCGGGCGTAGAGTTGGTGACTTGTATGTCTTGGAGAGCTTGCAAGTTCCTGTGGAGAGTAGTTCGTTAGCATTGTCTTCCTTTTGCTTAGATCAGCAGTCTTCCCCTTTTTATCTTTGGCATTCTAGATTAGGTCATTTATCGAGTGACAGATTGAAAGGTCTTGTTTCGTCTGGCTATTTGGGCAATGTTTCTTTGAGTGACATATCAAATTGTAGTGGCTGTAAACTTGCCAAGATGTCTGCCTTACCATTTAATAAAAGTTTGTCTGTTTCTCTTTCTCCCTTTTCTCTTGTGCATACTGATGTGTGGGGACCTTCTCCCATTACTACCAAAGGTGGCTCTCTCTATTATGTTTCTTTTATTGATGATTACAGTCGTTTTTGTTGGGTGTATCTCATGACATACAAATCAGATTTCTTTCGTATCTATCATAATTTTCATTCCATGATTCAAACTCAATTTTCTACAACCATTAAAGTTCTACGTTCTGATTTGGGTGGTGAGTATTGTTCGACAGAGTTCACTGAGTTCTTGAATGCCAATGGTACTCTCCATCAGTCTTCTTGTTCAGGTACTCCTGAACAGAATGGTGTTGCTGAAAGGAAACATAGGCACATTCTTGAGACTGCTCGAGCTCTTCTTCTTTCTTCGTCAGTTCCTTCTGTTTTCTGGGGTGAAGCTATCCTTACTGCTGTTTACCTTCTAAATCGGATGCCAACCCCTCTTCTATCTGGGGTTTGTCCTTATGAAAAGTTGTTTGGTCGAATACCTAATTATTCTCTTTTGCGAGTTTTTGGTTCTGCTTGTTTCGTTCTTCTTCCCAAAAGGGAACGTAATAAGCTTAGCGCTCGCTCTGCTTTGTGTGTCTTTTTAGGGTATGGTCTTCATCAGAAAGGGTATAGGTGTTATGATCCCGTGTCTAAAAGGTTGTACGTGTCTCGTCACGTTGTCTTTCTTGAACGTATTTCTTATTTTACTATTCCTTCTAGAGTTGCACCTGTCTCCAAAGAGGACTTGGTCTACATTGATCCTTTTCCTGTTGATGAGTCCTCTGAGGAATTTGTTTCTGATCTTGATGTCCCCTCTCTTCCTCTTCCTGATACGGTTTCTTCTGAGTCTAACCCTTCTCACTTTTCTTCTTTTCCTTTGGTTTACTCTCGCAGGATGACACGGCCTCCTCAGCCCATATGCACCATCTCTGACGTTCCCTCTACTGAATCTTCGGATGAGCCTCTTCCTGAACGCCGATATCCTTTGCGTACTCGTACTCCTTCAGTAAGACTTCGTTTCTCTAATACTTGTTTTTCTTCTTCTTATTGTTCTTTTCTTTCTTCTATTCATTCTTATTTTGAACCTCATTCTTATAAAGAAGCCTGTACTGATCCCCATTGGATTGATGCAATGCATGATGAATTACTCGCTCTTGATAAAAATGGTACTTGGGAGTTAGTTCCATTGCCTGCAGGAAAGAATCTTATTGGCTGTAAATGGGTTTATAAAGTGAAAACCAACTCAGATGGATCTCTTGAACGATACAAAGCTAGGCTTGTTGCCAAAGGGTTTTCTCAGGAATATGGGGTTGACTATGAAGAGACGTTTGCCCCTGTTGCTAAAATGACTACTGTTCGTACTTTGATTTCTGTGGCTGCAGTTCGTCAGTGGCCACTGTTTCAGCTTGATGTTAAAAATGCCTTTCTCAATGGCCATCTCTATGAAGAAGTTTACATGCGTCCCCCACCAGGTCTTACTCATCCTTCTGGCCATGTTTGTCGTTTACGTCGTGCTCTTTATGGTTTAAAGCAGTCTCCTCGTGCCTGGTATGAGCGCTTTCAGTTGGCTATTACTCAGATTGGTTTTCGCTCTAGTGCTCATGACTCTGCTCTCTTTCTTCGCACTACCTCACAAGGTTTGGTTATTATTCTTTTATATGTGGATGACATGATTATTACTGGTTCTGACTCTTTTGCTATTGATGAGGTAAAGAAACATCTTTTCTTGGAGTTTGAGATGAAGGATTTAGGGCCTTTGCGGTATTTTTTGGGTATTGAGGTTGCCTCTTCACCTAAGGGTTATCTTTTAACACAGTCGAAGTATGCAAATGAGCTTATCCATCGCGCTCGACTTACAGATGATAAAGTTGTGGATACCCCTATCGAATTGCATGCCAAATTCTCAGCTTCTGATGGCGTTCCATTAGATGATCCTACACTCTATCGTGAGCTTGTTGGTTGTTTGGTTTATCTCACTGTCACCCGTCCTGATATTGCATATGCTGTTCATGTTGTTAGTCAGTTTGTCTCTGCCCCTCGTACTACTCATTGGGCTGCTTTGCTGCGTATTTTGCGCTATGTTCGAGGTACAATCTTCCAGAGTTTATTACTATCCTCTACTTCTACTTTGACCTTAAGGGCTTATGCTGATGCTGATTGGGCTGGTGATATTAATGATCGTAAGTCTACTAGTGGATTCTGTGTTTTTCTTGGTGATTCTCTTCTCTCTTGGAAAAGCAAGAAACAAACCGTGGTTGCTCGCTCTACCACTGAGGCTGAATATCGTGCTATGGCCCATGCTACTGCAGAAATTGTTTGGCTTCGTTGGCTTCTATCTGATTTGGGCATTACCATTTCATCTCCGACTCCTCTTTACTGTGACAATAAAAGTGCCATTCAGATTGCTCACAACTCTGTATTTCATGAACGTACCAAGCACATTGAGATTGACTGCCACTTTATTCGTCAACATCTTCAGCTTGGCACTATTGATCTGCCATTTGTTTCCTCCACTGCCCAGATTGCTGATTTCTTCACTAAGACTCATACGTCCGCTCGTTTTCATTTTCTCCTTAGCAAACTCTCGGTGCTCTCTGGGTTCGCATCCTGAGTTTGAGGGGGGGTGTGAGATGTATATATTTAGTTATTAGGGTAGTTTAGTCTTTTCTATCTTAGGGTTGCCCTTGTATAAATATACCACTTTGTATAATGAATCTTTTATCACTTTTTTGCAAACTTACAATTGTACCTTTGTAAGAGGAAATCTTGTAACATGGCGTAGGAAGAAGCAATTTGTTGTGGATAGATCTAGTGCAGAAGATGAGTTTCGATCCATGGCACATGGGGTTTGTGAGCTACTTTCCCTAAAGATTTTGCTGAAGGAACTAGGTTTTGATTGCAAAGATCCTATGCAATTGTATAGTGACAACAAGGCAGCAATTAATATTGCCCATAATGTACAACATGATCAAACTAAACTCATTGAAATTGATAAACACTTCATCAAAGAGAAGTTGAATTCTGGGGAATTTTGGGGAAATCTGTACACCTTATGTGAAAACTAAAGACCAACTTACAGACATCTTGACCAAAGGGGTGTTGAGCAAAATCTTTCACAATATCTTGAGCAAGCTGGGTATGTGTGACATCTTTGCACCTACTTGATGGGGAGTGTTGAATATCCCATATTGTATCTTTTATTTGAACAGTTATTGGTCTTTTATGTTGAAGGGCATTTTTGTACTTTTATGTATATGGTATAAATAATGAAAGGGTAAATTAGACTTACACCCCCCTTTTGGTATTTGACAATTACTGATGTATCCCCTCTCGTTTTTTATATTACACTGACACCCTGCCATTCTTGTCAGATAACGGACATTAACTAGGCAAATAAAATGATGCAAATGCCCTTAAATGTAAAACAAACTGTTATAAGTGTACATGCTTTTTCTTGCTCCCTCAATTAAATATATAATCATTCTACCATTAACAATCAGATCCACCATCACCCTTCTCCGACCTATGCTAGACCCCAAGCATAAAGATTGAATTTTCCCTCCATTGATGATCAAAATCCCTGTCACATCTCTTCTTCTTTATCTTCTTCTAATGTTAAGCCCAGCATGCCTGTTTGAGGAGCACGAAGAACAAAGTGTAGAAGACGCTTAAAGAGGGTGGTCCTATCTCATTGGAGGGGGTGACACACCCCCCATGCCTAAGAGGCTAACAAAAAGTTGGAGAAAGCTGGAGAATTATTATGTTTATGGTGAAAATGAAATTAATAAAAGGAGAGTAATAAAAAAAAAACAGAGCATGAAAAAAAATGAAGAAAAAGGAACAGAGCTATATATATATTTATAGATATGACAAGCGGAGAGAGAGAAGTTGCAAAGAACCCTCAAGCAAATGCTCTGTTTTCTGGTTGATCCAACCCAAGCAATGAAAAAAAAATAGAAAAATTTTTGCCATTTTCAACCACCACCACTCAGCCACCATATATTGGCATGTGCTGTTCTTCATCTTAACACTTGAATCACAAAAAGAGGTGCTGTTTGATTGTAGATTTAATTGGGATTTGATGAAAAGAGGTGTTTGGGTGTAGGTTTGGGTTAGGTGCAATTATATTGATTAAATTCCCGAACAACATCTAAAGGGTAATTTGGGTATTTTCCAAAAATTTCGCATGACATCACTTGAAGAGAATGGAGTTTGTAGTTTTTATGTTGACAAGCTGTACATTTTTACGTAGTTCATTCGGTTAGCTAATATAGAAGAGATGTAGTGGAGTATGCAACTTACCTAAGAAATCCTTTTTTTCACCTTTATATAACGAAAACATCAGCATGATAATTTATCGTTATTATAAGTCATAGAATTTAACTTTTCCCCCAGTTTGATGTTTTGAGTATGATTTAGATTAAAGCTTCGCACAAGGAGATTGAGAGGATGCTTCAGGAACAAAGGTGTGCTCTCTCTGTCATAAAACTTTTGTCATTTTTATCTTATTTTTTGCTCATGATAAATATAATGAACGTAGATGTATTTTGTTTGTGTCTTTTACATTCAGCCTTTTTTAACTCCTGGCTAACTGAACCTTTTGATCGGATGAACTGAGCTGAAAAGGGGGAAAAAAGCAACTGAAACTATCCTGATTTATAAATCTAGGATATTACAAGAGGTTGTTATTTGCAGCATGTTCTGGTAAAATGTAATAACTCTTTCTCCTAACGCAAAATTTTGAAGTCACTATGTCAGAGGACTTGATGTCATCCTTGGTTGTAAGTGTACCAGAGTAAAATGCTCAATTTGTATGGTAATGTTCTTGAGCTACGTAAACTAGAAATTTCAGCAATTTGATCAAGTGATCTTGGGATTAGTAGTATGAAGAACTGAGCAAATGCAAGTTGCCAGTTCTATAAAGAGAAGAAGAAGAAAAAGAAAAGGGGTTCAGGTCCTTTCATGATATTTTTTTCGTCAATTTAGAGCTAGCAAAGGATTTGGTTCTGGCCATGCCTAAAATTGCAGATCCCAAGATGATCTCATTTGCTAGGGGCCAACTTGGAACCAACTTGCAATCCTGATTCATTTGAAATATTTAGACCACAAAAAATTATATACGAAATTAAATAACAATTTTTTAGAAAAATCGTTGGTTCAATAGGGTCTGTGAGCCTAACCCAATTCTGAATGGTTGTCCTGATACTGCTCGGAAGAAAAGGATTAAGTTCAAGCAATTTGGTAAATTGGTCTGCTCATTTTAACTGATTTCAGACAATGATTTTATGGGTATATATTTTCTGTAAATACTAGAATGTGCTAGAAATGATTTATTTTATTTTATTTTTATTTTTATTTTTCCTTTCCTCACCATATATGTTATAAATTTTTGTAAGCAAAATAGTCTGTATCATGCCAAATGTCATTGATTGGTTTATTTCTTTCCAGATCTACTTCCATGCAAGGTAAACTGCTAAAGCACAATCTCGATTCAGAAGTTGTAGATGCTCTCAAGGATCTGAAGAAGAAGTTATCTGAAAATGAGTTGAAGTAGCTTGCCAGGTTTTGTTTCATATCATGTCCTTTTCCTTGCACCATACTTGTAAAAATGCAGTCATGTTTCATCTCGAGTCATTCTTTTTCCTTCTACTTATACTATGTTTTGATCTTAACGCAGGGCTCGCTTGTTTCTGTCTATAAACATTTAAGAGAGTGTTTAATTGCTCAAGTCATGGATGCATGAAGCAAGAGTGGAGGCTAGGTTGGGGTGGGGAAGCGGGAGAACATAAGAAAGTAAAAAGTTTGGGGCGTGTAGGAAGGGTTTGTGGAATATATATATCTGTATGCTATGTTACTTCAATATGTATTTTGTGGGATGAAATTATAGGAAATATTCAAACAAAATTTTGTAGTCTGTTAGAATTATAAAAGAATTCCAAAAAAAAAAAAAAAAACAATAAATAAATAAAAAAATGCAAAAGGACTGTTATTTTGAGAAGCCACACTAATGTTAAGAAAGAGAGTATACCTTCCTTTCTTTCTTTCTTTTTTTTTTTTTTTTTTTTTTTTTTTTTTTTATAAGTAAAGTATTGAGTATTTAACTGAGCATTAATTTGATATGAGTTGGTAAAAATCTTTTTATTTTTAGAATTTTTTTACATTTTAGTTAAGAGTTAAGAAATGGTTAGTTGGGTAGGAGGGTCATGGCTCTGCCTTTCCCCTTCCATCAAAAGGTTTTGTCTTATTTTCATTTACAAGGTTCCGACTGAGGAGCATGGAATCGTGGTCCCTAAACGGAAGTGGTACCTTTAAGAGAAGGTTGTTATTCAATTGCAATAATGTAACCCCGTAAAAGACAAACCCAAAAAGAGAAGAAAATTTTAAGGGCATTTTGGTTCTCCGTGCTCTTTTGTTTTGTGTCTTGATTTTTTGTTTTTTGTTTTCTTTGGGGACCGAGGGGTTAGGAGAATATTTGGGTCGGTGAAATTGAACACAACTTTTTGAAGAATCGGATTAGAGCAATCTTAGCGGTTGATTGGATCAAATTGATTGGGGTGGTGCGTGGGTTTGATTTGTGATGGAGGACAAGACTCTATGGCTCAAATGACAGGGTGTCCCAAGAGAGTCCCAAGACTCTAAACAATAATACTTGAAGTGCGGTGGAGCTCATTTTGAGCTTAATCCAGGCTTCCAAATTCAAGCCAGAGCCCAACAGCTGGGTGGGCTCATTTATGCTCCCAGAGGAAGATCAGGCCCAGTCCACTGAATATTGAAACGATGGACTACAATATCAGAGCATCATTGGACGCTAGAGAATAATGGGAAAATGACAAAACAGTGGTCAAAATAAAAGCAAAACTTAAAAGAGGGCAAAAACTCTTATATTTATTTCAAAGTTGCAATAGCAATTTTAATTCCAAAAAGAAATAAAGTAGGATTAAATGTCCATTATATCATTTTAATTATTATTTTTTTCTTTTTTAACCTTATCTAAATCCTATCAGATTATTCTCATATTTCTTTATTAAATAATATTTAACTAATATTCTCCTAGTGTTGAGAAAGAGGGAAAAAAAAAGTGATTCTCTATGTGTGTTTTTTTTTTTTTTTTAAAGCATGATTTAAATTTAATTCACATACCCAACCGTTGGGGGGAAAAAAACATTTTCAAATCCAAATATGTATATTATTATTCTAGTTGAAAAAAATATATATATATAATCAATTTTTTAAAATTATGTTTTGAGATTTTTAAATTAGGAGAGAAGATGGGTTTAATATGAGAAGGGTATTTAGATGGGATTAACCAAAAAAAAAAAAAAAGAGGGCAGAATGGTCATTACTTTTATTTTGACACACCATTTCGTCATTCTCTCAAGAATATTTGGTTTTGATTTATGACACTCGAATGATATGGATTAAACCCTAAGGAATACCCAAGGGAGTTAGTCCAGTTGGTAAAAGGAGAGCCTATCTATTCTATCAACCTATATTCGATTCCTTTGGGGAGCATTTCAGAAATTAATTCTTGAATACACCAGGCCGATGTGGGGGAGTGCGCCTTTAAGATCGTCCGGAGAGGGATTTAGTGGAGGTGCGCTCAAGCTGACCGAACACCTGACCGTATATTAAAAAAAAAAAAAAAAAAAAAACCCCTAGGGAGTTGTTATATATTGCCAAAACTCAAGCTTAAAGTTTGATTGATCACAGATATTACGCATGAGGCTCTTAAGATCCTCTAATCTATCTTAATTAGAGGTATTCTAGCTTCATCAGCCTTAGCAATCACAGTAAAACGTGTCTCCTCGATCTTGCGTTATTTGCTATCATCGTACTAGTAGATTCCTTGGCCATTTTTTTCCTTCTTACCAACTTCAATTGCCACCAGAATATGCACATATTTTCACTGCGGAAAAGACCAATAGGGGAAGAAAAGGATAGAGACAGAAAGATAATAAAAAATGAGGAGGGAGAAATAAATTGACGGCTTTGAATCCTGTTGATAAGGGCAAAATGGTCCATTCATTAAAATAGACTTTAACGGCTGTGGAAGCAGTGTTCTGAGATGTGGCTATATCGCCACCCTTCTTTAATTTATTATATATCTTTACGCGCATTTTAATACCAATTGAGGGGTTGTGCCCGTGCCATGTATTTTGAGAAGCAAGAAAAGCCATAAATTTATATAGTTGTTTTATAACCCTTTATTTCATATTAATTGTCATTTTCATTTTGGATTGTTTCAAAATTATTGTTTTAATAAAAAAGTCAATAACTTTATTTTAAATGATTTCTTAAAGTACATTTACCCATAAAATAGATTACTAATTGGAAACTGTTTTTACCTTTTTCTCAAGTTTTGAATACTTAGAAGACAAATATGCAATGTTAAAATACATGTTAAAATATGTATATGGGTGTGAAAGTATTTAAAGTTGATTCCTACAAAAATGTGCTTTTCAAAAGAGGATAGCCAAACATTTCTTGATTCAATTCAGAACATATGGTGGAAGCAAATTTGGAGCGCTTAGGATGGTAGAAATTAAAATCCATGCGACATGTGCCATTGAAATTAACTGAGGCCATGTTTGTTTAGCTGGAATCGAATGGATGGAGTAAAATCTCATTTCAATTCATTCCAAACAATATGTTTGGATGAGGTAATTTGAATGAGAATATAATCAAACAGTGTGTTTACAGAGCCATTTCAAATCACTTTCCATTCCATACTACTCCCTCCGTTCTTAAATAAGTGGCCTACTTTTTTTTTTAGGATGTTTCAAAATTATTGTCACATTTCAAAAGTCATTGGTTATTTTTTATTCATGTCCTAAAATACTCTTAAAAAGGTATTGTCTCTTTTTCTAATGTTTTGCACACTTGAGGGCAAAATTGGAATTTCACAACATATACATTGATGTGAAAGCATTTAATAGGGTTTTCTTAAAAAGCGTATTTCTTCAAAAGGGATAGTCAATTTGAAATAGAGGGAGTACTCTAAACAGATTCCATTTCCATTCATTTTATTTCAGCTAAACAATCATGGCCTAGATGGTTATAACTTTTTACTACGTCATTGAAATTAGCAAGACACATGGCATCGAAATTAAAGCTTATTTCAAGCACTTCGACATGGATTACCGGTACACCGTAAATAGTTATTTTCAGTGCCCAAAAGAAAACTAAAATGTTGCTTGAAGGGTCAAATGTCAATTTTTTTCTATTTTAAAGAAACGATCATTCTTTCATCAGCTAGCAGGCAGTTCTATTATAGTTTTTTTAACTTCCAAAGAAGTACTTTTGATTTCCATTACTTAATATAATGCTTTTACTTTTCATTAATTTTTGGACAAGTTCGAGTTGATCAACAAATCTAACCATGCCATGCCTGAACACCATCATGAAAAAGGTAGCTTCAAAATATGAATGAGGAAAGGGATAAGGAAAAGGGAGATCGAACACGTACTTGATGTAGTGCTGAAATTGTGACCCATGAAAATCATATATAATTAATGGTACATACTCGTAGAGATTTTTAATTAAGTAGGATAAACGTAGGAGCTCATCAACAAATCTAATGCTTTTACAAAATTGATCGAGCTTAAGGAAATATAATGGATGGGTATAAATATATATATATATATATATATATATATATATATATATATAGATAGATGATTGTAATAATGTTTTGGTATGAATCACATGGAAAGTTGACGAAATACAGGAGACAGCATTTACGACTGTCAACTTCCAGCTGAGGTTGTAAAAGGGATAGATCACGAGATGCTTGCTTCCCTTTTAATTAGGATAAACCTATACGTACAACAGAGAGGGCAACAGCCACATGCTGACATGCAGATCGAAGAAGAAGAAAGACTGATCAGAGAGAGTGAGTGATGATGATCAAAGTGTTGGCATGCAGTACAAAGAGTTGGTTGCCATGTCTCTAACTTCAAGATACCAGCATTAAATTTGGTCAATAAACGGTCAGGTCAGACGGTCAAAATGTTGACCCTGTTCATCAATGAATCCAACGGTGCCGGTGGCCCCTCCTCCCACCCACACTACTCTGACAGGTCAAGTCCCATTTCTGGTCTTGTTTGTTCATTTATTTGTCTTCTATTACACGTACCGTCATTCAAACCTCACTCCTCATCCCCCACTAGCCTGCTACTGGTCACTACCCCAATTCCCATTGCAATTCCCCCCACCATTATTATTGCCCATCATTAATTAGTCGGCTCTTCCTAAAGGCTTATCTTCAACTAACCTCAAAACCTCTGCCTCTCCTCCGTGGTGCATGGGGTTGGGATATAGTGGCTGCTTGTATAATGTTATTAATTACATCTCCTTAACACGTTTGAAATCATAAATGGAGTAATGGAGCCGAGTTATCTATATATTTTCACACCACATCAGCCATGGTTAATTTTCTAGAAAGCTGTTAAAGAAGGTTTAAAAACATTTCTCAATAGTTGTCTTAACTGATTTGTACATGAGTTGCACACTTCAATTAGACTTAGGTTCGTAGCTAGGATTACCAAACTTTTTCAGTACTTACTTTAATATACATCCAACCAGACATCACTTAATTAATTGTCTAAATTATTTAGTGATGTGATTTCGATCAACGGCGGAAAATCGAATCTCAAATGATTCTCATATATGTCTCATATCCTTAATAGGAAGTGAATTATATATATATATAGAGAGAGAGAGAGAGAGAGAGATATGTAACCCTTTTTTTATATTTGGTGGGGTTTCTGCGGTTCCTTCGACTATATCTCTTTGCCCATTATTATTATTATTATTATTATGATTATCATCATCTCTCCTAAGAAAAAATTTGTTACTACTTACTAGTGCCTTTTGTGAGGGAAGAAAATAATATCTAACTTAAGACATTCCAAGGCTGTCTATTTAAGCGTCACCTTTATTTGATGATAGAGATGCATGCAGCTACTAGTACAAAGACTATTCCATGCCAATTCACAGGTAAAGTGGTCCATCCTCCAAAAGTTTGAAACTGGACCATCCGCCGCCTGGCCCTATTCCAAGCTAAACTACACACCAACCTATATAAAAAAAACAAGAGCATGTTTTTGTCCTAAACTAGTAGCATGCAGAATGGTATGGCACTAGCAAGTGCAATTGAAAATAAGTATAGAAATAAAAAGGTGTTGGGATGGAATATAATCAAATTAGGGCCGAGAAATAACTGTAAACATCTTCTAATTAATTGAAGGCAGGCTTGGCTGTTATGGTTTGCACTGTCAATCAAGGGTCAAGTGAATACCCCATGTCTTCTTCTATGTATGGGATTAGAATTGACTGAATGATGCAATTTGTCCCGTAAAGCGAATAGAGATGCTAACAAGCTTTTTTCAAGTGGGCCATCTATTTAAGGCCATGACAAACTATATGGTCTCCAAATATCCACGATGGTGGCTCAAAAGATAATGAGGGGGGATATATATATATATATATATGTATGTATATATGTATATATATGTATATATATATGTATGTATATATATATTCATGGAGTTGCATGTATCCCACCTGTAATAGGTAGTCCTTTTTGTTTCATCATATATCGGATATCGATCAAACAACTGGAAAAAAAGAAACAAACCAATTAGATAAAATCAGCGTTATTAAACCCGGACCGGACAGACCTGTCGGATCGGTGAACTGGACACTAGACCAGTCTAGGTTCTTAATTGGATCGAAAATGCTATTGAACCGGATGAACCGGTCTAAACTGCCGGTTTTTTATGCGAACTGGATGCAAACCGGTCCGGTTGGACTGGTACTAATATTAAAAAATTTTAATATTTTGCATGTATGAGGAATAAAAACATGGATGTACACATTTCAAAAGAGTTCTTAACCACTAGACCACCTAGTGCTTATGTGAAAAACCTCACAACACATTATTTAAAGTGTAAATGTATACATTTTTTTTTGGCTATTATTTTAATTATTTATTATTATTTTAATTATATGACTAGTCCAACCGGTGACCCGATGGTTGAACCAGTGACCTGGTAACCTAACCTCTAGACTAGGTCAATGACCAGTCCGGGTTTAATAACTATAGATAAAATATGTTTTTCCGATGGATAATTATACAATTTGCCAAAGAAAAGGCGCAAAAGGTTGCCCTAGGTGCTTGCATTGCACTGAGGATAAATATGAATAGAAAAGTTTGTCCCTTCAAACGAAAGTCCTTAGACGATATGCGTGGGCACGTGACATTTCATGTGCGGGCGCATGTTGTTCACCAACAGCTATGATCACACTAGATATCTGAGATATCCTACATGAATTAAGGGTTGTACCTCTTGCATTATCTCAATGTACTCCGTAACCCACTAATGCACGAGGTACAACTTTTAATGCGAGTGTTATATCAATACATACTTACTTGATCATCATCCTATATATCTATACTACCTATAAAAAGGTGAATATAAGAAAAACTTTTGATTGACTAATATATCCTTATTTTAATTTTTAAATACACAACTACCCCCCCTACTGCATAAATAGAAAATATAGTAATATGAAAACTATAATTCTAAAACACATATCTTAATATATTATAAAACACATACCTTAATATATAAAACACAAATAGGAATTCAAAAGAAACGGAAACTATAATTCCTATATAATAAATAGAAATATATAGGAATATGGAACTATAATTCTAAAACAACAGTCGAAACACATTCCTTAATATATTCTAAAACACCTATATAATAAATAGAAATATATAGAAATATGGAAACTATAATTCTAAAACAACAACCGAAACACATTCCTTAATATATTGTAAAACACATACCTTAATATATAAAACATAAATAGGAATTCAAAGGAAACGGAAATTATAATTCCTATATAATAAATAAACAGTCGGACTGTAAATTCCACTTTCTCCATCAAGAGTAGTTTCAACCTTCTCTTCACCTTTTCCATTAACAGCGACTTCTCCCTTCTCTGATTAACGGCAACTTTTCCCTTCTTTGGTAAGTTTTGCTCTGCAAATCTATACTACTTATAAAAGGTTGAATTTCAGAAAAACTTTTGAACGACCAATATACCCTTATTTTTAAAAAAAAATACATATATATCATTCCTTTAATTGAAACACATAATAAACATTCTTATCATTTGGTAACAAATGAAAGTTATATTTTAATTCAAACTCTTAACAAATTAAAGTTAGATTTTTACTAAAATTCTTTTTTTAGAGCAACTATCAAGTTGCATGATAATATATATGAATATAAACTCTTTAAATATTCTATTTTATGATTCTAAATATATATCTAAAGAGTTTTTAATCTTTCGTTGTACTTTCGAATTTTAAACTTTATCTTTTATGAAAAAATATAAAATTTTTATGTATTTATTATTTTGTATAACTAATATTATTTAAAAATATTCATATGCAACGCACGTGTGCTATATCTAGTATATATATATATATGCAATTAGTTTGTTTAATACAAGGAAAAAACAAACAAACAAACAACAAAAACAAAACAAAATCAAGCCAAACCAAACCACGCAAGCAAGTTTGGAACACGCATGCAAGAATGAAATTACACTTAATTAGGATGGTTCGTAGAGGATGTTTGTAGATAGTTTTGCTATGAAATATATACTTCCTATATATAGCATGCCTTGGTGACATGCTGGGTATATTAGAAGGGGTCCAAAATGTTCTGGTTGATTGATTTGAAAAGTAGGCACTACGAGAATAGAATCAAGCTCAGCGATGAATGGAAGATGATTTTTAAAACCAATGAGGTGCCCTATGAAATATTGATGGCGATGTTGTTTGGATTGTGAAGAAGTTGTCATAATCCTATGTACGTGTAGTTAATTTGCTAGAGGAATTGAATTAGCCATACTTTCAATGTTACTGATTTGTTTTATTATCATTTCTCTAATGTATCATCTTATTAAAGTCTAAAAAAGGGACGATTCTTTACAAGTAGGGGGGATTGATGTGGAAAAAGAGGCGGATTCATACTTGGATAGCTTGGAGCGACGAAAGTAGGGTATTTAAGTGCCAAGTTTTTGTACGAAACGTCAAAACAATAGTTATCAGACCCTGACCGAACGCTAAACTGGTCAAGCTAGAGGCCCACTAGTTTGATCGTCAGGTCAATTTGTTGAGCAACCAATAAGTTTATATATATATATATATATTATTTAATTATATTTTGGTACTATGATAGGTTTATCAAATCAATAATAGATAGGGTGCTTATAAAAAATAATACATATATAGGGCAACATATTATGTGGACCATTATGTAGAACAGTGGTAAAAAAACACCTCTACTATGTGTGAAGTGTTTGGTTTGAGTCATACTAGTGTCACATTTTTAAGAAACGCTAAAGGCCGTAATCCCCGTCTTTTCTGAAAAAAATTTGAAGGCCTTGAGAAATCTTAAAGGGGGTAATTTTAGATTGGTTGGGCGAGGGGAAAATAATTATGGTTAGTGGACATTCTTAGCTAAGTTAGTAGTCATTTATTAGAAAGTTAGTAGAAATTTGTAAATAGTAATTATTTTCCCATGGCCCGACTAATCTTGAACAATCCTGTCATAGAACCGGACCGGCCAAGAGGCTAGGTCACTGGTTATATAGGCTTGGTTTGATAACATTGTTTTAAACAGCAGTAATTTTGCTCGGTTATCGGAATTAGAAAAAGAACGTAGCATCAGAAAACTGATTTTGAACACTTTTCAACAGTTTAAGGAAATGTTGCAATTAATATTTGATAATTTCAGCTTTAGCCTTAATTATTAATAACCCTTTTTTATTATTATTTATTTTTTATCTTTTGACAATGAATAGAATCTATTCTTACCTTTAAGCTTAACGTCTTATTATTAACAAATATATATCAATGTCTTTTTTATAAGTTTAAATTTAAAATTACTCACTCAATAAGTGAGAAAAAATAAGTGAAAGAATAACTATTAGTGTTGATGCATTGAAACCTTTAAAACATGTTTTCTAGGAACAATGGCCACAACGTCCTTGGAGAATTGAATGGGGGAATTGAGATAGAGGTGGGATATAATTAATGGGTATTAGGATAGGGACAGATAGAAAAGAAGATTAATTGGTGAGACGGCCTGTGGCGCCATAAGCACTATGGTCGGTGATTGGCTGAAACACCGCCCAACTTGTCCTCTTTTAATTTGGATTTTTGCTGCATTTAAGTTTCTAGATTTTACACTCATTTCCATCAACTTGCATGTATCATCTATTTTTCTCTCATATACGGCCACATATACACATGCATTCATAAGAGACGACCGCCAAAATGGTCCAGGCCACCGGATCCTTGTGGGATAATAACACCCCAACTAACCTGTGGGTCCCTCTCCTCTAGGTCAGGCCTAGCGCCTAGAGAGAGCCACCACCTTTTTTTTTCTGATTCTTTTTATGATCAACCTTGCTTGTCCTGCGCGCGCTTTCATATACTCGTATGATTTTTTTTTATCTTTAGCAGATGACGAGGTGACACTCCATCCGATGCATGAAATTCCATATCCAATCCAACTGTACATAGATCCATCCACCAAGCTTACTCCAACTTGCCTAGACATCATAAGAAATTACATTTTGGGTCTAATGCCACATCTCCTCGTCCTATCTTAGGGATAATGCTTTCGTTTTGGGCTGTGCTCTAATAGGTTTCTCTATGTTTCCTTTTTCTCAAATTGTTTCAATCACATCATTTTGAGTAGGACATGTATATTAAGGTATTCTACTTAATGCATTGTCATATAATTCATTAGTTTTAACTTTCTAATTTTACCCTATCACTTTATTTTGGACTCTATATTCTAATTAGAGCAATAATAATTTTAAATATAAAAAGGAACACCCTTGGAAGGTAAAATAAACTTATGCCTTTGTTAACAAACATTTTGGGACTTTCCAAAATAAAAATTGTTGTCAAACAAAGTGGGACGGAGGGAGTATTAATTATTGTATTAATCAATAGATGCATTTGAAAAAAATAAAGGATTTATCCATTCTCCTATTGAACTTGCAAAAATGATGGAACCTTGCTGGGAAAACAGCTGTTTAGATTGGAAATTAGAGAGAAAATGGGAAAGAGAATGTAAAAGGAAACGACACAATGTTACAAGGAAGTGGCACATCAAATGGTTAAAATTTTGCAAGTATGCAACACAATGATAGCCGCGCTTTATATATAGCACTGGAGCTGATGCTGCTGGCAACTGGGCGACAATATTGATAAAGGCTGGAGGAGGCTGCAAATCTGCAATGCAGTGCAGCGATAGGATTCCCTTTTTTTTTTTTTTTTTGGTTGTTGTAATTTTTCTATTTTTTTAGCTACTTTGTGTTATGGTTGGAAAAGGAGGCTCTTAGTTTTCTCTACAATTAAAAGAGGTTGCAATAGGCTTTTGACAATTAATTTAGAGTGCTTTTCCTCGTTTCAATTCAAAAGCCAAAATGCTTGCTGTATCTAAGAATTGATGGTGGTGAAAATGATTGCAGTGATGGTAAAGGATAATTTCGAAAGTAATTTTATTTTATTTCATTTTTTTAATGGGGTAGGCAAAAGAATAGTTGATTTTACGAATATTAATTGCCACGGGAAAACCTGACAAATGGTATAGACGAGGTTCTTATTACACAAAAGCTAGTTATTTAATTATTATGCCTATTAATTGTTTGTGGATAAAATTAAGTCTCCTTCTGAACTTTATCTCTTTTACTTCGTCTTCTCTCTCCTTTTTCTTTTTCCAAAACCCACAGCTTCATTTTCCATTTCCATTTCCATTTCCAATTAAAAATAGGTAATTTTTAATCAAGGCTTGGATGAATCTGTTTTTGGCCAAATTAATTAGTATCTTTTAATTCCAATATTTAAAAGTAGATCAAGTGACACAAAAGAAAGAAGAGATCTTGGCTTTGAGATCACATACAACCAATTGGTTTTTCCGACGCGGATTAATCTTCCCTCCAATGATTCCCTGCTTTTGATGGAATTACATCAAAAATGAAAAAAAATACACACACACCCTTCAGCCTTTGAAAATTGGCCCTTTAAAAAAAGGAAGCCACCTTCTCATGTTGGAAGGTTAGGCATGGACCTCGAGCAAGAAAACATAGCAGACTCACTCTCACCTTTTGTTTTCTTTTTTGTCTTTTTTATTTTTTAGTTTTATGCCATGAAAAAAAGGTGAGTCTTATGTTTTTTTTTTAATTTTGGTGGGAGATATGTCTGGGTATATATAGGTCAGGTTTGAATATTTGTGCTGTGTATGTACTATGGGGGTTTGGGAATATATTGGGAGTGTTCTCTGGGGCTGATTTGTGAACTTTGTTTTATTAATTAATGAATTTTTTGCTGACGAAAAATATTTATTAATAAGGAGTATTATCCAGCTTTTTATTTAATTTGATCAAGAAATAATAGATCGAGTTTATTCTCTTTCTCTTAAATATATATATCTATATATATATATATAGATAGATAGATATATGCCACAAGGGGTGTTGGGAATGCTGTAACGTGCGAGGAAGTTCGAAGAAGAAATACTGTAATTAAGAGGTCTTTGGAATTAATGGTGCCATGATGACCAGGGACTCTCAACTGGTACCACCAGAGACTTTGGAATAGTACTACAAGAAACCTCAGCTCATGAAAGAAATCCTTTAATACAAGGAACATTAATTAGAGGAGAGATGACACAAAAACTTGGAGAAGAACTGCCATGACATACTTTAACTGGGAAAAAAAAAGGGCCTGGGATATGAAATATAGAATATGAAACAATGAAACATTTACGATTAATGTTCTTTTTTAGGTGGGCTCTTGCCTTGATTTTTGTGCCACCATGAGGAGTCAAACCCACGACCCTTGCATGAAACCCTTCCATGTTAGAAGAATATAGAGAGAATGGGGCTCAGATTGGATTATATGTAGGTGGGCTCTTGCCTTGATTTTTGTGCCACCATGGATATATAGCATCCTCTATTATCTATATAGTCGAGGATTTCATTGGCCAACTGATCCAAGCCCTTCATTATGTTTTGCTCGTTATTAATTTTGTCATGAACATGCGTTTCTATAACATTATTGAGTAATATTTTAGCTACAACCGATCAAGGCTGGCTGGTAAGAACTTACTATATATTGCCACTTCATCACGAATTTCAAAACGCAACTATTAGCTTATAGAGATCGATTTTGGGTGTAGTTGGGCAATCTCTCTTATCCTTTCAGAAAATGTTAATTAAATTAAGAAAAATTGACTTGACTTTAAAAATCAGCAACCAGTAAGATCATTTCTTCTACTTTTGATTTCATTGATGTCTAGCTAGCCTCTAGCTCCATCATAGATGTTAAAATAGTGGGTTTTCCTTTGCAAAGTTGTATATATATCTTGAATTTTACTTCTCCGTGCCAATGTACTTATAGCCACATGGTTGATTTGGGTGGTTGACATTTGTTAGAGATCGTGTTGTGATCGATCAATCCAATTAACCCGAAAACCTAGCTATATATAGCTCGCTCAATGGGTATTTAACTTATATTGTAAGAGAATGTCAAAAGTACCCTTTGTACAGTGAATAATTACGATATCAATTCCTTAATACGGACAAAAAAAGGTTTGATGGGAAGAAGAGCACATCATCGATCAGCTTGGATTCAAACATGATGTAAAATGGATTGAGATGCTAATATCCCTTCATGAAGTAGGTCCCCTGTCTCCACATACAAAAGATTTATGACGGAATTAGGGCCATATGATTCAAAAGTCGCAGTGTATGAGCCAGAGCTAACGTAATTTATGACGGAAGCATCCTTTGTCTGCATGTATATGTTTCATCATATCATCGCTCGCCCCCCCCCAAAAAAAAAAAAAAAAAAAAAAAAAAAAAAAAAAAAGAGAGAGAAGAAGAAGAAGAAGAAGAAGAAGAAGAAGAAGAGAGATAGAGAGAGAGAGAGGCCGGTGACGAGGTCAATGGTTTGGAAAGCACGGTAAAGCTAGTAAGGGGGGCTACGAGCTTCCATCATTTGATGGCAGAATGTAATTAGAATGAACCGTCCGAATCTGAGTAGGAGAGCAAATGGGCGGTCTAGATTAGGGGACCATTGAAAGTGATGGGCTTAGTTTCCATTGGAGTATAAAATTTCATGGGTATACATGATGAGAAAAATAAACGAAAAAGTCAAATATGTAGTAGCTTCCAAATATATATTTTTTTAGGGAAGTTGGTGAAAATAATCAGCCTAACTTTGATCAATATTCTTGTTAAAACGCGTAACCTAACCGTAACTTTGAACCAATATGTGGATTTTAGTTGGACCAACAGGACTGAATCCCTCATGCACTGACTTTAGGGTTTCATCGATCATATCATGCAGCTTCCAGTATTGTCTCCTTCTATCTCTCTCTCTCTCTCTCTATCTCTCTCTCTCTCTCTATATATATATATATATCTGTTATATTATAATGATAATTAAGGATGATGATCGTGAGGAGGGTACGTTGTGATAGAAGGTTGTCCTTGTCATTGGAAATTCTCTCGTTTTCTTTAATTATGTAAGGTGTATATGTGTAGCAGCCTCCCATGATGGGAGAGTCAAGTGATCCTTCTGGAATATCTTTCTCTCCTTTCCTCTCCTCTCCACCCATTTGATTTGAACCCATATAGAATAGACCAAACTATACATATATATATATTTTACCGTCCATTTTTCTTTACAATATATATCCAGCAAGAGAGAGAGAGAGAGAGAGAGAGAGAGATAGAGAGAGAGAGCTTCATTTTCTAGGATTCCTGAGGACCCATGTTGATGTCTTTAGTCACCTAATGAGACACGGCTTGGCTTTTTCATAACAAAACTTTTCTATTTAACAAGACTTGCTATTACTGGATTGATTAATTAATAGTGATAGGAGTACTGTGCATGAGAGAGAGAGAGATTAAATTCATGTGATCGATGGATAGCCGGATTGAGTAGATCATGAGACTCTAAGAAGTAGTGGTGGTAATTCCAATAAATGCAAAAAGTTGTCTGGAGAGAAGATTGTGCGGTGCTGAGCAGTCAAATATATATTTTACAAAAATAAAAATGGAAAATATATAGAAGCGAGTAAAATCTGAAAGAGATATGATAGGATACAAAAAAACAAAGAGGAGGCCTTGTTCTTGTCATCATCGAGAGTCGTCACGGGCTTCTCTTGACTCCAGCCCATATGTATCCCCCACCCATATGCTTTTCCAAGAATTTCGCACCCCTCCAGCCCCCACACTCACCACCAGTCCACCACCATCACCTCCCTACCAATCTACCTTCTTTTTTTTTATTTATTTAATATCTATACATACTGATTACTAGACAGATAGATGCAATGTCTCTCTTATTTCTCTTTCATTCACATCTTTTTCTTAAAAGCAATTTTTTACTATATTTCAAACATAATAATATCCATCATCGATGGCTATATGTGTGAACCATCACATATTTGCACGTGTATTTATTTATTAATTTAGTTTTTTTGTTCACATGCATCTTACTTACTCCCTCCGTTTCACAATGATGGTCAAGTTTGACAAAACATGCCAGTTAAAAAAATAATAATAATAAAAAACAATCATTTTACCTTGATTACTTGTCATTTATTAAACTCTATCTTTTCAAAAATACATTCTCTTACATGGTATTAGGTTTTGTGTTGAGAGTAATTATTAAAATAATAAAGGGTAATATAGGAAGCTTAAAAAAAAATTAAGATGAACTTTTCAAAATGAACAAACATTTTGGGACACAAAAAATAGCAAAAATTGCCTATCTTTATGTGATAGAGGGAGTAATTATTTTTTTTCATTATGTATATGTATATATAGCAGTTTCTACTATATCTATATATATAGAGATATAGGATGACAGTTTAATGAGCAAGTGTTGATATATATAACTTATATCAATATCTGCATTGAGAGTTGTACTTTATGCATTTATGGCTTGTGGGGTACATGAAACCAATACATGAGGTACAATTCCTAATGCATGGAACTGATATAAGTTATATCAGGAAGTATTGACCTAACCAGGACTATATATATATAGTGTATATGTAAATCCATGTTTTCTTCTTTTATTTATTTTTATTTATTTTTTATTTTGCGTGAAAAATGCTATGAACAACAACTTATTATAACACCTAACATGACATGAGTTGGTTGATAAAAATATCCTCTAACCTTTTTCGTATCACCATAAGAAATTCATTGCCATATTAAGTGCTGACTCTATGGTGGTGTATTATGGCACACTACGTATGGCATTATAATTACCCTTTTTTTTCCCTTGTAAAAGGGAATAGATTGCAACTCAAAGAAACTACATCTAGGAATAGCAGCCCCGCGATTGATAAATGTTTCTTAATCATAATTCCCACTCATAACTCATACTAACTAATGTGGCAAGGAAAGTATGAAATTACTAGAATGATGTCAATCATTTTTATTTATAAAATAAAAGGGTGAATTGATGGCCTAGTCATTTAGTATTGGTTTTCAATGAAGTTGGTAGCTTATATGACATTAATTACGTACTCTTGTTATTTTTAAATTCTTATATAAATTAATTAAGTTTATGTGGCACAATGTACCACCTAGCTAGCCCACCATATTGGATTAGATTTCCCTCCCTATTAACAGAATACTTGCCAAATAACACATTCATTGGGCATTGGTACTTGTTCAATTGTTAAACTCATATATAGCCATATTGATTTATTATACAAAATGTTGTTCCCAAAAAAAAAGAAAAAAAAAATTCATATGAAAAAACACATTTACAATGGCCAAAAGTCGTTGCAAATGTTGAGAAAGCTATCACTAAAATGATTTGCAACGACTTTAAAGGTCATTGCAGGTCATTACAAAAATCTTCATTGTAAATGGTCATTAATTGTTTTACCCATTGTAATTTGATGCACGCACACTCACACACAGGCGCGCGTGGTGTATAGAAAGATAGATGTATATTGAGTGTTTGGATGTTGCTAGCGTCTCTTTGGGTGTATTGTTGTCCATTTTTATTTAATAAAATTTAGTTGCCTACCCGAAAAAAGAAAAGAAAAGAAAAAAGATAGATGTATATTTATATATCTATAATAGGGATAATGAATGACTATTTGATGATGCAAGTACATATAAATTTAATAAAAGATCAATTGATTGGTAAGATCTTTGAATAAGTGTAATCATATGTCAAATAAATAAAAATAAAAATAAAAAGTGTAATAATACGTAGTGTGTGGAAGATTGGAGAGGTGTTAAACTACCCCCGTCCCCAAATATTATTTTAAAAAAATGGTACTCCGTATCTTGGGTAGAGATGGTATATATGGAATGAACCATATACGTTGTAGGGCATGCAGAAAGCTGACAAAATGGGTATTTCAGCAAGGTGGGTCAACCTGAAATTTGAGATTGGTATTTCAGAAATTTAATAGAGCGGTGTAGTAGAGTTATAATAAAAGTTCATGATTGTAAATAAATATATGGTAGAAGAAAGGTCCAAGGCCACCGCTAAGGGGCTGTGGCCACCCTGTCCTCTTTTTTGAGGTGTCGTTTTCTCATCTTAAAACACCTTAAGGGATACCTCTTCCAAGTAGGGCCTGAAAGCTATGTAGATCTTTCTATTAACTCCTCTTTATTTTTCTTCTCATTTCTTCTGGCTCATCCCTAGAGAGAGAGAGAGAGAGAGAGAGAGAGAGAGAGAGAGAAAGAGATATAACTTTTGAGATGTACGACAATTTTAACCTTCTTGCTATATCTTCCCTACCACTTGCAGCATTCAAATCGTACAATAGTCATGTATAAAGAGGAGAGCCAATCCAAGCTAAAGAGATGTTGAATTGATAACTTTCTTGGTTGCTAGTTAGTTTATGGCAATTGCAACAACCATGAGCCACGACAACAACGACAAGGATGAGCACGAGCAAGACATGGTGATGCCCGGATTTCGTTTCCACCCTACAGAGGAAGAACTTGTAGAGTTCTACCTTCGCCGTAAGGTTGAGGGCAAGCGCTTCAATGTCGAACTCATTACTTTCCTAGATCTTTACCGCTATGACCCCTGGGAGCTTCCTGGTAAAGCTCTTATCCTTTCCTAACCTATAAATTAAGCACCCTTTTAATTTTTTGGGGATGGGGTAGAGAGTCTAGTGCTGTTCCTTGCTTGGTTATGACCAGGCCGAGTGGTTTCTAGCTCTTCCTTGGCTGGTCTCTCTCCCTTTCCAGATTATGGTTGCTTCCCATGTGTTCAGTGTAGTCTCTAGCTTGGCCGAGTGGCCGTTGGTGGCATCAGGCTAGGTCTTCATGTGCCTTTCTAGTTTTGGTGTTTTGGTGATCTATTTTTTAGATTTTTCGGGATTCTTGTATGCTGTTTTGTGGGGTTTTTCCCTGTTGTATCCTTTTCACTTATTGATAACATCTTTCCTTTTGCTGATAAAAGATAAAAGAAAAAAAAAAAGGACCCTTTTAATTTGCTTTTTATGCATCTTTCATTCTCTTCTCTTTTCTTTTCTTTCTACAAAGGAATCTGCAGTTCTATCAATCATAAGGTATTCATTTTACTCACTTCTCTTCATTTTTGTTCCTCAATCCATCTGTCTTCTTCTCAGCCTTGGCAGCAATTGGAGAGAAGGAATGGTTCTTCTATGTGCCTAGAGACCGCAAGTATCGCAATGGAGACCGACCTAATCGTGTGACGACTTCTGGCTATTGGAAGGCAACCGGAGCTGACCGAATGATTCGAACTGAGGATTTTAGGTCAATTGGGCTGAAGAAGACCTTGGTCTTCTACTCTGGAAAGGCTCCAAAGGGCATCCGAACCAGTTGGATCATGAACGAATATCGTTTGCCACACCACGAAACTGAACGCCACCAAAAGGTATCAGTCTAGCTACCTTCATCAAGCTTTAAGAATTATTACAAAACTATAACTTAGGGGGAAAAGAGAAGAAACCATATATTAATTGTAGATTTCTTAACCCATAATTATGAGCTAGGGTTTTCATACTAGTCGATGATGATAAAGCTTCATATACCGTAGGAGAATGGAGGGAGTAGTATCAATATTATTGATTTTTTTTTTTTTTTTGATGAAATATTATTGATTAATTGATTACCCATATTGAAAAGTTGATGAAAAAGAGAAGGTATTGACCCCCAATTGAGATCTAACTGTTTTCCTTTTAATAACAAACATTCCAATAGATCTTACCTTGGAGAAAAAAATTTCTTCTCCTGTCCCAATTGATCTGCAAAAAGTTTGTGTTTTGTCCAAAGTTTCCACTTGAAAGACATATATTGAGCCAATTTATTAATATTTTATTGGGCTCTTTAATCTTTATCACATAAAATTAGAGCAATTCACATGAATGAACCTTAAATTCAGTGACCCATAAAGACCCTTCATTAGCTTTGAATACTACTGAAGTTTCTCGATCATAATTGTGACACAGTGTCAGACAAATTTTCATTCCAGTCCCTTTTTCCTCTGAAATTGTTTCATGCATCAAAATTACTTGTTTCTTCCATCTTGCATGCTTTCAGGCAGAAATTTCACTTTGTCGCGTGTACAAGAGAGCCGGGGTAGAAGACCACCCATCACTCCCTCGTTCTCTTCCATCGAGGCCATCATCATCGAGAGCTGGGACACAATCGGATAGAAAGCAGTACCAAGCAGCACATCATGCTATGGAGAGGTTCCAAGCTTTTGGAGGACAATCATCACAGCAAATCGACATGGAAAAAATGAATGAAGCAGCAGATGGAAGCAGTAGTAGCATGGATGTCACCACTACTCTTGGGCTTTCCAAGCCCAATGCTTACTGTGCAGCAATAGCTCCAATGGGTGCCACACTAACGACACCACCAGCTTCGGTGGAAGAGGATGGGATGCTCCTACACCACCAGTCAAAGCAAGTTTGCTCATTAAATTTAGTTCCTTCCTCATGCACCTCTCTCTTTACAGGCTCAGGCTCTTCTTCCCATGTGCCATCGAATGCAGATGATGATCTCCATAGACTAGTAAACTACCAACAAGCAGCTATCATCAGTCATCAGCAACAGCAATATCATAATAACCATAACGGGGTTCACCACGCCTCCCAATTCTCTACTTTACCGCCGGAATCTGCACAGTCACTGACCCTCAACACGCTTCCAGCTGCCTTCTCTGACAGACTGTGGGAATGGAATCCAATCCCAGAGGCAAACCGAGATTACAGCACTCCCTTCAAGTAATCAATGATCCAACTGAACATACATACATAGATATATATATTCTATATATCTACAGATTGTCTTTTCTCTACCTCTAATATTCTTAGCTTTCAGGATTGACTTGTATTGATCAATATGAATTGTTGCTTTAATTTATTAGGGTTTTTCCTTTAAGGTTCAATGGTGTTGTTCGACTCCTTGTAGTAAGTTTTTGTTATCAGCCATCAAATTAAATTGTGTTTTAAGCTAAGTGGTCTTTCGGGTAGAAAAGGGTGAAGGCCTGTACGTGCCTAGGGTTTCCAAATCCAATGTGTTACGGGTTCATCTTGTTTCTGTAGTATATTTCCAACCTCAAAGAATTATAGCCCGACAAAAGTCCAAATCTTAGAGGTGATTCGGGTTAATCCAAAGTTGTTTAGCTCATTACAGCCTCACATATTTGTCTTAGCCTAATCAAGGAAGAGGTGGGTCTCTCTCTCTCTCTGACACACGCGCGCACACACACACACACACACACACAGTGACACAGAGACGGATAATGTTTACTTTTAGCCCTGAGAATGATAAATCCATGATTGGTACCGGTGACTATGCAGAGACAAAGGTACCTTGGAGAGTATTGGAGGGGTTGGACCCATTCCACAACCCAACATGCACATGCAATGGACACACCCAAACACTGTCCAACTTCGCTTCTTTGGTTGGACATAGCGAACTAACCCAGCCCCAAATATATATGTCTTTTGTCTTTTATTATGAATGAACTTGGAGAATGGATCGAGGTGGATGTAAATGGATCTAACAGCTTTAATTTGGAGGGCCACACCCAGGAGGTAAATAAGAAATTACCACCCCCATTCCATCAGGATTTCTGTTGACTAATATTAATTAATTTATAGTGCAGTGTATACCATAATTAATCTTATGATAATCCTCTCTCACATGCAGTGACACAGAGTCAGACACACGCATATATAGGAGTATGAATGTTGTTGCATTCTGCTCCAAGTCTAGTGGTACTAGTTATCTCTTAGTCCATGAAATGTCATTGTGCAGGTATATACCTCATTCCCTTTTATTCCTCACCAAATATAACCTTACATTGCCCACATCCTCGACTGCTACAATTAACTTTAATTGTGAAATATAGAATACTAGTATGAACCCGCACGATGCACGGGAATCACAAATGAATATGAAGATAACAAATAAACAATAAACATCAACCTAAATTTGCAAACTGTATTCTACCAAAAAAATAAAAAATAAAAATAAAAATTTGCAAATTGTAAAAGCTCAACCCCAAACCGTTACCTCAACCTTAACACGTAGAAATGCAAAGAGAGAGGAGAGAGAAAGAGAGAACCTGGGTTAGAGATCAGTGTGATAAGAAAAGGAAGAGAGTTGCAAATGAGAGCAAAGAAAACCACGGAATCAAAATCAAAGTTCAAACCGATTTCTTTGCAAGCCACTCCACCGGAAAACATCTTGTGTGGGAACTGGGAAGTGAGGGAGAAGCCAATAATAGAGAGGAGAAAAAGGTCATGTGCTAATGGCAGAAGGTATGGGGATGTTCAGATCAACAGTGATCAACAGAAGGTATGGGTGGGATGGCCGGATGGGGAGCAGTGGGGAAGCAATTGGACAAACATCAAATCACATATCTCTCACGCATGGACACCGAAAGATGACACCTTTGCAAAGCTTCTTCAACAGATTCTCAAGCTTTTTTTTTCCTAAACTGAGTTTTATGGTCCAAAACTGAGGTTTATGTAAAGAAAATTTCAAAAACTCCACAAAAAATTCAGCAAAACCATAACCTTATTCAGCCTCTGAAAAATCATGTACTTTGAAGGCCTTCGATCCTCTCTCCATGGATGTTGGAACGAAAATTGGAGGGTTAGAGAGTGGCGTGAGGTTTAGAGAATGGTGTGTGGGTGTGAGAGAAATGGGAGTTGCAGAGAGAGAGAGAGAGAGAGAAAGAGGTTGAGATTGAAATTTGAAATTTGGAGAGAGAAAGGGAGAAGGAGTGCTGTACGGGGAAGGGAAGAGGAAAGGGGTTTGAAATTTGAAATAGAGAGAGTGAGAGGTGTTTGAAGAGAGAAAGGGGGAGGGAATGCTGATAAGGGAAGGAGGGAGAGGAGGAGAGGTCTGTACGGGGGGGGGGGGACAAAGAGACGCTGACATCATCAGTGTGGGCCCAAAGTGAATGAAAGAAAGGGATTTTGGAGGGAGTAGCTATGAGCTTGCCACATCACCCACTGATGAGGTCAGCAAAACTCTTAATTATAGTATTAGAATAGATTGTAGGCTCAGCTAATAAAGAGTAATGAAATTACCCAACATAAATCTTTTTCCTTCTTTTTTTTTATTTTTATTGGGGCATGTGGAGTCTATACAATACAAAATGAATTTCTCATCTTAAAGGCATGAAATTCAAAAAATAATGAATGCAAAGCTAGCTGTGTTGTAGAGAGAAATTTCTAATTAGAATCAATGGAGCCCCCCCCCCCCCCCCCCTCCCCTTCCCTTTTTTTTTTTAATAATGAGCGAAGAAAAAATGGTAATGTGGTGGGGGTGGTTGTGTTTACAGCAGAAATAGGCCATTGATTTACTATATAGGATTTGATCCCCATCTTGAATTCCCAAATCAAATGATGTGACAATTCATTTGTCCTTTCATTTCAAAGCAATATGTTCATCATTCTACTGTTGATTTTCAAATTTTCATTTTAACGTATTTCAAAAGAGGATTCATGATGAGAAATGTTCGAAGAATAACATTTTTCCACTCACACTAGTTAAAAATTAGGCATTAAACGCCTCCCCAACCACCCCAACCACCCCTATGAAAAAATTAAAACAAAAAAATGAATTATCAATCAACATACCCTTAATTTGGACAAAAAGAGTAAAAGTCAATTTATAAACCCCTTCACAATTCTTCAATAACACCCTTTTTTTTCCTTCTTATTATTTCTTATATGTGGTCAATTACCATTGAACAAGTTTGAACCATTAGCTCTACCTTGACTCTGTCGGCTTTTCTTTCTTTTATAATGTGCAATCTCCAAAGGGATGATGACTCAAACCCGGCCTAAATCTACCCAACTGCAAACCCCTACCCCTCAATCCCTCTTCTCCTATGGAGCTGTTGTTCAAGCTCCTTGAGAGACTTGAAACCAAGATTTGAGGACTACCACCCCTAGACTTCACCGCCAAATCCGTCATATTTTACCAGTCATTTGGCAACCATGGGGTTATATAAATGGGTGTGGGTATTTTTCAAATTTTCAAATGGATATGTTATATTTTTTTGGGCCATCAATTGAGAATATAGGACATAATTGTTTCAAAATAAGTTAGGACATGAAAATTATTGCAACCCTAATTGTCAAAGATAGTGCATGATTCTCATCCACTACATACACACACTTCATAATTGCATAAGTTACGGATATTTGACCACTTAAGATCAGGTGTGCATAGGTTAATTAAGTTCTAAAATTCAACATTCGATCTTTTTGCCTATCACCCTCATTTCTACCCATAGGTGTGTTTCTCTCCATACCACAAATCATTAAACTCGATTTCCTTTCTTTCCTTTTTTTTTTCTTTTTTTCTTTTTTTTTTAATTTCTTGAGAAAGAAAAGGGTCATCAAAGAGAATCCAACATCCCAACTAGATTGGCACCCTAGATCCTCCAAATCATGTGCTCACTACTCTAAATATCATTAATAGAAGAAAAAGAATACATGAGAAATAAAAGGAGAAAATCAAAATGATCAATGTGACTTATAAGCTATCACAAGACCCAAGTTATGGTTTAAATCTATATTTGGGAAGACTAAAAATATCATGAGCAGTAGCATCCCAAAACTCTTTTGGAGCAAACTACCACCACTGCAAACCACTATACTTTAAACTAGAACTCGCACAAAGATTAGCCACTGAATTGCCTTCTCAATAAATATGTGAGCATTGAAATTCCATATGCTGCAAAAAAGAACTTACAATTCTCCCATCTAACCTTGAGAGCCCAAGGAGGAACAAAGAGAGGATTCATAAGAAAGTGAATGATGCAGGTGGAATCACTCTCTAGCTAGAGCTTCGTATTTCCAAGCAAGTTCAATACTTGTGAAAACATCGTATAACTCCGCAAAGAAAGAATTTTGGATCCCCAAATTAATACAAAATATACCTTTAGTGAAACCTCGATGATTTTAAAAAATCCCCCCTATCGTAGGTCCTAGATTACCTTCCGCAAGCCCATCTAGATTACAAGATTACTATTTGTTTACTTTGTTAGGTGATTAAACATAGTGAATCAAAATTAATTTTTTATTTCATTATCAATGATTAGCTAACTCCTTATTAATTTTTTCTATGCCAATCATTTAATAAAGAAAGTGGCGATATCTTTATCAATAATGTCACATTACATCTTTAATTTTATTATTTTCTTCAAACGTCCAAACATAACTAATTAATGATGAGGATACACGATTTCATATTAATTCCATGATATTTCGATCATCAGAATCAATTTAGATGCACAATTAATGTTGTTCTACATTTATAGAGATGGTGTTCATCCAATGAATAAATTGGCCAATAAGGGTATAGGAACTCCTTTACTTGGTCATCCTCAACTCATGAGTTCATTGTTGCAAATATTTTTCATGAATGCAATGGACAACCATATTATAAATTTTTAGTCTAGTGCATCTAAGTTTACTTTGATGCTCTCTTTTTTTTCCTTTTTTTTTTTCCTTTGATGCTCTCTTTTTTTTCCTTTTTTCCTTTTTTTTTTTTTTCTCCTTTTTGCTTATTTGGTTGATTAAGCTCTTTTCTTTCTTTTTCCTTGTATAATTTTCATTCTCTTGATCAATAGGTGTTTTTTAATGATTTTAAAAAGAAAAAAAAAATTGCCAAATTTGACAAATAATTTTTTCTCTTTGTTTGTTTTTGTTTTTGTCTTTTGTTTTTTGTTTTTTTTGTTTTTGTTAATAATTCATTTCACTTTCCCAATTCCTTCTTGTTGATTATAACCTTGAGCTACAAGACGAGCCTTATTTCTAGTAACAACTCCATATTCATCTTTCTTATTGCGATAGACCCATTTAGTGCCTATTACACTATGGTCTTTAGGTCTAGGAACTAAAGTCCAAACCTTATTCCTTTCGAATTGATTGAGTTTTTCTTGCATAGCAAGTACCCATGATTTATCATTCTCGACTTCATTAATGTTCTTAGGTTCAATTTGAATTATAAATGCAAGATGATCACAAATATTCCTAAGTAAGAATCGAGTTCTTACCCCACGTGAGGGTTCACCTAAGATTTGATCTATAGGATGATTTCTCATGAATTTCCAAATCTTTGTCACATCCGGATGGATTGGAACTTCTTTTTGTTCTTCTTGTTCCAGCTCTTTTATCTCAATGACTTCATCTTCTTCCTTTTTTTACTTTTATCTTTGAATTCTTGACTATCATGGAGTCTTAAGTTTTCAATTTGTGCTTGCAAATCTATAATAATATTATCATCATCATCCACATTGTTCCTTGTGGGAAGGGGGTTAGTTTCATAAAAAAAAAAACATGTATAGATTCTTGCATAGTCAAAGCTCTTTTATTGAAAATTCTATAAATCTTGCTTCTCATAGCATAACCAAGAAAAATTCCTTCATCAGATTTAGAATTAAACTTGGAAAGTCTATCTCTATCATTCAATATAAAGCATTTACAACCAAACACTTTAAAATAACCAATGTTAGGTGTTCTATCATTCCAAAGGTCATAGGGAGTCTTGCCTAACTTAGGTCTTAAGAGCACTCGATTCATTACATAGCATGAAGTATTAATAGCTTCTGCCCAAAAATATTTGGGTAATGAATGCTCATTTAACATGGTCCTTGACATTTCTTCTAAATTTCTATTCTTCCTTTCAACAACACCATTTTGTTGTGAGGTTTTAGGAGCCAAGAGATTATGTCCAAAACCATTTTCATCACAATACTTTTCAACATCTTTATTTTCAAATTCTCTCCCCTTATCACTTCTCACATTGGTAATTATATAACCCTTCTCATTTTGGACTCTTCTATAAAATGTAGCAAATGTAGTTTGAGTCTCATCTTTGTATGCAAGGAAATACACCCATGTATATCTAGAGTAGTCATCAACAATTACAAATGCATAACGCTTTCCACCAAAACTAGTAATAGTGTTTAGTCCAAATAAATCCATGTGCAATAGTTGTAAAGGTCTAAATGTGGAAATAATAGGTTTTGGTTTAAAAGAATACCTAGTTTGTTTTCTATATTGGCATGCACTACAAATTCTATCTTTGACAAACTTTGTTTTTGGTAAACCTTGTACAAGATCATGCTTTAAAAGTTTTGAAATCAAATCCATACTTGCATGTCTAATTCTCCTATGCCATAACCTGGTTTTCATTTATAGCGAAAAAGCATTGTACATTTTGTAATGCAATTTCTTCGAACTCTATAGCATAGATGTTACCATTCCTATATGCAACGAATAGAACTTGGTCTTGTTCAACATCTTAAATTATGCATTTATTAGATTTAAAAGTAAATCTATAACCTTTATCACATAACTGACTAATGCTAAAAAGATTATACTTCAAACCATCAACAAGTAAAACATTTTTAATACATAGAAAGGAATTCTTTCCTACCTTACCTATACCAATTATTTTACCCCTAGCATTGTCTCCAAAAGTTACAAATCCACCATCTTTAGTTTCAAAGAAATAAATTTTGATTTGTCTCCCATCATATGCGTTGAATATCCACTATCAAGAAACCATTTCTCATTACTTAAAGACTTCAAGCAAACCTACAAAATAATTTCAAGTAACTTTCTTTGGTACCCATACCTTCTTGGGTCCAATTGGGTTAGCCATAGGTAGGATAGTTCCCTTGAAAACCCACACCTTCTTGGAGTTACCGTTAGGTCTTCTCCTTATCTTGCAAGAGTGATAATTATGTCCATTTTTATTACAATAAGTACAATTCACTCTAGGAAGGCCACTAGCTTTTGGCTTTAGGAAATAAATTTATATAAGATTTTTGTTTAACATGTTCTTTATAGCAATGCCTGCTTTATCAAAGAACCATCTTTGACTTGTTAATATCTTGTCAAAGTTGTCTCTTCCATAAGTAAACTTGGCTAAGGTATTAGTCAAATCTTCAATCTTTTCTTTTTAAAATGTATTTTCTTTTACAATATCACCAGTAGATTGAGAAATGAAAGTAGATTGTTCTATTTGGTTTTTGCAAATCAAAATTTTCATTTTTCAAAACACTTATTTCATTTTTTAGAGAAATGATAGTCTTTTTGAAATATTTATTTTTTAAAACAACTCTTTTTAATTCTATAAGAATTTCTTCTAAACCTTCTTGCAATTCATCATAAATGGGAAGATCATTATTAGGAATTGTTACCTCATCTTCATTTGCCATAAGACAAAATTTTGCCACTTCTGGATCACAAGAGGCTTCCTCGTCTTCCTCGTCACTATTTGCTTCTTCATCCCACGTAATGATGAAAGCTTTCTTCTTTGGCCTCCTATTGCCCTTATAGTTGTTGTTGTTGAATTGAGGACAATTCATTTTGATGTGTCTGGGCTTCTCACATTCAAAGCACACTTAGGCATCTTTATTTGATGTCTCTCCTTTACTTTGGAATCTTTTGGAGGAATCTCCCTTGTTGAATTTTCTCCCTTGATTCCTTCTATTGAAGAACTTCTTGAGTTTGTGAGAAATGAAGGCCATGCCTTTATCATCATCATTGCACTCTTCATGTTGTTGTTCTTTTTCATCATATAAGGCTTTAAGAGCCATGCTCTTGGTGGGTTTGCCTTCAAGTGATTCTCTTGCTTTGAAGGTGAGTTCTTGAGTGACAAGATTTCCATCAAAATCACTTAGAGTCATAGAGTTGAGATCTTTTGATTGAAGTACAGCTATGGTGAAGGAATCCTATTCCTTTGGAAGACACCTAAGTATTTTTCTCACCAATTTAGTGTCAGTATATATCTTACCGAGAGAATTCAAAGGATTTATAATGGCATTAAAACATGCAATCATTTCTTTAATAGATTCATCCTATTTCATGACAAACAATTCATATTCATATATAAGCATATTGATTTTTGCTTCCCTAACCTGAGAAATTCCCTCATAGGTTATTTCTAAAGCATCCCATATCTCTTTGGAACTTTTGCACCTAGAGATTTTGCTAAACTCATCATTAGTTAAAGCACAATATAACAAGTTCATGGCTTTGGAGTTTAATTCAAGAGACTTGAGATCAACAACAATGTATTCTTCCTGAGTCTTAGGTTTGGTTGCACCATCTACTACTTTAGTTGGGACAAAGGGGCCTTTGGAAGTAATATTCCACAGTTCATAGCTAGTAGACTAAATAAAAATTTGCATCCTAATTTTCCAGAAATTATACAAAGAAGCATCTCCATTAAATAGAGGTGGTCTATTAGACGATTGTCCCTTGACAAATTCATTTGCTATATAGCCAGCCATATTGTTTCTCACAAGACAAATATGTCAAATGTAAGAGGTTAGGCTTTGATACCGATTGTTAGCCCAGGTGACAATCCCTAGAGGGGGTGAATAGGGTTTTAAGGCTAATTATGGGAATTAATGCAATCTCAAAATAATTATTGCTAACAAATAATATTTGCAAAGTAATAAGCAAGATAAGCAATAAAGAGATGAAGGGAGAGAGATTGCAAACGATGTTTTAACGAGGTTCGGATTCCACAATCCACTATAACAATCTACTTCATGGGTATAGATCAAACCTTAACACAATCTCCTTCACGAGTGGAGATCAAACCTTTCACCAATCTACTTCGTAGCTGTAGATCAAACCTTTCACTAATCTCCTTCACGAGTGGAGATCAAACCCTAACCCAAGTGTTCTTCACTAACACTTGCTCAATCACCAAGGTTCACACAACCCTTGGTTAAAATGATTTGAAGTTGTTTGTTGCTAAACAATCTCTCTTTGGAGTAAATACAACTACTGAAAGCTCAACTCTCTTCTAATGATTGCTTAATATAAAGCTATTTGAGATTTTGGAACTAGAATGCTCAAATATGTGTATATGAATTGATTTCACCTCTATGGTTCCAAGGATTACTCATAAATGAATTGGGAGGCATCTATTTATACCCACTTGGCCAAAAATAGCCGTTATGAGCATTGAGGGTCGGAATAGAGCCGTTAGAGACTCATTGGAATTAAAAAAAACTAGCCGTTATGGCTTTTCCAGACCCATGTAGTCGATTATACCCTTGGTGTAGTCGACTACACATTCCAGTAGCTAAGAATGTGAAGTCCTACTTCATATAGTCGACTACATGATTCATGTAGTCGACTAAACCTGCAAATTTTGCTAGTTGCGCCTCTTTTCAAGTGTTTTCAACACCTAGGTTCATGTTTATCAACTTAGGCCTCTTATGATTGATAAAATCAATTAGTTCAAGGGTCCTAAGGTCCATCTAAGTCACATAGAGCAATAACATGAGCAACTATGTACATATAGAACCTAAAACCTCATTCATAACTAATAAATGTCTTCATTGAAGGTGCTAGCTTGGTCTTGAGTGTTTGAGTGTCCTTGATATCTTGAACCTATGCTGGATGTATCATGATATAGATATGCCTTTATGCTTCTTTGACTTCAATGTCTTGAGTCAATTGATCATTGCTTATGCTTGATATGATTTGTGCTTAAGTACCTAGCTTTGATCATTATCTTAACATTTAAACCATTAACACTAACATCGATCCTTTGTTATCATCAAAATCTCGGATATGTCCTTAGTTGAAAACCTTAGGTCTAACAGTGTTTTTCTTCTTTGTTTCACTGCATTTGTTACATTTTCAATATGTTTTTGTCTTTGATCAGGTGTTAAATTTGCATATCTATTTCTATAGTATTCATTTAGTTCCTCATGTCTTCTTTTTTGTGCCATTGAAATGAATATGCAAATTTTACTATTCAATACTCAAACTGTTACAAGGAAAAAAAGAAATATAATTATTTAAATAAGTTTTCTTAAATTGTATACAAGACTCTATTACATTTGTGAATTTGTTTTTCTAGGTGTTGCGAAGTTTGGAAGACAGAAACTATAGTAGTAAAGTTCATTAGGAAGAGGCACATTAGAAGTTAAATAGTTTAAAAATTTTCTAAGAAGCTAATTTATATGCAAAGTGTGTAAATATGGGTACCATTGTTGGGGGAAAAAATGTAGACATATAAAATAGAAGTAAACTATATCATAGCTGGAAACATAAACTGTAAAATAAGTAAATGAATATATAACAAAAATAAGAAAGCAATAATATGCAGTAAAGCAGGGTTATGAACCACAGTTAGCAATTTTTTTTTAAATTTTTTACTATCGTATTTTTACTTTTAGAAGATTAAAGCTTGCACTTTCCAACAAAGGCAACAATTGTTAAATTATTTATATTTATTAAAATAATAACAAATTAAATCTTCTATGGCACCCTAAACCATTATAATATTTGTTTTTCCGTTTCAGCTGCGTGGTCACCTGCTCTATGTATTATTATCAAGTTAATTTGGTAGCAACAGGGAAACCAGTAAAATTAGTAGTTTAATTTTCTTTCTGGTTACTTCAAAATTTGTTGTGTATTTTTCATTTTTGTAAAATATGAGATTCCTCACTTGTCTTTTTTATAGGGATTTTTAATCTTATTTTCTCATTATTTGGGTCAAATGCTTCCAAACAATGCGTTGACAAACTCCAACTGAAAAAGTAACAACTAAAATCATTTACTCAATCTACACGAAAATTAAATTTAAACCAAAAGACCATGTCTGGAAGCAATCGCGGAATACATTGAAATATTTTCATTTGTATGCAGGAAAAATTGAATAGGGTTTCAACAAAGTCTAAATAAAGGGCCAATATCTCATTTCCAAAGGAAATAAATGACTTACTTTCAGATTATTTATAGATGCTAAGAAAATAATTAATCTAAGAATCTATGGAACTATAATACATTGTAATGGAGATTTAAACAGCGAAGGAAATTTGAGAGAAACTCCTAAGGAAATTTCCTTACGTTGCTGCGACTATAGGAGTTGATTTGAAGCAATTTTCCTTTCTATAGTTTGAGAATTCAAAGATATTTATACCTCTATGTGTCTCTCTTTTGGTTCTTTGTTTACCGATAGCAAAAATGAAGAGAGTATTTAGTAGAAATGGTGATATTTTTTTGGTAAATTGTGACAAGGAAGACATTTGAGTAGTGTTTGGGAGTTGGCGGAGGAAAGCCACAACGTTTGGTTCGAGTAGGAAAGTCACACCAATGATTGAAGATGGAAATTCAACATTTTAATGGCAATTATTTGAATGAAACTTTCAATTCTTTCTTTGGTTTGAAATTGGCGAAGAAAACGTTGGATTATCTCTGATTTATCTTTTTTTTTTAAATTTGGAAATAAGGAAAGAAAGTGGGTTTATAGAAAAATTCAGGGAGGAAGAAAGTAGGTTTATAGAAAAAATCAAGGAGGAGGCACTTCATATGTTACTTTGGGGTGGGTGATAGCTGGTGGGTATCCTTTGAGAATCGTGCTGTCTTGAAAAACCGCGTAGGTCTTTGGTTTTTTTTTTTTTTTTTTTTTTTTGCCTAATATAAATAGTGTCACAGTGTGGGAGTAAATTTGTTTTTTTTTTTTTTTTTTGGGAATTTTAGAAAATTAGAAAATGTATATAAAAATTAGAAACCATATTGACATTTAGAAAATAGTATGATAGGATGATGATCCAATAAGCACATGTTGACATAACTTATATCAACACCTACATTAGGAGTTATCCTTTGTGCATTAGTGGGATATGATGTACATTCTATATATATATATATATAAGGTAATTTCAAGGGCCTTGATAAAGGAATTTAACTAAAAAATGGCATATATCATAGCCAAAAGTTGTGAGCATTGATAATCTTGATGTTGTTGATTAACATCAATAATCTTGATTACCAATAGGCACTTTGGGCGATCCCTAGGAAGCAAACAGTAACTTTATCAAAAGTTCTTATATAAGTGATAAAAATGTCATTATCCACTGTCGGTCCTATTTAGCAGGATACATGTTCAACAACTTCTATTAAAAGAATGAATTAAAGACTAATTGTCAATAATTCCCCAGCATAACAAAGTTTTGTTTAGTCTTACCAACTAACATATAAACCTGTAGCAAAATATTTTGTAGCAAAACAAAATATTCATATCCTACAAATATTTACACAAAATGCTTGCTAAAATATGTTGTACTTACCAAACTAAAAACCCTGATACAATAAGTCATGTTATCTAAACTCAGTAGTGTAAAACTTATTCCATTTTGATAGTCCATGGCAGAATAGTCAAAAATTCTACTGTTCACGTACCTAAAAAGTCACACAAAAAAAAAAAAAAAAAAAAAAAAAAAAAAAAAAAAACAACAAAAAGAAAATATGTCAAATATGAAGGTAACACATTACCAACATATTTAAAAATCACAACAAAGTTAATTAACAGTATTGTTACGGCTTTTTATAAGAGATGAATTATTATACTTCTATGATTTATTAAATGCGGACTCGAAGTGCCAAAGCATAAAAAGGATTAAAAAAAATCCAATAAAAGTTTTGGACTTAAACTACGACCATTGCGTCCACATGGACTTCCCACACTATCATTACCACACCATTGCCACTATATATCAACATGTTATCACTCCCACTACCACCATAGTTATACATGTCAACATATAATTCCACCAAAACCACCACCATCACCTTTGTTATTATTAACTTTCCAACTTGTATATATCCACCAATGCACTTATGCACCACTCCACATAGTCATCAACAAACCCTTGGAAACTTTATTGGTGCCCCATCATAGACATCCACTCCCTCTGTTGTCCCAAGTAAATAACCCTAGAGGGAGGGTGAATAGGGTTATAGGCCAAATTAAAAATTAATAGCAAACTCAAAATCAGATTATTGCAAACAAGAATGAATATAAGATTGAGCAATAATGAAGAGATTAAGAATAAGAGAATGCAAACGATGTTAATGAGGTTCGGCCTCCCGCCTACATCCTCGCCTCAAGAGCTCGCTTGAGGATTCACCAATCCACGATCACTCTCCTTCAAGGTAGAGCAACAAACCTTTACAAATCAAGTATTCTTTACCAATATTTAGCCAAATACATACTTCTCAAGTTCTTACAAGTGAGGGTTCACACAACCCTTTGATACAAGATGTTTGGAAATGATTTTTTGCTCAAAGAAATCTCTCTCAAAGAGTAGATACATAGAAAATGAAAGCACACTCAGCTATTGATTGATTTCAATGAATGCTCACAAGAGAAATTCAGGCTTGTAATTGATTTTCTTGTTTGTAGCTCAATGAATGCTCATAAATGAGCTCAAGGCTTGTATTTATACACAAGGAGTCCAAAATAGCCATTCTATAGCAATAAATGCCGGGAAAGGGAGTTTGGTGGGCATTTAATGCTTCAAAAGTCTGTTAGAAAACTAGCCGTTAGGACTCTGCCCGAGGCTTTCAGCCGGCTGGAAAATCTTTCAGCCGTCTGAAAACTCTTTTTCAGCTGTCTAAATAAAGCTACTAAAAATTCCAAAGAGGGTGTAAATATAGAACCAAAGGCCAGGACTTTCAGCCGTCTCAAATCTCACTTTCAACCGGCTCAAAGATCTTTCAGCCGGATCAAAGAGCCGTACGTTTAAAAATTCCAGAGAGCTAAAATATCAGATGGGTGCATTTTCAGCCTGCTGAAACATCATTTTCAACCAGATAAAACATAGTTTCAGCCATCTGAAAATCTCTGTTTTCAGACAAGAAATTTTCACAAACTCTACGTTCAAAGTAAATTGTATAGGCCTTTAAATTTATCAATTTTTGCAAAATTCTAAGCCCTTTAACCTTGTGTGAGCAAGGATTGAAATTAATCTTACAATAATTTCCTAAATCTCTCACATGTAGACTTGTGATCAATCTTGAATGATCTTGAATGATTGATGGATCCATTTGCTCTATTTTCATATGATCTTGTGCTTTGTTTGCTTTTGCAAATTGATCCTTAATTCTTGAAACATTTTGTGGCTTTAATACCTGTCTAGATTCATCACTTAAATGCTCGTTAGTCCTTAAACATCTTATTATGTATTGTTATCATCAAAACTACGGGATTAAAACCATTTAGGCCAACACCCTCCACTACTAAAATTGTCATTTGCTATCATCAATTAAAAACAAAATCACATAAATTTTTGGGTATGTATAAATATTTTGCAGGTATTTTACTTCATCTTATAACTTCTACTTTGTAAAAACACAAAGCAAAAGTATTCTTCTAAACTCAACAAAAAACGACAATTAATTAGATTGTTCCATCAAACAATTAGCATAATCAAATCAAATTTTTTTTCTCCTAATAGACTTTGGCTTTATAAAAAGTACGCAAAAAAAGCAAACTTTGGCTTTATGAAAAAAATAATTGTAGACTTATACTAATGGAAGTACTAATATCTATAACAATGAGACGCTAAAATCGCCTCAAAAAGAAAGTGTTAATTGCGAGAGAGGAGAGCCAAATTTTAAAATTGAAAGGGTTGAGAATCAATTATTTACATTTTATTTTAATTTTTTTCCTTCTATTACTTAACAAATAATTACCAGCAAAAATGAGAAATTAGTAAATAGGGACCTAAAAATTTACCATAACCCTTTTAGTTAATGAATATAATTTACCCAAACTTCATTAGATAATCATTACAAAAGTTTTTTTTTTAACAAAAAAAAAAAGGAAAATAAACTTTGAGTTTTGGACTTAAGATCTAAGGCATAGAAGTATAGATAATCAACAAAGAGACACATTTGTAATTTAGTAAAACAACACCTAGCCACCTGCTTTATAATATAAGAATAGAAATATAAATAGATTTGTATAAAATTAATTATAAAACTACCAAGGCGTAGATTAAAAATAATGATAATAAATACAACAACAATGCTAAGAAAGAGGTCAATTTAGCAGCAAAATCATCGGCATAGAAAAAAAATGATAAATACTTGTAGTCCAAGGATCTTTGAAGTTGCCTAATATAGTAGAACATGGAGAAATGAACCTCGGCCAAGCACGCTAATAATGTAAATGAACTCTTGCCAAATATAGCATAACATGGACAAAATTATATAATAAAAAAAAACAAAAAGTATTTAATAATTTTTTAAAAATAGGAAGCCATTAGATGAGGGAAGCTTTAAGAAGGGAGAAGGATATTTCGAGTCACCATGAGAACTCCATCCTCCGAAATGCTTCTCTTTAATTTCTCGAAGCCATCGAATACCCATTAGCAATTGCTTTTTAATCAAAATCCATCAAATCCACATTACTTCTTGGCTAATTAAAACCCTACAAACAAAGATATCAATATTTGAACTTAGAAGTTAGAAGCCCCAACAATTGAAAACCCTAAAAAAAGATTGAGAGAAAGAGAGAGACCTAGAGAATTTCTTCAGTCATGTCTAGAGAGAGAAAAAAAAAAAGGTCTTAGGTAACATGTTAGGCTTAGGAGATTGTAAGTCCAAATTAACTTTGAACTCATGTGATATATGCTAAACTTGTGTCATTCTAATATCAAAGGTCTGACTGTATCAACTTTTTTTCCTTGGTTTTTCCTTTTTCGTGAAGCAATAACATTGCTCCACTATCCTATGCACTCGCCAAGCCCTGCTCCAATCACTACAATTATTGGCCTTACTGGGGTTTAAAACAATACCTTTTTTGAAATTTAATCATGGAATTGAAGCACCGTACCAACAATTTGAGAATATGACTTCTTACCAATATTGACAACAAAACTATATTTCTTCAAATGCAAGATATGCATAACTAAGAAGCAATCTGTCATAAATAAATAAATAAAATAATCAATACAAACTTTGTTTAAGGAAAAAGAAATGTAAAGCAGCTAGGGAAAATAACCTTTCATACATTTTTGTTTTTTTAAGGAAAAAAAATGATAGGAGAATAACCTTGCATACATTTTTGTTTTTTGTTTTTTGTTTTTTTTTTTTTTTTTTTGGGTTAATTACGATTTAGTACCATTAACTTTGATGTAAGTTTCAATGTAGGCCATAAACTTCAATGTGAGACAGACATCAACGTCCGTCAGTATTATTAACAAGAGACACATATGCAGGCACGTGAGTGCTGAGATGGAGCCTACATGGTATATCTTCCTGCCCTAATACATTCACGTGTTGTCCACATAAGGCACTATTGATCACTTCTGATCTCTTCAAAGTCACCACCCACATGATTAGGAGATCCCAACCTTGAAACCCTAAATTCAGCCATTGTGGAAGATAGAGGAGCTGAAGATCGAGCTTACTAGTCATGAAATACCACGATTGAAGCTACAATTATCTAGCCTAAGGTAAACCCTAGTGCGAACTCCCTTCTTTAACATCTGCAAATCCCTTCTTTACCTAGCGCGAACTCATGAATCAGAAACGAGGGCTTAAAGGCACATTTGTTTATCATCTGCAAATGCTCACAGTTTCCATACGAAGGCTTAAAGGCTTAAATGGGGGCATAGGCATTAAGAGTTTGACTGGTTTTTTTATGCTTCTTTGTGTCAGATGGATGGTGTACAGGAAACCAAATGCTATTATGGAACATAGGCTAAGGTATGGACATCATGGATGGAAAATAATCCTAGTCGGAGGTTTTTTGGGTGTCTAAACTACAGGATAAATGGGTGTGGATTTTTTGGATAGTTTGATCCATCCTTGTGTTCACGTACTAGGCAGATGATACCAAGCCTACTGAGAAGGATTCAGGTATACTATGCAAGGGAGAAGCTGTATTAAGGCTGCCTTATCATCTCATGGTTAATTACAATTGGGGTGATTTTTTTCTTTTTGGTTTAGAGGAAAACCAAAATAGTAAATAGAGGTTTAATCTTCTTGGCATGATGGTTAGCCTGTTAGAGTGGTATTGGGATGTAATGTATGTGAACATTTTTTGTTTTGCTTATGTCCCTTTTTTATTGTGAATAGAATCCATGTATGTAAGAATGAAATTGTAAGGGTGGTTGTTCTATATTAATGGCAATATCTACCTTGGCCTGTGTTTTGCTTCTATCCATGTCGTCCATGTTGTGTATTTGATTTCCATTAATACATAATAGAGCCTGTTGAATGCACATATGCAATTATCGTTTGAGGTAAGAAAGCCAAAAAAAAGATAGTAAATGAATCATACTTATACATCCATAGCTGGATGGGATGCAAGTATATAAATTAACTAGTCACATAGCAGATATGAGAAGGAACAAACATTACTCCTATATTACGTAGAAACATGTCCATATCAAAAGCAAAAAACTTGCATCTATAGGGCTATACATTATACGTAGGTTGCCAAAAAACTTGCAACATTATACATAGCTTGCCAAAAAACCTAGTTATATATTTATCATCTAGCATCCAAAGAATCAGATGTCCCAAAAAAGAACTGTTTCATATAACATAACATTGACTCTTCCTCCCAAAAAACTTGCATTGGAACTGTTTGAACCTATAGCTGTAACTTGGATATGCTGCCACTTACTTCACTACTGCCTTTAGTGCATCCACTTGGTTTCTATGACACCATAAACCTACCATACCATCTAGTCGGATTCTGAAATGAGCTTCTTGGAATGCATGGAGCAGGCCCAGATGCTGATCTTTTAGTGGTGGAGTCCTGCATGGAAAAGAAATTGTGTTACTAGCATGTGGTTATGTTATGGCAGGCAACCCAAGTTGACCTTAAGAAAAAGGTAAATAGTTTGGAGGTGTTTCTTACTGTAGTAGGTGAGTTTGCAAATTTAGTAGAAGTATGACCCACATGTCCAATATTTGACCCACTTCTTGTAACCTGCATGATACCATTAAATTATTATTTTAATACAGTTATATAATGACATAATTAAGCAACTAGCTAATTGACCAACTTACTCTATCATATGGGTTTCCATATGTGGACCCACTTATTCCAACATGCATGAGTGCTCATTTATTATTATGTTGCTTATAAGTGCACAATAACAATTCAAAAAATTTGCTGCCCACCAACATGGTACTAACGTTTTGTTACTGAGCAGTGGAACCTCTACCACCAACAACATTACCCCTCCCCATTGCATTCTTACCCCTCTCCATTCCATTTCCCCTCCCAACTCCATTACCCCTCCCCATTCCATTTCTCCCCCTCTCTTTCCCCATTCCATTTCTTCCCCTCCCCATTGCATTCTTACCCCTCACACCAGTCTCCCCAGTTTGATTGCTGGATTCCCCCCTTTCTGGGTTAACATGATGCCCACTACCATGCACTTGTCCTTTCTTCCTAACCTGCAAAATCTATTAAAAATGAATGTTAACATTTCAATTGCCTTATACCATCTGTTTTTAGCATCAAAAGGTAAGTACTCGTATTTTTTTTTTTTTTTTTGGTAGGCAACAAAAATTTTATTAAAGTTAAGAAGATAAAGTACACCAAATAGCACAACCAAAACCCCCTAAAAACTCTCAAAACCCCAACTAAGTAGCAAACAGCACAAAAGAAACCACCTAAAAAACAAAATCACCAACAACAAAACTCCTAAGACCAAAACAACAAAAGCACCTACCACAAAGGAAAAAAGTAAGCACCACAAAAGAAAAGCTAATAGAAAGAACACCCAAACATCCAATAAAACCCAGAGAAACTCACTGGTATTTTCTGATTTAGAAAAGAAAAGGTATCACAAAGTACTCATTGGTATTTTCTATGCCTTTCTTGCAACAGCTAGTGCAGCAGATGGAAGGGGTGATTTGCAAGTGCTTTTGTTGTGACCATACTTAAGGCAACTTGAGCATCTGATACATGTCCCAACCTTTGACACTTTCCTGGGTTTGGTTGACTCTTCAAGCTCCCTCTTCCTTAGTTTCTTGGGCGTTCCAAAATGGTTTCTATGAGGTGGTGGTGCAATATGACTACAACTACTACCTTCCCAGAACTTCTGGCTAGGTACAGGATATATGACATGCTCATAGCTCCTCTTGTAGGTGTCCACAGTGTACTAGTGGCTGACATAATTTTCAACACATACTTTCTTCAAAAAGATGGCAGATATGCCATAGTGACAGGGTATGCCAATGATGTCCCATTTCCTACAACTGTAAATGTGGCCAGCTAGGTTCACAATGAACTTATCTGAAAAGGTTTTCACCTCAAATATTTCATCAGTTGACCACAAAGCAACACAGTGGCTAGTCAATCCCTTCAAATGCTCAATTTTTTTTTTTTTTTTTAATATTAGGGCATATATGACCCCTATAACTCTCCATAGCTTCTCTCTTCTCATGCAATCTGGCCATTAATGCCTTCTTTATCATCTCCACACATGTGATTATTGGTTTGTCCCTATACTCAAGTATGTATGCATTGAAACTCTCTGACATATTATTCAACAATGCATTGCATTTGCTATATAGGTTGAATGCAAACCTAGCCCATGTTGCAGGTACCATCTTCTCTATCACTTTGTGTGCATCTGAGTTAATGGAGCTAATTTTCTTCATATGCTCCTTCCATTCATAAACTGTTGTTGCCTTTGCCACTACCCACATTTCATCTCTTAATTGTTTACCCCTATGCTTCTTTGCTATATTGCCATAAAGGAATCTCCAACAAAACCTATGCTCAACATTTGGTACAAGTTCATGCAGTGCTGGAATAAGTCCCTATACATATACAACAAACAAAAATAATGAATAAAATATATGGCTTTTATGTCACTCTTATTTAAAAACACTTGACTAAATTAAACACTAGGAAAATGATATATAACTTAAAAAATAAACACAACTTATCTTCTGCTGATCAAACATGAATGTTATGCTTTGCCCTTCTCCAATATCTTGGAGTAATAGCCTGAAAAACCAATCTCATGACTCTTTTGTCTCTCCTTCAACCATAGAAAATGCAACAAGAAACATCTGATTGTTGCCATCCCTCCCAACTGCTGCTAACAACTAATCGCCAGTTGGACCTTTTAAAAAATAGCCATCAACTCCTATAAATAGTCTACACCTAGCCAAAAAACCTCTCTTGTAAGCATCAAAACAGACATAGAACCTCTGGAACACTGGTATGGCATATGGGATTGAAGGTATATCAGTCAACAACTTCACAGTGCTTCCCACATTGCATTTCAGCAACTCATGATTGTAGTCCCAAATCCTCTTGAACTGTTTGTTATGCTTCCCATGTATCAACTCAAGGGCTCTCTTCTTTGCCCTATATGCTTGACTTTTGCTCATACTAACCACAAAGTCATGTTTAATTTGTGCCTGCAAGTCTTTGGTATTCCATTCACTATTATCCCCCCACTTCTGTATATACTTTTTGGCAAGCCATGATAATTTCATTTAGGGATTTTTAAATGACCTTGCACATGAATGCTCATCTATGTAGGCCTTGCACTGAAAAGGCTTCTCTGCCTACCTCCAAGAAGAATGAAAGTACCACTCATATCTATCAGCACATACTGCAGTTACTCTATCACTTGCAATCCTTAAAAATCTTATGCGGTACCCCCTACTGTGGCATAATTCTTCACTCCTCCTTAACATCATATGAGTCCTTAAAAGTTTGTCCAACCTCTAGCTTTATCTCTTTAATGTCTTCAAGTTCATATACTACCCAAACCTAGGGTTATGACTTGAAATATCATCCTCTTCACTATTAGCAACACTAAGAGCATTGGAAGAGTTTGCGTGATCTGAATGTGGTTGATTTTTTAAAGAAATGCCTCCATCCAAATCACACCAACAGTCTTCAATATCTTCATCTTCGTTTTGAAAATTTCCTAACTCCTCATCCCCACTATCTGGTTGGTCAACATTTTTCTCTCAATTATCTACACCAACATCAAACAAATTGTCATCTAAAACACATTCTTCAGCTCCAACCATTATAACTTTCATCATCTCCTCCTAAATTGACATCATCACCATTGTAATCTTCATCATCTCCTCCTAAATTAACATCACAAGTCCCTGTTTTTTCATTGGAATCCAAACCCACATTGCCAATCCCATTTTCAACATCATCTAGATTTTCTATACCACTCATCAAAGGGTGTATAATTTGGGACGCCTCATTTATGCCATGTTCAACATATATATGTAACAGCCTGTCCATGGTCCCTAAGGATGCCACCATTTCTAAAAGATCCTGGTCATTCTCCAACACCATAAGATCATCATTCAAGTCAGTCCTAGGTACCATATGCCATAAATTTTTTAGGTTCATATACCCCAAACTTGCAACACTTTTTTTGATATGGGGTACTGATAAGAAATCGACATCCATATTAGGTGTGAACTGTACTTCCCCACCCTCATACACTAGCTCATGGTGCTCCACAAAGTAACCCCCGTGGTGTAATGCCACTGTAATGCAGCCATCCATTTTTTATAGCACTACATATGTCCCAACATACAAAAGCCATAAAACAAATCACATAAAAAACAAGTTAATCACATATGGTAACCCATAAATAAACAAAATTACTAAACAGATCAGTAGTAAGGGACCATATGGAAGCACAATAAACAAAAAAGCAAAACAAAACATTTCAAAGTCAATTGTAGGGGACCATTTTGAATACAATAATGGTTTGTTCGTACATCCAAAACATTCAACCCACACACAGAAAAGGAAGACAAAACCCCACGTAAAAAGCCAAATTGGAACCATGTATCACTATACTACGAATACCCCACAGAAAAGGAAAACAAAACCCCAAAGAAAAATAGAAAGAAAACAAAACCCTAATCATCATAGGGTTTAGGGTACTAAATTGTAAATAACCCAAAGGATGCCACCATTTCTAAAAGATCCTAGTCATTCTCCAACACCATAAGATCATCATTCAAGTCAGTCCTAGGTACCATATGCCATAAATTTTTTAGGTTCATATACCCCAAACTTGCAACACTTTTTTTGATATGGGGTACTGATAAGAAATCGACATCCATATTAGGTGTGAACTGTACTTTCCCACCCTCATATACTAGCTCATGGTGCTCCACAAAGTAACCCCCGTGGTGTAATGCCACTGTAATGCAGCCATCCATTTTTTATAGCACTACATATGTCCCAACATACAAAAGCCATAAAACAAATCACATAAAAAACAAGTTAATCACATATGGTAACCCATAAATAAACAAAATTACTAAACAGATCAGTAGTAAGGGACCATATGGAAGCACAATAAACAAAAAAGCAAAACAAAACATTTCAAAGTCAATTGTAGGGGACCATTTTGAATACAATAATGGTTTGTTCGTACATCCAAAACATTCAACCCACACACAGAAAAGGAAAACAAAACCCCACGTAAAAAGCCAAATTGGAACCATGTATCACTATACTACGAATACCCCACAGAAAAGGAAAACAAAACCCCACAGAAAAATAGAAAGAAAACAAAACCCTAATCATCATAGGGTTTAGGGTACTAAATTGTAAATAACCCAAAGGATGCCACCATTTCTAAAAGATCCTGGTCATTCTCCAACACCATAAGATCATCATTCAAGTCAGTCCTAGGTACCATATGCCATAAATTTTTTAGGTTCATGTACCCCAAACTTGCAACACTTTTTTTGATATGGGGTACTGATAAGAAATCGACATCCATATTAGGTGTGAACTGTACTTCCCTACCCTCATATACTAACTCATGGTGCTCCACAAAGTAACCCCCGTGGTGTAATGCCACTGTAATGCAGCCATCCATTTTTTATAGCACTACATATGTCCCAAAATACAAAAGCCATAAAATAAATCACATAAAAAACAAGTTAATCACATATGGTAACCCATAAATAAACAAAATTGCTAAACAGATCAGTAGTAAGGGACCATATGGAAGCACAATAAACCAAAAAGCAAAACAAAACATTTCAAAGTCAATTGTAGGGGACCATTTTGAATACAATAATGGTTTGTTCGTACATCCAAAACATTCAACCCACACACAGAAAAGGAAAACAAAACCCCACGTAAAAAGCCAAATTGGAACCATGTATCACTATACTACGAATACCCCACAGAAAAGGAAAACAAAACCCCACAGCAAAATAGAAAGAAAACAAAACCCTAATCATCATAGGGTTTAGGGTACTAAATTGTAAATAACTCAAAGGAAAACAAAACTCCACAGATAATCATCATTCAAACATTAAAAACAAAATCCTTTTTCGTCACATACACCATTTTTTAGGGTTTAAAGCATACCTTTTTACGTACCGATCTTAACTCACAACCGAAATTAAAGCAAGTCAAGGCTGCATCAAGTTCACAGAGTCAATCAACACGCTATAGCTTGATGAAGAACCCTAATTGGGAGATTTGGGTCGATGAAGAACCCTAATTGAGAGATTTGGGTTGAAACCAATGAGAATCGTGTATTTGGGAGCCCTTGATCATGTGCTGACCTTTAGGAGTGATCGATAGTGCTTCACATGGACAGCACGTGAGTGTATTAGGGCATGAAAATATGTCATGTAGGCTCCATCTCAGCACTCACATGCCTGCACGTGCGTCTCCCGTTAATAATACTGACGGACGTTGACGTTTGTCTCTTATTAAAGTGCAAAAGTTTAAATTGTCCCAAAATCGAGTCAATGTAAAGTTTATGGTCTACATTGAAACTTACCCTAAAGTTAATGGTACTAAATTGTAATTAACCCTTTTTTTTTAGGAAAAAAAATTACTTAGTCAGGATGTGAAGAAAACAAAATTACCTAATCAAAGTAACCATACGTTCTCAATTGAAAATGAAGAACGTAAAGGTTAATACAGAATTGGACTAATATCCAACTTACTGAATACGACTCCAATTGCTAGCAGTGACCGCTATTGAGAAGGAAGAAACAATTTGAAATTAAATTCCCAAACATCAATCAAATAGGGTTCAAAATAGAGTTTTACTCAAACCTTGGAAAAAAACAACCACAATCATGGAGAACAAAACAACAAGAGATTAAATTCCCAAACCTTGTTCAAACAAAGCATACATTAAGCGGAAGGGCCGTCAGAAATAAGGACATAAAAAATATATCGGATATGGAATTTTTGCTTACAGAATCCATACGTCACTCATCAATAAAAGCCTAGGCATAACAAACAAATGACGTTAAAGGAGTTCAACGTTCCAATATTGTGCCACTGTGTAGAATGTTGAAAACAAAAATCAAAGGTTTGCCTTCAGTTTGGAGACAAGAACCCTACCCTTCTTTTCCATTGGGAGACCAAAACACTTTTAATAAAATTGTCAAAGCTAGAAATTCTTCTAATACAATCTAATGGATTCATGATGAAATTGGGAAAAGGATTGATAGTGCTCAGGCTACCAAAACGAAAGCCGTGATTTTCTCGCAGACTTTTCTTGATAGTACTAATTAAGCTCTTTCCTCTCTTTTGAAGACTTCAGAAAGTTCTGAAAATCTTTATTTGACTTTTGCACATATTCGGAGACTTAACATAGTTTTTCTTTTTTCAGGAGGTTCTCCAATATTATCATAGGCGGAAGGGCCCTCCAATGTTGACCTCACGAAAGTCGATGACTATTAATTGGGATTTTATTGTTCAAAAAGTGGCGAGCCTTGAACACTCCTTCACAATTCATTTCTGCTGGAAATGGGCACAGTACAATTATTTGGCATCCTCTTTGACCTATTGTCCAAAGAAATGGGCATGTTATCAAATATATATGATGCTGCTATTCCGGAAAATGCTATGCTGAGCTTTATCATTTAAAATGGCCGGTGGCTTTGGCTTGCTACTTTCACTACTGAACCCTAGAGTTGCAGAATTCCATGACCCGTCTAGGGAAGACTGCTAGAAGGCTGCCCTCTTCTTTTGGTTCTTTCACCACCGCCCCTACTTTGGAAGTCTTGAGAGGCAGAGACTAGAGGAGATGAAGTTGTTTTGGAACAAAGTCGTCTAGTTTTCGGAAGTTATTCCCATACATGCAATTTTGCGTTGGCTCATAATCAAAGACCGGATTGCTACTCAAGACAAGCTTGTTTCTTGGGGCATTTTGATCCCTTCAGCTTGGCAAACTATGTTGGTCCCATCAGCTTGGCAAACTATGTTGATGTATCAATGCCACCGCTTCTGGCTTAGTGAGTTAGTGGTACCTGGGGAAGGGGGGTATGGATAATCTAAAGTTCAAGGCCCTCCAATGTATCCAAAAAAAGGTATACGCCAATGTATCATCTACGACTTAAACAAACAAAATCTAAAAGGCGAGGGATAAAGCTAGGAAACAGTTGGATTAGCCATTCTGTTTCTTCTTGTTTACCAACTGTTGGCCCATTAAAGCATCTAATAAAATTAGTAATGCAGTGCATGATTACCATTAATTTCATTCCCATGACTCCACATCTGTAAAGACGTTGCATTTTTCAGACTTAAACCATGTAGTACAACACTTTTTCTTCATCTACCTAGACAGATGCCATATGTGCATACTAATAATCAAGTTAAAATCGGTGTGCTTAAAACACTTCTCTTGTCAGACACAACCCTTTCAACCATTCTTCCAGCAGATTGGCTGCCCTTGCTACTGCTGCCACCACCCCCTGCTTTTCTTAGAATGGACCGCTGCATGATTCGGATGGGAATCCCACCAATATCAAAGTCTTCCTTCAAAGACTTTGTTAAGAACCTGAGGTCTGTATCTGAGAGCTGTGCCTTTCCAGTCACAAAGGCAACAAAAGTGGGTGGCCGGGCCTTCACCTGCGTGAAGTACTTGATCTTAGGTTGAGCAGCCTGATTTTTCCAAGAATGCCTGCTCATAACCTGAGCAAACAGAGAGAGAGAGAGAGAGAGTTACTACCCAAATTACTTGCTCACTGGTGGAAACAGAGGAAATGACATGGTATTGGCATACTAACCTTGCGCAACCACCGGTTGAGACGAGCTGTGGACAATCTCAAACACCATTTTTCATATGTATCAATGACCTGACGCATGACAGGTATCCGACCCCTTCCCTCCAATGCTGAAATGAATACAACTGGTATTCCTGTCACCTGTTGACAAACTTGTGGCAATGTTATCCAAACTAAATTTTCATCTCTGGAGGTCATGATGAGTAATATATAACAAAAGCCACAAAAGAGAAGTAAATGCTTCTCTATAAAATTGAAAAAACAAAAACAAAAACAAAACAAAACAGGATACCACTCTTCCATGACTGACACTTGATGTCTGTCCTGATCAATTAAAACGTCTTATGTACTTCATATTTGCATTCTTTTCTGATTTCCAATTTCTCTTTTTATGACTAGGATTAAGCCATACGAAGGAGTAGTTATGCCCCAAAGATTTCACATATAAGGTGTGTGAGAATCTGTCTTCAAGCAAGGTTCACTGCTCCTTCAAGCAATACCAACAATTTCTAGAACACCTCAAATATGAGGGTTCTAGCCATGGCAACAGTGCAACACATGAAAACACTCTGCAAGACGCTTCCTTCCCATCTCCATGCCAATTCTATTGCTGATTGCACCGTAAACATTACTAATCAAGTCTGCTACTCTCACATTTCCAGATGCAGTCTCTCTAGGGCATTACAAGTCCTTTTTGGAGAACCAACGTTTCTAAATTGGACCTTTTAACATCTAGTTTAAGAAGAAATCATCCCCAAAATAATAATTAGAGTACTGCAATGAACAATGCTGAAATTGTTAGCAAGCAATATGTTAAAAGGTCCACAAGTCAAGAAGCGGAGGTTTGAGTTCAACTCTTGCTAAACCACTTGGAACGACCCACACAAGGTTTCATATATGGTTCTCATAGACCTTGGACTTACGTGGTCTATATGGGTTGTGGGGTCTTATATGAGCATGGGGCGTGCCTAAAGGACCTCCTCGTTATCAAAAAATAAATAAATAATAAAATAATAATAATAAGACATCTATGAGAAAGAGAATGCAAGACCGTTGTTGGAAGGGGTGGACTTCAACACTATAAATCAAGAAGATGCAACTTGGTTACAGAGAGATTTTGATGAAAGGGAAGTGTTGGAAGCTCTGAACTCTTTACCTTGAGCTAAAGCTCCTGGGGCCAAATGGATGACCATTGCTTTCTACCAAAAATGTTGGGTTGCTGTCAAGGAGGATCTCATGAAGGAGTTTGAAGAATTTTTCTCAAGGGCCAAATATGAAAAAAGTTTCAACGCCACTTTCATTGCCCTCATCTATACTACTTATAAAAGTCTCTAACTCATAAAAAATTTTGATTGACTATAATACCCTTATTTAAAATTATAAAGGCATTGTTACCCTTTTTTTTTCCCGAAATTCGTTAAATAGGAGTATATAGTATATATAGTACCCAAAGACCCCCCACTACATCTCGATCCCTTCTCCTTCTTTAACAAAAAACCCTAACACAACGTTTCTTTCCCTTCTCCTTCTCAACATGAACACCATTGCAGCGTCCTCTTGCCCAATGAAACTTCCATAGCCTTTTTGCAAAATTATCCTCTTTCCCAATGAGGACACCCATGCTTGTAGAGGCCATAGCCAAAGTCAAATTTATTCTTTTGGGCTCCCTCGTAACAACTTCAAATTTGGCCACAGGACAAGTGAAGGAACCAAATTCTTAGCCATTGGTTTTCTCAAATTCCATGAGTCACTTATATATTTATTTAGTTCTCATCTGCTTTGTTATGCATCTATACATATATGTGTTGTGAGTTTCTTTTCATTTTTGGTTTGAATTTGCCTCTTGCAATAACAGTGAATAAAAATCAGTTTGAACATCAAATGCTTGTTAAAATGCCTCATAGATCCATGTGTTATATTTGATTTTGCCCTGAATAATTATTCGTTGAATCTGTTGCAACTCCTAATACACAAGGGAAGCATCAGACTCTTGCCAATCTGAAGTTGATCGAGCACAAAGCCATTCCCCAACCTTTCTTCATCCTCTTTTCCGTATTCCTAATTACACTAATTAAAATTTTTTCATCTTTCCAACCTTTCTTCTTCCTCTGTTTCATTCTACTAATCTTGCACTTTGGGTTCCCAACCCCCCCCCCCCCCCCCCAAAAGCTCTACTGGAAATTCACTTTCGGCTGTAGGAAAATTATAGGAACAAAAATCTTATGTAACCTTGTGCTAAGATTTTGGTTCGGTGAGTTGTCTATTATTTTTGCTATTTATTACAGGCTAAGATTTTGGTTCAGTGAGTTGTCTATTATTTTCGCTATTCATTACAGTATTTAGTACCAAGTAGGTTGGGTATTGTGTAGTATAGTTTAGGGGCTCATATATGAATTTTCAAAGAAGATTGTTCATTCACAGAAATAAAGAATCAATTTGGATGCTTCTAACTGTTGTGATGTCTTGTTCTCTATATTAAGAATATATAATAAAATAAAACAAAATAAAACTCATGCTAGGTGATTGGGAAATATAACATCTAAACTGATTTCATTTTGTCGTTATACTGCCTAAACACCGCATGTTTGTCAGAAGGCTATGTAGAAATTGATATCATTAGCTTCTTAGCCCCATTCACGAGTTCTCAGGTCATTGATCCATCTGTTCATGATGCTTCATTAATTTTTAATGTTAAAGTAATTTTTTGGGTTATAACATCTTCCCAAAGATATCTCCACATTATTTCTAATGGGCTAACACTGAATACATGTTAAAACTTATATAATACATTAAAAATTATTATGAAAAATAAATAACCGAGAAGAGAGATGCAATCCAAACTTTACTTGATCCATGGGCTATTACATAGTTATATTATATAGGTTATGGGTCTCATAATTCTATATATGTGTATCTTATAGACCTTCAATTCCTTATGTTGAAGGATATATAAAAGAATTTGGAATTGAAGGGTGCTCTATTCTGCTGAAGATTCAGAATCTTGTCCACAAAACTATAAGCATAGTTAGCTATAATCCTAAAATCAAGCAAAACAGGTTTGCACTATTTTAATTTATAAAATTACAATTTCTTGATTAAAAATCCCACTGATACCAACAACAATTGGAAATGGGAAACCAACAAAATCAACGGGAAAAAAATAAAACTTCTTAAAGAATTAGAACAATGAGTCTTCCAGAAAATTGTCTCCATATAAGTGTAGTTGTAGCTGAATATTTGTATTTTTGCATAGCAGAGATCATTGAGCACAAGTACAATTTCATATTTTTGCACATTGATTGAGAGGATCCATGAGCTAGGAATTTTTCTAGATAATGTTATATTTGAATGATTTTGTATCAATTTTGCATTTTTGTTTAAAACCTCTGATTGATTGTAGTATGCTGCAAATGCCATAATCATACTTGTCATGTAAATGAAGTTTTAAACAAACATGGGTTAACTATTTCACTACCTAGTTCAATTTAAACTATGCTTTACTCATAAATTGTATTACTGTATATATAACTTGCTGATTTTTTATGCTTACGGGTATGACCTTCCAAAATTTACAACTCAAAATTGTCCACGTGCAACTAGTTCCTAAAAAAGGGGAAGTGGTATATGTTCAAGATTTTCACCCAATTTCTCTTCTTGGAAGTGTTTATAAAATTATTGCTAAGGTGCTAGCCGGAAGACTTGGGAAGGTTGTCGGAAATTTAGTAATTAGTATCCTCTTCTCAATTTGCTTTTATTAAGGGAAGATAAATTGTGGATGTCATTCTTGTTGCTAATGAAACTGTGGATTCTAAGAAGAGGAGTGGAAATCTGGATTTGATTGGAAATAGACATCAAAAAAGCTTTTGATCATGTGAATTGGAATTTCCTTATCTATCTTCTTGGTAGAATGGGTTTTAGAAAAAATAAGCATAAATGGATTGCATGGCGTATAGGGACTTCTTTCTTGGTGCTAGTCAATGGAACTCTTTATGGATTCTTTCATAGTTCTAGAGGCCTTCGTCAAGTTGACCCTCTCTCCCCTCCTTTTTATCATTGTTATGGAAGATTTTTGTAAGTTGTTAAGCTTCCAACTTAAAAGCCTAAGCTTATAAGTGAAGGGCCCAAACAGGTATATAAAGACATGTTAAACTCGATATTTAATCGATATGGGATGTGGTATATTTCCAACACTCCCCCTCACGTGCAGGCCTAACAAGACAATAATGAGCCTGTCACGTTGATAATAAAAACGGGCTTACGAGTGAAACGAGCCCAAGAAAGACATGCTCTAATACCATGTTAATTTTCCAACTTAAAAGCCTAAACTTATAAGTGGAGGGCCCAAACAGGTATATATGAAGCTATATCAAAGTTTATAATTAACCAATGTGGGATGTGGGATTTCCCAACACTCCCCCTCACGTGCAGGCCCAACAAGATTCAAATGGCCTGTCACGTGGACAACAAAGATGGGCTCACAAATGAAACGGCCCAAGAATGATATGCTCTGATACCATGTTAAGTTTCCAACTTAAAAACCTAAGCTTATAAGTGGAGGGCCCAAATAGGTATATGAAGACATGTTTAAGTCGATATTTAATCGATGTGGGATGTGGTATTTTCCAACATAAGTTAATTTTCAAAGCTATTGAGGAACATTTAATTGAAGATTTTATGGTGAACTGAAGAGAAAATGAAGAAGGGATGGTTTCTCACTTACTCTTCGCCGATAATGCCCATCTCTTTTGTGGAGTGGAAGAGGATCAACTAATAAACTTATGGGTTGTTTTACTTTGTTTTGAAGTGATCATAGGGTTGAAAATAAATCTTGGAAAAAGTGAGTTGATCCCGGTGGAAAGTGTAGAAAATATTAATAATCTTGCTACTATTCTTAGTTGCAATGTGGGTAGCCTTCCAGCAACTTACCTTGATCTTCCTTTGGGTTCTCATTTCAAAGATATAAAGATGTGGGATCTGGTGGCTGAAAAGGTTGAAAGGAGGTTAAGTGGCTAGAAGAAAGGCTATCTTTCAAAAGGGGCAAATTGACTTTGATTAGAAGCACTCTCTCAAGCATTCCCACCTACTTCATGTCCACCTTCAAGATCACTTCAACGATGGCTAATAAAATTGAAAAGATTCAAAGAAACTTTCTTTGGAATGGTTTAGGGGGAGAAATCAAATTTCATCTTGTGGATTGGTCTATGCTATGTTTACCGAAAAAAAGAGAGAGGATTGGGGATTAGATCTCTTAAATGTATGAATAAAGCTCTCCTTGGCAAATGGCTTTAGAGGTTTGGCAAGGAAGAACAAAGTCTTTGGAGGGATGTGATAATATGGAAATATGGGATTACTATTGAAGGTTGGTGCTTGGTGGACCAAAGAGGCTAGGGGATGTCATGGCTTGGGCCTTTGGAAAGCTATCGTGCAAGGCTTCGACAACCATGTGAAAGAAATTGATTATAAAATAGGGGATGGGAGAAGAGTGAGATTTTGGAAGGATTCTTGGTGTAATGATTCCTCTCTCATGGTCGAGTATCCTTTGCTTTTCAACATTGCGGCTAATAAAGATGCCTAGGTGAAAGATTATTTTGGAGGGGAAAATGGTCAAATCACTTTCATTAGAAACTTCAATGATTGGGAGTTGGATAGAGTTTTCAATTTTTTTCAACAACTTTATGATAGTAAGATTTCTTTGGAAGGGAATGACTCCTTAGTGTGGCGCAAGGATGCTAAAGGATTATTCTTGGTGAAATCTTTTTACAATACACTTATACATTCAGAATCTTATTTTCTTCTGGCTAAAAAGATTTGGATCGCCTCGGTCTCTTCTAAAGTTGCTTTCTTCACTTGGTTGCTAATTAGAGACAAATGTTTGAATGTGGACAACTTGAAGAGTAAAGGGTAGGAATTGGCTTCTAGATGCATTCTTTATAAGAAAGTGGAGGAAATGGTTGATTATCTTCTTCCTTTTTCATGAATTAAAGAAATGGTTGATCATCTTTTTATCCATTGTTAAGTAGAGTGGAGTATGTGGGCACTTGCATTAGTCTCTTGGGAATTCATTAGATCTTGCCCTCTAATCCTCACAATCTCCTTTTGGAATGGAGGATTAAAGCGGTGAGAAAGAAAAAGAAGGTGGCTTTGGGTATGGTTCCGCACGCTCTCTTTTGCTATATTTGAAAGGAAAGGAACATTAGAACCTTTGAAGAGAAAAATACATCTATTACTGAGCTCGGGTCTATTTTTGTTAAGACACTTTTTTGGTGGTTTAATAGTCATACAAATGACCACAACATGTCTTTCTCTTCTTTTGTAAATTTTCTCTTACTTTAGCTCTTTCTGTTTTGGCTAGCTCTTGTATATAACTTATGTACTTGGGCTTCGCCCTTTTGTCTCTAACACAACATTTACTTCATCAAATAAACAAATAATAATAAGACCTAAAATCCTCTCAAAAAGACATAGCAACTTGGAAATACAAATAAAAAATAGGTTTGGTGGGCCAACCCTGATAAATCGAACCTTAAAAAATCACCCAAAAAAAAGGAGGTTAATGTCACCAAAAGTATACAAATATATTTAGATAATTCATTCTACTTAAACTTAAACAAAATTTTTGGATAATTCATTGCACTTAAATTACTTATCAATCACAACATCAAATTCTCAATTAAATCTAGCGTGGTCACTTGTATCGCTTTTTTTTTTTTTTTTCCTAAGGTCACTTGTATCTAATTCCTACTTTTGATTTTAATTGAAAAGGATGGGGAAAAGAGCCAACTAGGAAAATTTAATTCTACTCTATTTTTTCATCTCTATATTGCATAGCAAAAAAATAAGGATAAAGAAAAAGGATAAAAACAACTTGACACTTACAGAATCCTCTCTTTTTTTCCCTTCTTTTTTCCTTGTTCTTTTTTTTCCAGAGTATAGTAGTATACAATCCTTTTTATGTACTTCATAGAAGCTTCTGTTATAGAATCCACTGTAATAGTAATGGAGTTGAATCTGTGAGATTACCAGTCATTTGTGGAAAAAAAAAATACAAAGCAGAAAGCAGAAAGCAGAATGGAAAAGAATCCTAAAACAAGAACATTGCAAACTTGCTGATGACTGACCAGGCAAATCCATGTAGACTGCCATGTGAACCAAGCCACCCTCTTAGAGAGTTGACTCTTTAATTCCATAAGACTATAAAGATGAAATCCCTTCACAGTGGGGAGAATTTACAATAAAATTTTGATTTTTTTTTTTTTTTTTTCAATTTGAGCAATCTAAAATAAAATTTTGAAATATCTCTGCCCATTCTATTGACATTAGGTTGTAAACACAATTATGAAAAATAAAAAATTCTTCCATCCTTGACCAACACACAGGATATATATAAATAACCAAAACAAGTTTTCTAGTGCAAGCAGATTCAGTAGAAAATCAATTAAAATTAAAACAAATTAAACATATCATTCTGGATAGATAGAAGTAAAAATACTTACGATTAAAGAAAATAATCACAGGCAGCCAGAGCAATAAAATGACATCAAGATTAATAAGGGGAAAACCTGGGGTATCACTGTCTGAATTTCTTCTGGAACAGCCTCCATGACCTTCTCATATAAATTTGAATTTCGTTTCCCTCTTAGAAGATCCATCTTGTTGACAATCACAACCAAACCACGCCCTTCTTCCACTGCTCGTCTCGCTATAACTACTTCAGCATGCTTCATACTGCTCCTAGCATTTGCAATCTGAATAACATAAATATGATAAAATAGCAAGCAGATTTATAAGACATAGAGAAGAAATCACTTCCAGGTTACAAGGTTTCATAATGCATATAAAACGCTAAATAATACAAGGAATGGGGATATTAAATTTATGCACTAATTGTTATTTTCATGACACTCAGGTACAAAAGCTAAGTCCTAAACACCCACCCCCACAAACCCCCTTCCCACCCCCAAGAAAATAAAAAATGCATTGATATATTAATGCAAAGCAAAGGATTAGGGACAGGCACAGGCGCACAGCAATGAGATAGGGCTAGGAGAGCCAAATTCAAAATTAAACTGTCACAGCATTTTGTAGTTTTTCTAGTTGTTTCATGCTTACATTCCATGCATAGGAGAAACAAGAATAAATGAAGGGCCACATTCCCATGAAACAACATCATGCAGGATGGCTCTAATACCAAATTGATGCAGGATGGGCACTGGTACCAAAATGACAAAGGACAACACTAGAATAATGCTGTCTATTTTTTTCATCAGCTAAAATAATGCCGTCTATTATTAGTTATCATGAGCAAAGGCTCAATATAGCTTATAATTCAGAGTTTGTAGGGCAGAAGAAGAGTAATAGGCTCTGTATGAATAAGATAAGGCAATGCATGACTGGATTTCAGATAATATGATGCTGAATTTCTGGACAGTAATTATTTTAGAGCTTGTGATGTTATGGTAAAGGCTTGTGGACTAACAATAGGGTAAAGATTATGAAAGTAGGGTTCTAGGTTGAAAAAATAAAGAAAATAGGGGCTGATTGTTGATTAATTACAGAGCACAGCACTGCAGACAATTAATGAGAAGAAGACGAAGAAGAGGAGGAAGAAGAAGAAGAAGAAGAAGAAAGAATCAAGGCAATGGCTCATTCACCCCTTTTTACAGCGCATAGAGATGACACTTTGTTTTCAAATTCATTCAGTATCCGCTGTCATTCTTCCAATGCAGAAAGCCATCAGCAAACTTTGAAATTATAAACGATCATATACTATCATCAGACTGGACATGACAGGTTTTGAGAAGACATGATTTCAACCTTTACCATCTCACCAGATATCCATTGGAAATATAGGCTCATCACATTGACATAAAAATGAAGAAAGAACAACATAATGTAAGATGCACCTCTTCCGCATCAAGGACCAAAGCTACTACATGAGCCCTCATAATGCTCTTTCTTGATTGCATAATGCTCAAGGATGCTGGTCCTTTCTCCTGCTTTGTCTTCTGCAACCAACCCGCAGTGTCAACCTGAATAACAAACCCCAATAACATCATAAGATATATTTCCAATTTAGAGACTAAACCTTCCCTTAAATATACAAACAGCAGAAAATAATATTAAATTAAAATATGTATATATGTATATATATAACTAAAAACGCGTTATAGGCTTATTGCCAGCAAATAAGTTCATTAGCCTGGCGAGTAAAAGCATGAACCCTATCACCTTGTTGGGTATCATCTACTCCAAATCAGTTAGAATTGAATGGATTCAGATCCAGCCCACCAATCCTCAGGTCCATAGTCAGGCACCCATGTCTCACATTCCACAAGGAAAGTACAATGTTAAGCTAAATATGAAGAATAATGAGTTTAAAATAGTGCAGATAGAAAACAAATAGGAAGGGCTATGACTATAAAGACCAGGAATGGATGTAGATGTTGTAGGCACTGCAAAAGCAGGGTTCAGCAAAAAACACAGTGATAGTTGGTGAGGGTTTTAAGAGAGATGGGTCTATGTATAACTTGCCATGAGAATATTGATAAGAAACACTTTTGAGCCAGGAGATGGGCCTCAAAAATCGATCAATGGAGAGGGAAGAGAATGTAGACAAAAGAAAGGAAACAGCTCACAGCCTCAAGATTGTTTTTATTCCATTAACATCTTTGCTTTGGTTCCTCCCAAAAAATAAATAAATATAAATAAACAAATGATCCACTTCTTGTAGCCTTGTAGCCTAGGGGTACAGCTGCTACCCGAACAAGGAAGTAAGGGTCAAACCTTGATCCCAACAGCAACAGCAGCAGCAAAATATTTTTTTCTTGAGAGAAAATGGGTTGGTGAGAGAGAGAGAGAGAGAGAATTCCTAGGCTCAGGAATCAGGATCAGTGGTCACTTACAAAAGAACAAAAAATAAAAATAAAAATAAATAAATTTTGATGTCAGCACCCAAGAAAAAAGAAATTAAAAATGCATCAGGCGACAGATACTTCAAATGTGCATGTTTTATCCAAAAAAAGATGGTGCAACTGTGCCTTAAAATCAAGTAGAAAGTACCATGAAATACTGATATTTACCAAATAGATGGTTCTCCCTTCAAATTGAAACTGAGCTCTAACTGAATCTCTTGTCAAACCAGCTTCAGGCCCCACCAGAACACGGTCTTCTTGTAATAATGTATTTAGCAAGGTTGACTTCCCAACATTGGGCCGTCCTACAATTGCCAACTGTAATGGTAACTTAGACTCCTCATCCTCACAGGAGCTATTGTCTTGACTACCTTCATCTAGGATTAGTAAAAATTCAAAGCAAGGATTAAAAATGAGGGGATGATGACATTAATGCTAAGTTTATTAAAAATGCAAGTTTAAAAAATGATGATGCAGTAAAAGAAGAAATTGGCCATAATTCGATCTCAAGACTGCACAGTATTACATTCATATTCTCAAGATGTGTATCTTAGAACTGACAACAATATTCATCAATATTACAACAAATTAGCAAAATAACAATTTCATATGGTAGGTAGGAACGTTCTTGTAGGAGAGCAAGAGGTGAACTATTCGGATAATAGCAAGAGAGTGCTGTAGAGGGGAGAACAAGGGAACCAGGGAGGGACTTCTAAGGTGTGGCAGGATGAGAGGATTCAAAGAGTGGGAATGCTCATGGTCTTTGTAATTCCAAAGTTGTGGATCATTGCAAATGAGCTATGGATGGCATTCACGTAGGAACTCAAGCCTCTCATGTAGCAGAATTCTATTGGTTGATTCTCTAGATAATGGGAGACCTTCCCACTCATGGCACTCAAAGATGCGTTCCCATAAGCCCATTCAATGAGCTCACATTGTGCATGGCAAGTATCCAATAGACAATATCAACCTCGTTCCCCTCATGCTGACAAGGCAGAAGGCATGCTGTCCCAATTATGGGCGAGCTACTCAACTAGCTCAATGATCCCTTGCTCTAGCCAGCAATCCAAGACTCTCGGAAGGCTTTCAAGAAATTGAACTATATCCAAGGAATTAATCTTTTTTAGGTTTTTCTTTGGGCAGTGGGTGGGGCACTGATAACGCAGGAAATTTGTCATGACAGCAAAAGAATGAATAATAAAGTGTGGCATCACAAAGTCTTTGAGGAATAGGTTTTCTTACCATTTACGACTTGGAGCATATAGTCCTCAAGTAGAGGCCTCAAAGCTTCATAAAGTTCAGCCATACCCAGTCCAGTCTCGGCAGATATAGCAATAGGATCCCCATATCCTAATCTATGAGCTTCACCAGCAGCTGCCATCAGATAGCCAGCACCATCATCAAGTGATTCAGATTTATTCATCACTAAGATGGTAGTGATTCCAGATGCATGTCTGCGCAACCACTTTCCCACCTCCAAATCCATGGGATGCAGTCCATCCCTAGACACAATATATTATCAAAAAAGTAGTTAACATGTGCGCTCAAAAGGAACATAAAATTAACAAAATGATGCATGACAACACCCCAACATTCTTTTGCTTATAACACATATGATAGAATTTTAGAATTTCTGAAGGAACAAATAAATAAATAAAGTCTGAAATAATTCAGACTATTTCATTAACCATATGTAGCCTATTTGTATAGCCTGATTCCAAAAAGACTGGCAAATTATTCACAAATCCCACGTTTAGCAAATGAATCACAAGTTATTTGCGAAGTCATGAATCACCCAAAGACATCCAAGATGGCGGAATGTGCCTTGGGGAGGTGTGCACGTGTCCGTGCACACATTTTCTAGCATGCACTGTTAGACAACCTCTCAAATTCATCCAGGAGTCTTTCAACTTATTCCAATTCAAATTATAAAGTCAAAAAGAACACCTTTTAAAAAATTAAAAAAATCCCCGCAAAAGATGATTCGTATTGGAACAAATCAACAAAAAACCACAGTCCATAATCCATGCAGAATGTTGAAACTTATTCACAAAACTAACCTCACATCGATCAGGAAGATTGCAAATCGAGACCTTGCTAGCACATTGGCAGTCATTCCAGCGGTTCTGTCGAGAATAGAACCTGAAGATGCCGCCATTTCTAAGCCAGCCGAGTCCAATACCCTAAACCGCAAATCTCCCAATTTGGCAACGCCTTCTCGTATGTCCCGAGTAACATGATCATCAGGAGTGTTGTACACAAGAGCCTCCCTTCTCCGAATCAAACTAACAAATGTACACAACAAGAGTTCTCACAAACGATATAACAATCACATCTCAAACACCACAAAAACAACAATGAATAACTCACCGGTTAAACAGCGCCGACTTGCCCACATTTGGGCGGCCGACAAGAATCACAGTTGGCAGCAAGTCGACATCAACTTTGGTAAAATCCACAGGTCTTGGGCACGCGCCCTTGACTCCCGGTCCATCAGTAATCGTAAATTCATCGGAATCAACATGGAATTTTTCCGAATTACCCACCACCTGATCCTTAGTCGTCCCCGCAACCGTGCAAAAACCAAGTTTGCAAGGAGGGCTAAAGTAAGAGATTAATCTGCAGTACTTCAATCCCAGAAGTGCTGTCGTTGTATTATTCACAGATTCTGAAAATCAACAGGCCCATCAATCCCATAATTGAAATCCCTTCTCGTGAAGTCCAACAACAGAGGAGGGTTAAAACTTAAAACCATATGTTATAAGCGTATTTGAGAGGAATCGCAAGTGCGAAAATTCTTACCAAATGTAATGAGCTTGGCATTGGCAGGACATGGAAGAGAATTCGGGGAGTGCCAGTCTTTGTACAATTTGGAGTTGCTGATACGGTTGGGCAGAGGATGAGTACTTCTACAGAGGACACCGAGACCGCAATGCCTCCTTTGAGCCGAAAGACCTCGAATCCATGACCACTGAAACATACCCAATACTTGGCTGCTTCTACTACTGCCAATACAAATCGACTCGTTCCCCAACTTGCGCACACATGTATATTGATGTTTGTGGGAACTCAGAGATTCTCTATGCGTGTTTGTGTGTGTATATGCGTAGCAACTACAGCAGCAAATACAAGTCTGCCTGCAAATGAAACTGAAGCTGAGAGACTTTTTGCAAACCCTGATTCTGGTTCATTTGTTTCGCGGTCCAAGGCAAGCAACAGGGGTGATTGAAAACGCACCGTTTTGCACGTCCATTCGAGTAGGCGATGGGCTGCCCTCACGAGTTACGGCCTTACGCAAGGAAAGAACTTCGATGTAACAGTCTTTTAGGCCACGTGGTCAACCAACCAATCACAGTCAAGCAAAGTAGGTTTGTTAATATACTTTTTAACCTCATAATCTCATTCTATTTAGTTATGATTAACTGATTGCACCACGTGACCATGGAACGGTCTCATGGAAGTTCGTCTCCTTATTCACACCCGAAAATAAACCCACTTGATCTCGGTCCGAATTCATTTTTTTCTTTTTAGGGTTTTCTTAATGTATGCCCTCAGAATACATATTAAACTATAATTAATAATTCAATCATTACATGTTTTTGAAATGGAATTTATGATTTCAACAAAAAAAAATAACAAATAATTATATTTTCATGTTTTATATATACACGTATATATTTAGGAAGTTATGAATTTTCATATATCTTTTATTATTTAAATATTATTTACTTGCCTTGGATGTGTGCCCAAATCAAGTATAACTAGAATTCACCCATTTAAAAGCACAATAATAGTCTCGTTAAAATAACTATATATGTTTTTATGGAGCCAAGAATCCCTAGTGAAAGCACTTTGACCGTACAGCAAAACGTGCTTTTTATTTGGCCTTCGCTACTCACCAAAGATAAACCATCGTCTTCTTCCTTACTCAATTCCATTAATCAAAGAATAAATTTTATTTGAATTTGAATTTTTCTATTTTTTGAAAATTTTTTGGGAAATTTGGAAATCTTTTATAAATTTTCATTGATTTATGATATACAAGCAATAACTCACGTGATACGTGGACTAATATATAATTTTTTTTATAACTTGGTTGTAAAAAAATTAGCATTCTAGCCAAATTACATCCAATGAATTTTTAGATTTACCCTTATGTACCATTATGGATGAGTGAAAAAATTTATAAGAGTTTATTGCTTATTTTTTTACCTCAATTATTTTTTTGCCCTTTAAAATTATAGAGTCAAATTGCTACAATTAGTTGCTTTAATTATTCCATCCCTTAATTGTTTATTTGATGTCATTTTTTTCCCTTTTGTAGATTTTTTTTTTTTTTTTTTTGGCCAGACAACGAGGTATCCAAACTGTCAAAGCCTGACTAATCCCCGCTCCCCACACGAGGCCACTGCCCTATGAGGTTGTTTAACATCTAGGCTAATAGCCCTAACTGGTAACTGACCAAGAGAGATTGGCTGGTTTCAAACTCGAGATGTCTTAATTTACAGCTCACCCTTTTTGTAGATTGAGCCGAGTTGCTTTAATGGTTTAAGAGATATGTCATGTGGCATGCTATGAGTATTTGAGGAAAAGACTTGAGAGAATTGGTTATTTTTTTACCTCAATTATTCTTTACCCTTTAAGATTCTAAAGTCAATTTGCTACAATTAATTGCTTTAATTATTTTGTCACTTAATTATTTATTTGATGTCATTTTTTTCCCTTTTATAGATTGAGCCAAGCTAATTTAATGGCTTAAAAGATATGTCATGTGACATGCTGAGAGTATTTGAGGGAAAAGTTTGAAAGACATGTCACGTGACACACTTTCTTTTGTATAATAGTATACATAGCATATTGCTAAGTAGTTTATGAATCTAATTTTTTAGTTTGCTTGTAATTTCGATTAAATACATAGCACAACACTAACATGTGTAACTCATTTAACAAATGCATAGTGTTTGGATTTAAGAATTTGACATGATTAATAAAGGGGTTGGGTTAAGGTTCACATGTATATTCTATTACCTTAAGTCTTTATTCGACATGAACACGATCCGCCAACACAAATTATCAACCTTACTTTTTATCCTGAAACAACATCAAGGTTCCATTTAATTGACAAGAAAATTCAAGGACAAGAAAGTGAACTTTCCTACTCTCATGTTCTTTCCTTGTAATTGGTTAATGAGAATTTTGTGGGTCCCATCATTAACCATCCACTAACTCTTTCTTGCCTTTGTCCTTGCAAGAAAAACTATCACAGGAAAGTTAAAACTTGTATTTTCTTACGACTTTTTTGTAACAATCTCAACTATATTAGATATTTCTTGGTTATTTTACATAGAAAAATGACAATAAAAAACCATTCAACTTTAAAATTTTAAATTATAATTTTTTTTTTAAGAGTCGTTTTTTTCGTAACAGTCATCTATAATATTTTTTTTTAATAAAAAAATGATCATATATTTTTAGTTGGATCATATTATTTTCAATAAATAAATAATATTAAAAAATGATCTTATTTTTCCAATGGTCATATTTACAGGAGTAATATTTTTCTCAATAATCATATTTGTAAAGGTTATATATATATATATATATATATATATATATATATATATATATATATATATATATATATATTTTTTTTTTTTTGGGTAAAATTGTAGGGGTTATATTTTACCATCTTTATAAATGAGACGATTTCTACAGCCATTTTCACCCATCCTCACATTTTCTCATTATTATGTCTTTATTTTCCATGACTCACAATCATGTAATGAATATACTTCTTAACAATTTTGATTTTGATGTTAAAGCACTACAATAAAAGTTCGAAAAACATTGGTTAAAGTGGTGGTTGTAATTTTTTTTCTAATGAGTACTTAAGATAACTGAACCAAAATGACATTGTTAGGTTCTTAGCAATTAGGAAAAGATATTGGTTTCTTGGGATGTTGGGTAGCATCAATATCGATTGTATATATGCATTGGAACTTGGAAGTGGAAGAATTAACTGATTACATGGCAAGACATGGCAATTATTTTGGACATTGAGACTTTATATGATTTTTGAATGTGAGTATGTTTTTTTTGGTTTACCGGGATCTCTAAATGATATCAGCGTGCTAGAAAATTCTTTTGCCATTTAGTTGATCATTCATACCCATGGTGGTCAACATTTTGTAAAAACAATTCATTCTCCACAAAGAAATAAGAACAAAATTTTGCTACAGTTTAAGAGTTAACAAAAAAATGATGATGTGCGAGCATTTGGAATGCTTGAAACACATATTGCAATTGTGCATGGACCAACAAGTATGCATAATACTACACAACATGAAGATTGAGGATGAACGAGATGTCAATGAAGTAAACTTCAAATATGATGCAATTGATGAAAGTTCTTTTGTATCAACATTACATTAACCAACTATTGAATTTATAGAATGCATTCAACGTCATTAGCACATCAAAAATTAGGAAACACATTCTCAACTCCAAGTAAACCTAGTGAGTTGAAAGAGTTAAACGAGGGTTGTTTCAAGAGTAGTACTCCCTGCTATTTTTTCAACCATTTCTCTTTTTGAAAAGACGTCCTAAGTAGACCCATTTTTCTACATAATTTTTTTTTAAAATTTAGAAATTTTCCCGAGTTATTTCTTTTGAATGAATAAGAAGTTTTTTTAAGTTAATCATTGAAGGGTAACTCATGTTTTATTTTTGTCGAGATTTTAACATATACTACAAGATAATGATAATTACAAGGTGTGCTTGACCAATTCTAAGGGCTGAATAAGAATGGAGTCATATATCGTTGAAATGTATTTTTTGAAATGGGGTGCAGCTTTCACAATCACAATGTGTTTACAACGTGGACATTTGAATTGGGGATTCTCCTCATGAGTTGACTTCTTTTGGAAGGATATCCAAATTCTTGTTAAATGAAATTTCGTCTTTACACCAAAAACATAAAAATAAAAAATAAAAAGAATCATATGGGGCGCAGCCTAGAGTGAAAATACGAAAACCAGTACCCAAGTGCCACGTGTCATCAGTATAACATTCGGACTCATACTATAATTATGTAAATTAAAAGTTAATTAATAATAATTTTTGGGGTGTGACTTGTGAGAATGCGCAACTTGGCAGGGGAAAAAAAACCTAAGAAAAAAGCGATCCCCATAAATATAGTGGAATTAGGAATCCCATAAATACTAAAACCCCTTTTTCCCGTTTGCTATTCAGCCCTTCCTCATTCAATCCTTGTTTTGTCTGCTTTTGTTTTTAATCTTAGAGATAGATTTTGTGAGTCTGTGTTCTTCCAATTCTCAATTTTGTGCAAAGAGCATTCCTTCAGAATCAGAGTAATACGAGAAGATGAAACCCTAGCCCATCACATTTTTCCCTTCTCCTCCTTCTACGGGACGCCTTCCTTCTCAAAAACCCTAACTTCCCGTCGTTGGATTCTCTCCTCTCTCTGCCTCTCTATCTTTCTATTATATCCGTTTTCTTATCTAATTTTTTTATATTTAGAGTATTTAGTATCTAGTGGTGGTTGAAGAACAAGTGTGGAGAAATGGAGGGAATACCGCACCCAATACCCAGAACAGTGGACGAGGTTTTTGGCGACTTCAAGGGCAGACGCTCTGGCTTGATCAAGGCCCTCACCGTTGGTTCGTTTTTCGCTTTTCTCCATATACCTTGCCCTAATTATTCTTGCCTATGCTCTTCTTATTCCATTTTCTTATGCTTCTGCTCATTCCACTACTTCTACTGCTCTCTATATATATTAATTTGTTTAATTGTTGTTGATATTGCAGAAGTTGAAAAGTTTTATCAGCAGTGCGATCCTGGTGAGTTTTTTTTTTTTTTTTTTTGTTAGTTTAAATTTTGTGTTTGCTGGATAATATTTAAGCATAAACTAATAATAGTAACCATTGCACTGTATTGATTGTGCCTTTTTTTACTAGAGTCATAATTTTTGCCGTCTTTAAAGTTGTAAAATGCTAAAATAGGATGTTGAGGTCTCTCTTCCCTTCTCTCTCTGATTGTAACATTCATAGGTTATGCTTCGATGGATGCCTGTTTTTTTTCCCAATTATTGTTTTTGTAATTTTGGAGAGCATACTTCCATTTTGAGTAGCAGTTAACACATTTTGGTTTCAGTGGAAACAATTAAACAGTAGACAATCGTAATTCTCACCAGTAACGCATCACTTGAAGAATGACAGTCGTTCTGCACTTTGAAACCCTGGGCTTGTCTATTGAACTAGAAGTATGTGAAAGAGAGATATTTCATTTTCATGTCTTATTGGGATGCCAAATGGGCACTCCCATGAACAGGGGTGCCGTGTGGGTGCCCTTTTTCGGACTAAATCCCGAATTTATAGCAGTTATGTTGGTTGGGAATGGACTATGATTTTCTGTTTGGATCCTTGACCTATAGATGCCTGGTTGACGTGGACATTTTTAATTCTTATCTGTTTGATGTAATGATTTCCTTTCTTATTGCGTTAATTGATTTAATAATATTGATAATTTGTCTTTTATAATTAATCTGTATCCCTTATTGTACAAGACTTCACAATTCGGTTAGGTTCACAAACCTATCAAGCCACAACTGTTTACCCAGGGGGTAAATCATCGTTCCGACCAAAAAGCGAAATGGGTATATTGAGAAAGTTACTCATTTGGGCATTTGGTACAATGATACGCATACCTCCCCATACTTGGCTTTGACTCACTGCAATTGTGAACTGAACTGAAATGTGAATTTGTGTATATCTACACTGTTTACAGTATGGTAAATTATGAAGCTCATTACTTCAAGTACATGTGGCCTTCTTGTGTGTTATGTGGGGATCCCAATTATTTATTCATTTATTTTTTTATTTTTTGAGGTTTTAGTAAAAAAAAAATAGATTTATTTTGTATTTTTTATTTTGATTCGTTAGGGGTTTCCTGACACTTTTGATACGGTGTTGTAATGGTTATTCTTAAGTAACCTGAGCATATAACAAGATTCAGAGTTTGAGAGTGGCAGTTTATGAGAATAGCATAGGATCTAGACTTTAGAGTGCATCTATTTATATGCTTATATGGGTATATGTGTTTGCATGTTATTTTATATGGGTTCTTATGGGCTTAATATATCAAAAAAAATCCATTTTAAGTGTTGCATTTGATGTTTGATAGTTGGTTGAATGGGTTTAAGGTTCTAGGCCTTTACTGCCTATTGAGAATATAAAAAAAATAGAGATATGATGAAATTATGTACTGGAGCACCAACTGTTTGTGCTTGTAAAATTTGAATCCCCTAGATCGGGGGTGTTATTTTTATTTTTATTTTTTGGGGGGGGGGGGGGGGGGGGGGGGGGGGGGGGAAGCAACTTCACTCTTAATTCGTGGCTTTGAGCAAACCACTGATTAGAGGCTAATCTACCACTCTTCCAGATGGATTACTTTACCTAGGGTTATTATGCCTTGCTACCTAGGATTTTTAATAGTACTAATGTCATTGGTATTGGTATTATCAAATGTCCTATCTTTTTTCTCTACTTGTTTCTTCAATTTGCTGATTTCATGGTATGCTTTATGGTGCTCTCCTTGGAAACTGCTCTAAAAATTTTATTTTTCTGAAGTAAAATTTAGCTCTGCATATTGAATTATTTTACTTATTGGGTATTCATTTAGTTATTAATTCTGGATCTCAATACATTGACGTATTGATAACCATGCATAGTGTCATGTCATTATCTCTCTCTCTCTCTTCCTCTCCCTCCCTTTTTGAGTTGTTAAAACAGCTGAAAGAAATACGTGATTATCATTATCGTTAGGTGGTGAGTGCTGAAGTACTATAAGGAGAATGCCATTTTTTTTACATAGCTCAGTGGTATTTACTGCTGAATATAGTTCAAATTGTGCTAGAAGAATGAAAATCAGTATGAAACTATCTTTGTTATCTTACACTTATAGCCTTTTTTAAAAGAAAATAATTTTTTTTCTTGTATTTTTGTTCAACATTTTTTTGTTGTTGTTGTTGTTGGATATGCATTCCAAGTGGGTATTGTTCATTGACATTGTATTATCCATAATACTTTATACTGGTGTGGAAGAGTGATTTTGATATTTATAGAGTTCATATTGTTCCTAAATATTTCAATGTTGTACTTATAGATAAGGAGAACTTGTGTCTATATGGACTTCCGAATGAGACATGGGAAGTTAACCTGCCTGTTGAGGAGGTGCCTCCTGAGCTTCCTGAGCCAGCATTAGGCATAAACTTTGCCAGGGATGGGATGCAAGAGAAGGATTGGTTATCACTTGTTGCGGTTCACAGCGATTCATGGTTACTTTCTGTTGCATTCTATTTTGGTGCACGCTTTGGGTTTGGTAAAAATGAAAGGTAATACCTTTTTGGAACTTCATTGATAGTGTCTGTGTTCTCATTATTGTAGCTTTTTTTTTTTTTTTTTCCTTCCTACTTTCAAATTTTCCTATCTTTGATAAGGGATTGTGGTCAGATTTCCCAGCAGTAGTTTCTGTCATCAAAAGTATCTCCAGTTCTCCATTTATCTAGTTGATAGATCTGCATCACTAGTACTGTTATACGATTCCATTTTCCTACCTATTTAGAGCCATATTTTTATTAGACCCCATGGTGTAACTTTTTCTGGCCAACTACCCTCTTAAAGCATTTTGCTTTTGGTGACACACTCCTTGCTGTTTTTGTCATTGTGGTCGTTGTAGAACTGTATCACTTCAATCTTCTATTGTGTAGCATAGTTTTGGTGGTGTTCCTGGACTTTCGTAGATACGTTTATCTTCTATACATTTTTATTTATTTATGGAATTTTTAACTCATTGATCTTTGGTTATGCTCATTATGTAAGCACCCGTCTTTTTGGTTGCTAATGTGCTCCTTTTTGGTAGTAGTATAGGTTTGTGATGTGCTTATTTGGACTGTCAAAGGGGAGGGTTGTCTTATTTTCCAGCAGCTGTCTTCAGCATGTAATTAGAGGGTTAGCTAAGGGGTAATAAAGTCATTTTACAAGCTTTATACCTATAAATAAGGATCTGTCCAGCAGAAGAGTAGTTTTTTTCCCGAAAATATTCATTCACAACAGCAGTTGTAAGAGCTTAGGCTCAATTTCTATCCAATAATCAATGAATCCTTTGAATTTCCTTCAATTTCTCTCTGTTTCTCTCATTTTCTAGCCTTTTCTTAGCTAGATTGCTTGATTTTCTGGTGCAATTCCATCAGTTTGTACTTTGTATACACTTTGTGTATCTCATTTTTGGTCTTCTTCTTTTTCATCTTTATCTTTTATCTTTTTTCATTTTTTGGCTAAGAATATTCTTCTTTATATGGAAAAGAAGCTTTATAAGGCACGATTAGTTTTATTTAATATAAAACTATCCTCTTAGTATAGTCACGAGGGCATGGGTTTCATATCTTACAAAAGCACATCTTTGTATATGCAAAAATTGATATTAGTGTCCCCTGCATTCTCTCCCACCACGGTAAATATCAAGTCAAACTAATGAAATGATTACTTTGTCTGGATGATTTGTGACTGTTAATTCTATCTATTAATTCACTCTTAACTGTTTTTGTATGATGTCTGCATTTAAATTTCACATTTACCTTGTGTATGGCCTCAAGACCATCACCACCTCATTGCAGTTAACATAAACTGTGGAACCCTCTTAAAAAAAGCCGCTACTTAATCCACAATCAATATAAATATATCCATATTCTTTGTAAAGCCTCAATATAAGCCTATTATCATTGGTAACATTTTTTAAATATACCGTTTCAGTTCATGATTTTAGGTTTTTACTATCATTTGTGGCGATGGCTTCATTTTGTGCAACAGTTCCATTTTTTAAGATGTTCTTACTTTCAAATGCCAAGGGGAACAAAGTGGGGCTTCTTGTGGGATCTCTATATGTCTCTTTCTGAATTAATGTAGTGTTACTTGATAAGTTGATATATGTGTGTGTGTGTGTGTGTGTGTGTGTGTATATATATATTTTGATAACGAGGAAGCCATTCAGGCAAAACTCCAGGCCCATATAAGACCCCCACAACCCATGTGGACCAAGTAAGTCCAAGGCCCATGAGAACCATGGAACTTTGTGTCGGTGGCCCCAAGGGGTTTAGCAAGAGTTGAACTCAGGACCTCTGCTTCCTTAGGTGGGATCCCATGTTACTTGATACTTTTTATTGCTATAAATATATGCAGTGAAGTCCTTTTTGCTTTTAAAAAAAAAAGGCTTGAGATATCTCCGTTGGAGTACAAGCATCTTTTTTGCTAAATTACTTTTCTTTTGAAACCGCTCAGAGGACTTTGGGTGTGTAGTTCTTTGTACCCTTACAGATTCTTTTAAGCTCTAAGGAGGGAGCTTCTTTGTTTTCTCTCTTTTGTATGTGTACTTTGTGTTTTACATGAAGTTTGCCTCTTTCATTGGAATAAAGTTTAATTTATTACCAAAAAAAGGAAGAAAAAAAAATGCAGTTGCCATTATATTTTCCTATTTCTTCTACTGGAATTTTCTCCTGTTGCAAATGCATTTTGTTTAAAGTTTTGATAGGATGATCTTTTTTGCTTTCCTGAATGCATATGAATCAATAACCTACTATTGACGTTCTTGTATATCTTCATATTGAAACATTGAATAATATTTAGGATATGAGTATTGGTTCTTGTGAATGTTCTTACATGAAATTTGGGAACTTAGCAGAGTTTTAAAGATCCCTTAGTGATGTAGATAGTTTGTAATTTTATTTTATGAAATTTGTGATGGGAGCATGTAGTTTTAAATAGCAATTGCGATATATATTTTTTAAGTGGTTATTCACAGTTTTGCCAGAGTGGGAGCAAGTTACAATGCTTCGTTTTGTTCCCATCTCCTCTTTTCTGAAGTTATAAGATTCTTGGTGGTTTTGGCTTCTTAGAAAGATTTTCTCCATGTATTATTTACCTTGCCACTAAGGGCTTGAAAATTTAAGCATGTATTTTATATTCTTATTACTTTTTATTGCAGCTGTTGATAGTTCTGATCTTGGGAAGTTTGGCTGATAACATAGTGTAGTAGTGATTAGCACATTTTCTAATGCGTTGATCTTATCATTTGATTCCATATTTCTACATATTATCGATTCTCTGTTGCTTTGGATGTGGATATAATATGGATGGGGAAGCATATCATTATATTTCATAAATTTGGTCGTGATACTTGTGTTAGAAATAATAAGTAATTATATTAATATAATGTTCCTTATTAGTATATACTTATTGATTTATATGTAGAAGTGATCTAATGTGTTTATTCAAACTACATTTACTGTCTATCAAAAAATGAAACTGTATTTATTGTTTTCTATGAGGTGTTTCATTTTTCATTTTTTTTTTCCTGCAACTTTTCCTTTTGTTTTTGGAGTAATGTGCTTGTAAATAGTGGATAAAATTTATAGTCTTCTGGCCATGTTACAAGGGCACTCCTATTTTGACCCTTATTTTTCGTTGTTGGGCATGTCGAACATGTTTTGGGCACCATTTGGATCAAAATAGAAGTTATTTTTTTTAGAAACATAAGCAAAAGGATGACGACATCAAATAAGTAAACCATCTAGAGTGCATCTATCAGTTAAGCATTTCAATTAGCAAAACTAAAATGAATGAGTGGATCAATTCTTTAGGAAAAATTCCACAAGACCAGCATAATTTTTTATTATTTATTTTCACTTAAAAAACATTGACGTGTTTCGGCATTTATAAATCATTGAGAGTGAGCTTTAATTGTTCTCCCACTTATTATTTGTTAAATAATATATACACTTTCAATTTGAAGTACTTCTAACTTAAAGGCTGCCTTTGGAAATGGAACTTAAAAGATCCTACCATACAAGTGGTAACAGGGAATAGAAACTCTTATTACTTCAAAAAGGAAAATGTTTGTATTTTCATGAGCCGAGAATAGAAACTCTACTTAAATCTTAGTTTTGATCCTAAAGTAGCATTAAACCTGAGATTTTATAAACTATTCACTACTTCACTGTTATAGTAATGTCACCAGGAATTTATGGCATGCTTGTATATTGGCCATAATATTCCTGAACCATGATTGTTTAGTGAAACATTCTGGAGAGCTGATTGAATGGCTCCCTAACAATTCTGAATTACCCTGCTTGGGTACTTGCTGACGTATAAAATATGGCTTGAAGTTGTAGAATCAAGATCCCATATATAGTGGTTCTTGATTCATGCTTATTGAATCATGATAACTATGCACATTTATTCTCGTGTTTTATTAGCTTCTTAGGTGCCATTTTCATCAATTTATTAACCATTGTGCCCCTTTTGATACTTTTTGTTGTTGAATGTGGCAATTGGAAACACAACCGGAATTGAATTATGGCTACTGGTTTCATCATTTGATTCCTTGCAGTCTTGCTTTTCCTTATGTATATCGTCATATTGTAATGTTGATGGAACTTAGCCTCCACCCCCCCCCCCCCCCCCCCTCTCTCTTTTTCCTTCTCCGTCAAGGCCTTTTGAATTGATAAGCCTTTATTCACTTGATGTTTATGTATATTGAATAAATTGTCTTAAGTCTTAACATACTCTCAAGACATATAACTATTCTAATGGAGATCTTGGTGTGAAAACTTGCAATTGCTTATTTTATCATATATCGTTCACTAATCAAGAAGAGTTTTATCATCTCTCTGTCCCCCAAGGTTGGTGATGCACAATAAGTGTAATTTGAGTCTTTAGCTGGTAATATGCAATATATTGCTAAATGGTTATGTTTTTTTTAACATACTGAATCCAATGATGCTTTTTGAAATGGATATTGAATTTCTTTGTATCAACATTTTGATGAACATTTGCTTTGTGGAAGAGACAAGGGCATATCGAGTATTTATATTAGGAATTTTGAGCACTAGGGTTATTAATGATTTCCATTTATGTAAATCAAGTTGCATTAAATATTTTTAATCAGTTCTCTTTATGGTGGTATCTGCCAACTTCTTGCAATGGTTTGTTCTTCTTCATTTCTGTTATCTGGTTTTGATTTTTGGAATACTGAGAATGCCTTGCCTTAACATTTAGTAGAGTGCCACTTGGATTTGATATGACATGGTTTAATGTAATAACAAAATGAATCTCATGATTAGTTCACTACCTTCTCCACTTTTTATGTGTGGCTTCTTATGAGAATTGAGTTCTTGTGGTGTAGACCAAAGGTAGGGCATGATAGAGATGTAATTGGTTTTGAGAAATTTAGTGATTCTGGAGTGGGAGTAGAGGAGTCAAACAATATCAGAGTTTTAAGTAAAAGAAAGAATTAGAGATTACTCTATTGATTTTAGGATATGGTGACCAAATACTTACCAAGTTATCAATTAATGGCACAACCTAGCGGAGGTAATCCATGGAATTACAGCCATTATGTAATCGAATTTTGGCCTACCATTATCCTAGTCACCTCCTTACGGGGTGTACAGAAAATCACAGCCGTAATGGCATGTAACACATGTTTCGTAAAATGGGTTATGTAATAGTGCCCTAACAGTCACAGAGTTTACGCTCATGAAAAGGTTCTAAGTTCATTTCTCCCACTTTTTGACGTTTTTCTTCTATTTTATCCTGTTGTCCTTCATTCTCTCCCTCTCCCATCTTAAATCTACGAGAAAAACTAATGTATATATTTGAATGATTTGAAGCCAGAACTTAAATTCAAGGCACAAAACCAAATCTCTAAAGGTATTTTTTTTTCCTATTTATGTTTGATCTATGATGTCCAATCCTAAATCTGTAACTTTGAAGGTTAGAAATAGGGTTAAATATCTTAGAAGTTACATCTATAATTGGGGACATCATAGATCTAGCCTAGGATTAGATTATTTTTTAATTTGTTTGGACAGTAATTACTAAATTGTTGATTGCCCTAGAGTTAGACATCATAGATCTAGCCTAGGATTTGATGCCAAAATTAAAATTATTATGTTTTTAATTTTATTCTGTTAATAGTATCAAATAATTTTACATTATTAATTTTACTTCAATAATAGAATTAAAACTTTGGTTTGTTACGTATTCACATAACATTAGTAAATACCAGGGACTTAAAAATCGCGATATATCGACGATATATCGCGATATATCGCCGTATCGGAGGGTAACGATACGATATTATGATGCGAAATTAAAAGATTTGCAAAAAAACAAAATGTCGAGAGATATCGTCGATATATCGCGATATATCGACGATATCTCGATATCTTTTAATATCGGTAGAATTCTATGAATTATCGTGGAGATTTTGTCGATATATCGACGATACATCGTTGATTTACAGTATGGTTCGACACTGCCTCACTGGCAGTTGTGGTCTTTTGGCCGTCATCAAAGAGAAGAAGAAGAAGGAGAAGGAGAAGGTCGACATACCTCGTACAGTCGTACGTGCGTTGTGGTCTTCTGGCCACCGGCGTCACCACCGTCGAACCTCCATGGATGGCTGGATGCTGTGAAGCTTTTTTTCCCTCTTTTCTTTCTTTTGTTTTGTCCAGCCTTTTGTGATTGGTAAAGTGACAGGGTCACTTTCACACCTCCACTTTATAAAACCTACCCTTTTTCTTCTTTTCTTTTTTTGGTTTTAATGAGAACTTTACTAAAGCTTTTAAAATACAATAAACATTTTATTAAAAGGCCCCTTTTTTATATTATATTTTATAAATGTAACTAGTAACCTATAATTCTTTTCTACTTTACATTCTTAATTTTAACTTTATAATATTTTTAAAAGAACTCTACTAATTTTTTATTGTTTTTTTTGTGTACTCATAATTTTTTTTTTTTAATAAAATAATGTTTAGCAATTCACATATTTTAAAATATGATTTCAAGTCAATAGGCTTTAGTCTAGTGGTGCTTTACATTTAAATGTTACATTTGCATAAATTTTTATTATTTATTATCTCATCGTATCACACTATTTATACCCTACACAACACATACTTGTGTTATACACATTTAAATTGTAATTTTTTTATGCTAGATTGTGTATTAGAGTCTAAATCATTGTTTCCCAGAGTTTCAATAAAAAAATCCGCGTTTAACACATAATATCCACCATATCTTTAAAACGATATCGATATTGTCGATATATCCAACGATATATCCGATATATCCACATTTTTGGACCCTCGATATATCTATCGATATCGATATTAAAGTCCTTGGTAAATACTAAATAAGTTATAATGCTGATAAAAATACTAAATAAGTTATAATAAGGTTCAATGGCAACGTTTCTTTTGGTAGTGAATTGGTGACTGACTGACTGACTGATGAGTATTGTCATTTGCCTTTATGAATTCATATGAAGTGTGGGCAATTGAACATTGTTAATGGTTGATTCTAATTTGTATGAACATGTTTATTAAATAAAATTTAGAAAAAAAAGTAATTATAGCCAAAAAACTATTTAAAAAACTTCGTAAAATACCTTTCCCGACTAAAACTAATTAGTTATCTTTAAAAACGTTAATATATGGGATTGTGGGGTAAAGTTATGCATATCACAAATTTGGGACATGTTTTGTGATCTTAAAAAAATTTCATGGTTGCGGCGACAATGACCCATTAGGCTATTATGCCCACATCAACCTTTGCTGTTATGTTGGACTATGAGTTAGTGATCATGACATATTTCATAATACCAATACATTTCTTAATTCCTGTTGGTGTTTAGATTAGATAGGCAGTGTATGATTGCCTTGCCTACTAATCTCTTATGAAAGAATCTAAAAGAAGGTTTTAATTTTAAGTAACCTGACTTGGATTGAAACTGATGATGTTTGAATCCTGGAGATCTATACTGTCTACTTACAAAATAAGACCTTATTATGGAAGTGCAAATTCTTGGGTTGCAACAAACAAATGATGTGAATTCTAGTAAAAGACACAAGCCTTGAGGACATGTGCTCTTGGAAAAGTACTTAACTACTCTGCGATCGACATCTTGATGCTAACCAAAACAACTTGCTCGAGTAAAAGTATGACAAACTCATTTATGAAATCTTTTGTAACGGACTACCATTAGCGACAGATTACCACCTGGTATAGGGATGACTGGTGCAAGTAAAATGTTGGCAGTTTAGTTTCATGTAGCATGGTTTTGATCCAAGAGTTTTGAACCATATTATGTAATGCTTCTTGAATTTTATTTGTTTATTTATTGATTTTTTAGAAGTTCAGTTTAGACCATTAGCATTATGGTGTTTCACTGTGGCATGCATGAATTGCAAAATTGGTTGCATTACTCATCACGTGCACCAATTTAAACATCTAATTGAGACATAGAAGGTAGCTGTAATAGAGGCAGTTCATTAGCTCAGATTTAGACTTACTTCAGTCACATGGTTGAGCCTTGTGGATGAACTTTTTGCAATTACATTGACCTTGAATTACATATAAAATTCCTGAACAAAAATCAATGTGGGTATAAAACAGAGAAGCTAGAAAGTATCCTTGAAGTCATAGGCGATATTCGAAGCCCTTCATGTCCTAAACGAAGAAAATTTTTCTCTCGCCAGTAGTGTTGAGGGGATATGACTGCATTGCACTCACAAATGTAGAGTTTAAAATCATATAACAAAAAGCTTGAAGGATACTCAAGGTGATTTTTTCTTTTCTTTTTTGGGTTGTCTTGGGATTTGCAGGAAGAAGCTATTCCAGATGATAAATGATCTCCCTACTGTATTTGAAGTTGTGACAGGAAACATCAAGCAACCAAAAGACCAATCTGCTACTCACAACAACAGCAACAAAAGCAAACCTGGTGGAAAGGTGAGAGGCTACCATTTTACATATATTCCTTCTGTCCCTTCTTTTATCTTCCCCCATTTTCTGTTGCTCTTTATACATGTGTGAAGTCATTATTCTTTTGCCGCTTTTATTGCCTCCTTGAAGCAGTCTCGGCAATCTGAGCCCCAGACTAAGGGAGTAAAGATGTCTCCCCCACCTAAAGATGACGATGAGAGTGGGGAAGAAAATGACGAAGATGATGAACAAGGAGCAACGTGTGGAGCATGTGGGGATAATTATGGCACTGATGAATTCTGGATTTGCTGTGATGTGTGCGAGAGATGGTTCCATGGCAAATGTGTAAAGATTACACCTGCAAAGGCTGAGCATATCAAGCAGTACAAGTGCCCAGGTTGCAGTAGCAAGAGGGCTAGAGTTTGAAGTCTGGGTGCTGAAGTTGGAGAGCAAAAACAATGGAACAAATCTTATAAGCTTTAGAACTTTTTGTCACCATTTCAAAGTAAAACATGCAAGTCAGTGGCCATTAGTTAGTGAATTAGATTGTCTGCAAATGGGATTTCAATTTTTGCTACTCTTCCTATTCCTGTTTTGTCAAAGTTTCTTGGAGAATTGCATTTTTAAATAGTTGCAAGTAGACTTCTCATATAAAGATTCGTACAATTTTTCTGGTGTTGATCTGGATAGATATATATTAATTCGTACTTGTTTCAGCATTATTATGCTAAATTAAATTTTATGTATGGGTGTTTTCTGGCAGTCAGCACTTTGTTTCTGTCCCAAGTCTATAGCATGTGTTGCACCTTTTTAAAATTATGAACCTTTTGATTAAGGTTTTAAGTTGTGAAATTTATATTTTATTATTAATAAAACATGATAAAAGGAACAGACAGCCATTTCAGAGTGTAATGAAAACTGAGCCTTGCAAATGAAGTGGCAAGTATATAAACGGAGAAGGGAGGAAGCCAGAGTTCTCCTCCGGTAATTATCCTGCGGAGCTTGCTCTGTTTCTTGTAATAAGCAATGTATTGTTTCTTGATATCTGGAAACTAATTTCATTGTGCACATCAGTCTCCAAATGTCTCACTCCTATTCCTAGAATATCAAATGGGTTCAGTTTCTCTCTGGTGAAAGTGAGCTACACCTTCTCTAACATGCTCCTTTTTTTTTTCTTTGGCTGGGGCCCCGACAGACCCACTATTGTAGTTCATTTCTGTGAAAGTTTTGCGTATCAGGCATTCGCAAATGTTTATAAAGCATCCAGCAAATTGGCTGAAACTAGTGGTTGCAGAAGTCAGGTTGGGGGCAGGTCAGAACCTTGCCTGACCCAAATCCAACCCTACTATGTGCACAAACCTGTTTGATATGTATCAGAACCCAATATGTTCACTATGGTTGGACCTGAACCAACCCGTCAAATCGGTTGGCTAGTAAAAGTTGCAATAGCTCTGTCGTAGTCCCTCATCAGGGGATAGGATTTTCCCCCACAAGGCTCAAATAGACGGTCCAATCCAAGTTACAGTTTCCATCAATAGATTAGAACAAAAAGTTATTAGTTTATACAGATTGCAATGGGAACTTCTATTACAATTCACATGTAGGGAAAAAAATCTATGCATTGATGTCAGAGTTTGTAAAAATCTAGCTAATTTCTTGACCTGTTTGTGGTTTCAAATATTCGAAATAGACTTAAATTCTAGAAAGAGAAACTGCTTTCTGACAAAGTTTAAATATGTAAAAAGTGGTCAGTAGAATTCAAATCAACCAATTAAATTAGCTGCAAGGGACACAATGACCTTCAGCATCCAATACCTCTCGCCCGTCAATGGAAATTTTATAGAGAGGATTGCGAATTTCATCTATCATCATCAATTGAGAAATCCAAATCATCATACGTCTCCTGCATGCAAAAGGGACTTACAAATGTGAATACTTTGTAACTGAAACAAAGGGCAAAATTCTGCGGTAAACTTAATAGCAAAAGCAAACTATAATCTGTCAGCTTTAACAGAAATTGCAGTCATAGCAGTTGGCTACATGCTTTTAATAGGTCTACAAATTAGGTTAAAAGCTCTCTCGCAGGAGATAATTACGGTGAAAGCTCATAAACCGCATCATGTTGCTCATGAAATAACAATTAGGCATTCAATTGCACTCATATTACAAAGGGGTTCAACCTATCTTAAGCAACAAATAAATGAAAATAATGTCTTTAATAATAAGGGTATCAAAATATCAAATAACCTTCCCATGTACTATCATCTTAGAGTAAACTCTAGCGATCTTCCACTCCACCAAATTGTGGCACTAAATTTCATTTCACTGCACCTTTTCAGCTGTCCTGGAAATAGAAAAATTCCAAAAACATGAGGCAGTGTAAAAATTTAAAGCTCATGAAACATTGGAAAGTGGACATTAGGGCAAAACCTGTATGGATGTAAAAATATGCTCAATATATGTAATCCAGTACATTGAATATTTACAGTCTATTCAGATACCCACATTGGAAGACGCTAATGCTACCTGGAATAAAGACTGCTGTGGAACAAAACTAGTCTAAAGAATGACTAATATTTTTTACAATCAAAAGAACACAAGGAATAGATACAATATTCAACCTATGGAGTGGTGGGTCCTTAGACAGCTACATGCACGTCGCTAAATATCAGATATGGGCATGGTGTGATAGGTTGACATGAACCACTAGCAAGAGGATAAAAGAGAGAGGCTTACGGAAAAAATTTTACACTTACTATCCTATATCCTCATTAGCACTCCTAACAACCACCAAGAACTGAAGGCTCCAGAGTCCAGCCAATGCCTCGACTTATGAAGTTATGATCTCCACTTTGTCTTCCTGTATCTTGTTGCAATGAAAATCCTTACCAATCAACCCATGCCAATAGATGTAATAAAAGGCCCAAAATTGTACATGTATATTTCTCTTCATCAATCTTTGTATTATCTGAAATCCAGACATCCTATTCCAATTCAAACTGACTCAGTAACATCTCAGCACACATCAGTTTTATAATTTCCCATGAATTTCAGGCATCAATAATATGAAGTTATCAACATGTGCTTGCTTTAATAAACTATGAAATAACATAATTAATGCCCGAGTGATCCCAATCGAGCGAGGGGATCCATGTCACGGATTTACTGCACAACTTCCTCGCTGGCTGGAAATGCTTCCACCAGAAATCCAATAGTGCTGTATTTGGGACATCCCAATATTCTATATCTAAGTATTGCCTGAATAAACTACTCCCTTCAGGATTCCAGACATAAAAATCCATCCAATCCTTGTCCATTATTTCCATTAGACCATGAGCTTGTGGAATACAATAAAGGCAGACTCATTTCCAGGAGGGAGCCCCACTCATGTGTCTGTTAAAAAATGGGCACTTTATCTCCAGCACTCCTTGGGAAGGCAAACCATAAACAAGCCTCTCAACCACCCCCACTGGTGAAGCTGCAAGCCAATCATCTTCTCGGTTTGTCTTAGCATGGACCTGAAATTCAGGACACAAGACACTGTTTCTTGTTATAAACTTGAATCTTTCAAGTGCTTCTTCTTCTTTGGTACTGTTCCAACAAATAGCCGGGTAACTGGTGAATGGCTCATTTGCCCCAAGCTTCTGTAACCAAATACAATCTCTTTGACGAGGCCAAAAACCAACCTCCCCACTGGAAGTACTTGCTGTCCACTTATGCTTTCTAAGGCTTGCCAGTTTTTGAAGAAGTGCTGAAGACCATTCAAATGAAGAATAGGAGTTTCACCAACTAACAATTGGAAGAATGTCTAAAAAGTCTTCAATCTTTTCTAGAGGGAAGACTGCAATTTTGACTCTTGGCAGTAAGCTTTCTACTTATTGATTCTGACAAATTCTCACTGTTGTAGTTTCTTCTTTAGCCAAGAACCAAGGCAATTAAACCTATATTATAGCTATTCCAGCACTTGTGAAATGAAAACAGCCAAACAACGAGGGCAAGGCAACAAGCAAGTTCTCCACTGCCCAAACCAAAAGAAAAAATCTATATATATCAGTAGAGACCGCAGATATGATGCAGGCAACAAATCTTAACTGCTAAAAATTGAATAAAAAGGAAGACAATTGTAACTATAAGATCTAAACTGTTATTTTAAAAAAAATCTAAATACTAATGAAGGAAAGAAATTCATGAGCATATAGAGTTTTAAATGAAATATAATACGTACACAATATTTTAATCAACCAAAGCACAGAACCAGGTCATACCATCCTTTTGGCTTTTGATGGGGCTTGGAAAGAGAAACAACCATGAGAAGGGTCTAGGTTTGTGGTCTTGAACTAGAAGAAAGTCAAAAACGAAACTGGTGCAAAATCTATGCTAAAGCTCAAGCATTATTTTTCCTATCTCATGGGTTGTTTCCATGGGATGGAAAAGAATAAAATGCCTGACAGACTCTCATCTCATGGGTTGTTCCCATGGGTGATGGAAGAGAATAAAATGCCTGACAGACTCTCAACTTTTGATTCATTACCTTTCCTAGGCAGATGCACAAAAGAGTCCTGTTACTCATATTTTATATGACATTAAGTGTAATGTGAACTCTATTAACCTAGTGTCTCATTAAGAATGTTCATAAAGACTGCATACCAAATGCCCATTATATCGCCAAGTTTGCCCTCTTTGCTTGGGCAAACATTGAAGCCTTCGTTTCTTGTATATATTCTTTAAAATAATTTTTTTGCCTCAAAAATAATGGTAGAATATACCATATGATGCTAATTTTTGAACAATTACTCACTCAAAAGCCAAAGGAACCGTACTGTTGTTTTCCCATTACAGCCATTGTATTGACAGACAGCATCATCGCTACTGCACCGTGCACATGCATCGCATGTGCCCATCGACTTGTAGAAACAATGGTGCATGACCTTCCACCACTCACCAAAAATCCTTGCAAGAGCATAGCCCATTATTGAAACAATGGAACCTATTGTTATCCCTCACAATTATTTCCCTTCCTTCCAACTTTGAGATCATCTTTATAGCTGTATGGCAATCCCAACACACCCTTAGGTTCTTCACCACCCTAATCACAGATCCCACTTCAGTAACAAGAAGAGAGAAAGCAATGGCCAATTTCTCACTATGAGTACCTACCATCTCTTCCTTGTCTTCCTCCTCAACATCTCTCAGCACACAGCTCTTATCGGCTATGTATCCTACCGCCCTCATCTTCTTTCCCAGTTCTCTCAATAGCCTATAAATATCTTCTGAACGTTCATGCGATCTATCTCCCACTATGAATTTGTGCATTTTACCACCAAATTCCACCCAACTCCATCCAGTTGTCTTCTTCACTCCCCCCTTTATCATGGCTAATCTAATCCTCTCAACATCTTCCCACCTCCCCACTGAAGCATATATGTTAGAAAGCAAAACGTAGTTTCCTGAATTATCTGGTTCAAGCTCAAAAAGTTTGTTTGCAGCAAACTCCCCAAGTTTGACTCTTCGGTGAATCCGACAAGCATTTAGAAGAGATCCATACACTCCTGCGTGAGGTTCCATTGGCATTCTTTCAATCAATCTCTTTGCTTCATCTAGTTCACCCATTCGACCCAATAAATCAACCATGCATGCAAAGTGATCTAAAGCTGGAGCTTTAATTGATTCAAAGACCTTCCGCCCTTCTTCTAATAATCCTGCATGACTGCATGCTGTTAGCACACCAATATATGTAACACGGTCCAATTCAATACCTTCTTCTTTCATCTTCAACATTAATTTGATGGCTTCACTTCCATGGCCATGAGCTGCAAACCCTGCAATCAATGTATTGTAGGAAATCACGTCTCTTGTTCCCATTTCATGAAAAATTCTCATCGCATCTTTCATTCTTCCACATTTAGAGTACATGAAAATCAAAGAATTGAATCCTGATATGCTCAGCTTGATCTGCTTTTCAGTGAGGAAATTCACAGCACAGTTACCCAATTCCAAAGCCCCAAGATGTCCACAAGCTGAGATGACACTCACCATAGTCACTTCATCTGGTTTTGAGTCTTTGGTTGAGATCATTTCTTTGAAGAGCTCAATTGCCAAGGCTGATTGGCCATTTTGAGCATAACCGGCAATCATTGAGTTCCATGAGACAACGTTCCTTTTGGGCATATTTTTGAAGAGTTCTCTAGCTGAAGTTAGATCACCAACTCGTGCATATGCTGAAATCATAGCATTCCAAGTAACTGAATTCCTGTACACACCCAACTCATCAAAAATTTTTTGAGCAGTTGCAAGGCTCCCACACTTTGCATACATGTCAAGTAAAGCCGTCTTGACAAAACAATTCAAACGGATCTGCTTCAAGTTAAGCATTCTGACAAGTGATTCCGCAAGGACAGGATTGCCACGTGATGAACACGCTGAAATGACAGTGACCCACGTTGTTTCATCAGGTTGATGCTTAGTATTTATCATTTCATCAAACAATCTTAAAGTCTCTTCTGCAAACCCATTCTGAGCATAACCCGACAGCATTGCATTCCACGAGACTACACTTTTCTCAGGCATTTCATTGAAACATCTTCTTGCACTCTCCAAATTCTTTACCTTGGAATACCCAGTAACCATCGCGGTCCAAGTGACAACATTTCTCTCAGGCATCACATCAAACAGTCGACAGGCTTCAGCTTCATCACCCCAATTCCAGTAACCGGATATCATCAAATTCCAATCGGCAACAGTCTTATCAGGTATTTCATCAAACAACTCCCTGGAAATCTCAATTGGGCCATATTTTGCATATATGTCCATGATTGAATTACGAACATAACGATCCAAACCATGACCCAATTTCAAAACATGTGCATGAAATGTGATTCCGGCCTTCCCCGACGATTTGATCAAAATGGGGTACACAAATGCATCAGGCCTAACACCACAACCTTGCATTTGTTCAAAGAGAGAGACCACATCATGGTGGGCACCCAATTGGGAGTAGAATTTGAGCATGGATGTGAAGACAAAGACATTGGGGCATGGTGCCGACTGAAAAATGAGATTCGTATACGCTAATGGTGCACGGAGGCGAGTACATTGGCCAATGAGCAGAGCCACCCAGTAGTTGTGGTAATGGAGTGAGTTGCAGATGATTTGGGCATGGAGTTGTCTCAGTTGATTGAGATTGCTTATTTTGCATGCTATGGTACCCAAGTGAGACATGAAAGGAGAAGTGCAGTGATATAAACATGGCCAATTTCTCATTTTGTACATGCAATTGTTAGAGATATTGGCCCAATTAAATATGTGGGTCCCATATGTACTTTTAGATGGGTTTATATTAGAATTTGTTAATTTTCATGTGGAGAATTAAAATAAATATTTAATTGACCAAAATCATTAAAAGTTGAAGGAGAAATTGTTTTCTAAAGTCATTATTAAAGAGTTGGTTGGAGAATAGTAATAAAGTTTGTCCCACGTTGGAAAATTATAAATTCTTTATTGAGTTCATATACACATACATTAAGTCTATGATTAAGTTCCAATAGCACCAAAGTTTTGTAGAGGAAAAAGATCTAACCAACATTAGGCTTGGAGTAAAAGGTACACACGCCCTCCTTGGTCGGGTCAAATTAGACTAACCCATATGTGTTGTATTTTTAAGTAAAATTTAATTTTACTAATTTAAATTATTTTTAGTTGCCATTAAAGATAGAGTAAAACGCAGTGATTCGTCAAACATGTAAATTGTAGTGCTTTTTTTGTATGGTAAATCATTATATCTTGGAAGAGACAGACGTCCGAACGACTCAAAACACCAAGTATAGACTGAAATTTATCTTAAAGATATAGTATCAAAGGCTAGCCTTGATCATCCAATATCTGTTTTAATTAACTTTTGGGGACTGTAAATTTATAAATTTCAAGATTTATTTCATTTATTTTCTTATTTATATACTTACTGTTTTGAAAGAATCATGCAAGTAAGCCTATTATTTTGCTAACAGCAATATCACATTATTGATCTCTACTCCTACACACCTTTTCCGATAAAACTCATTACACCAGGTGCAAATCACTGCACAGCAGAAACATGATAACATTATGACAAGATGCAGTTTAATAAAATAGTAAACTAATCAACATCCATCAACCATGCCTGCAGCTAAGTGGTCAACGGAGAAAGACCACCCTAATTTGGGTGCTGAACTGAGGCAGGCAACCCCATTCCAGACCAATTTCTCACTTCCAGATTACAAAGAAAGCAAAATTAGACTTGGCAAGCATGCTACAAGAATTGGGGTCCACCTATTGCTATCACTTATAGCATTATAACAAAGACCATCAATCCAAAACCGGAACATGTCACAATAGCAATGCCAATATAAGTAACAAAACAAAGCATGCTTGTGCTGTCACATAGATCGCCACTTCTTTGTAGATTACTTGATGTTAATATTGCTAGTTGTGTTGAACCTATTGGCTATTCTCCTTGTTTTTTTGGAGGGACAACCACACATTTAAATGGGGCTGTTTCTTCTTGACCAAAAAAACGAACAAACAAACACTCTATTCCTTGTACGTTGGGGGGCAGTTTCAATGTGGTATATACCCCATACTAAATTTTATTATTAGTTTTTAATTTTATACCCAAAGTACACTTTAGTTAAGCAATTTGGTCCCTAACATAAACTCGGTCTAAATTGCTAACAGAGAAGTCTTGTGCGGTCATATGAAGGCATATGTGGGGTAGTTAAAAACCAATCAAGTTAAAAACATTTTTATTATCTTATACTTAATTTAGGTTAAATTTCAATTTGGGTACATGTGCTAAATTTTTTTCAAATTCAATACCCAAAATACACTGAAGTGAACCAATTAATTTGGTCCAAAGCTAAGTTGTAGCTCCATGGGTTTTGGAATTTTAGTTTTTCAAAATACAATTTATATAATTAATTAATTGGTGTACAATATCTAATGTGGTGCATATATAAATGCATTGCACCTAATTGTACTCTACACTTGTGATGCAAGGTAACTCTAGTTACTTTTAGCCATTGGGTTTTAAACATTGGACCTTCCCTTGTGACCATTAGTAGCAACAGTTATTTTTGTTGTGACTTTATACATGATCATCTTATATTGAATATGTGTATTTGTTACTATATTTTAAGGGATAATACTTGGCTCCTCACAATGGAGGAGCAGCTCCTCCTTGCACCCACTCATATCATGTCACGTGTCATAGTTAATTTTTAAAAATGTAAATACGTAAATACGAACACGTGGACACATGAATACAGATATATGGACCCATATTCATATTCATTTGGACACACAAACATATAAATAGAGACACGTGGACTCATTTCTATAATAACATAATATGGGGATATATGTACATAATCAATTCTCATTTGTTTTATAGACACGTGACGTAATCTAAGTGGGTGTAAGGAGAAGCTGCTTCTCCAATATATGTGAGGAGCCAAGAATTATCCTATTTTAAATGTCCTAATTTTTAATTTCTTTATCTTCATGAGTTGGACAAAAATCTGTGAATGTCTCCGATGGTAGTTCACTTATGTGAGAGGAAATCGATCTACTCGATCCCATGCACTTGTATTAATTTTATCTAACCTTGCTTATTCTCAACAAATCAACACAAAGGTGCATCACAAAGGTTAGATTTGACCACCTCGATCTCTCTCTCTCTCTGTACATGACACTTGCTCATGCAGTCATGCACACACCCGAGTAGTCGTCATCAAATCTTAATTTGATCCTGATCGATGTCTGGTTTAATTTGGAAGTTGGATCCACTTATTCATGACCCCACTCGGCCTTGCTCATATCCTTTGCATTATTAAGGCTGATATTTCCATTGGCCGGATAAGCCTTGCTTTTGACCCATGGTTTGATAATGGAACATTAATGTTTATGATATATATATGAAACCAAATAGATGCAGACGTACGTATCGAACATATATAAATGTCCCCATTATTTGGACTCCTTCATCCTTCTAAAAGGAAATTGCCACAACAAAAAAGTGGATGCCAACGTGCTTAAGCATGCATGTCTTCTTAAATCCTACGTGCCATTAATATATGGATGTTGATGGACCACCACTGCCTCTTAATGCATATTTGGCCCTGCGAGCCTGCTTGAGGGTGGGGTCTTTATATTCCACTTGTGACACTTGAGCTACTACATTAATTAACCTTCAGCCCCATGATTTTTTTTTTTCTTTTTTTTGGCTAAGACCTATGTTGTTGATGTATTTTCATACTCTAGCCCACCATTGAAGCTTCAACACGCTTATAATTAATGGGCTACGATAGTAAGCCTAGTCGAAGGGTTTTTTTTTTTTTTTTTATTAATTAAAAAAATAAAATTCATGAATATATATTTCACGTAATTTCACATAATTATTAATCTATAGTAATTCATTTGTGCTCTATGGCACGACGCAGCATGCTGCGCATGCATGTGATTATTCAATGGATTGAGACCTTGAACCCGTCAAAAAGGCTGCATTATGTGACCTGGCATTTGTTTGTAGACGTCAAAGCATGTTATGAGAAAAAAATTAGTCTCACTTGTCTAATATACAATACTTATCTTTGACTAATAGATCACTTGTTTGGGTGAGAGAGAGAAAGAGACAGAGAGCATTGGGGTTTGATTTTCTTATTTGTTGTTTAGCTGTTAAATAATTAAAATAGGAGACGTGATTGAGAGAGGTTTGCATTTTGTGGCCTAAAAGGAAGTAGGGGTTGGCCTCATCACATGCATCTTCAATGTAAGATATTAATGGTAACACTAAAACTAATATTCCAAATATTTTGAGCAAGGGCTTCACTGTCCTTTTCTTTTCTTCCCTCTCATTAATTCTATGGTAGACGTACATAGATCCTGGAATTAAAGGACACTTATGATCACTATCTACTGTGCTATTTTCAAATAATTCAAAAAAAAAAAATATATATATATATAGAGGTGATCCCATCAGCACGTGCTGATATAAGTTACATCAGCACTATGCATTGGGGGGTGTATCCTTTGCATTGATTCAATGCACCTCACATCCCACTAATGCACAAGGTACAACTCCCAATACAGGTTTTGATATAAGTTATATCAGCACGTGCTTACCTGATCATCATCCTATATATATATATATATATATATATATATATATATATATACAACTACTACTATATAAAGCCAATTTTCTTTGTGGTTGGACTGCACTTGAAAATACTAAAATACCCTTATAAGTTAATAAAGATAAGAGACGATTTAGTAATTTTACTAACTTTGAAAAACCCACCACAACCTGTTTCCCATTAATTCTCTTCCCCCCCCTGCACACATACATGCGGTTTAAAAACTTGAAAACTGACATAAGAGTTCCACTGATGGAGTAGAAACTTGAAAATATGTATTGCACACGCATCGCGTTTGCTCGATTACTAGTATATATAAATAAAGGAGATACAACTAACAATTAATTATAGTGTTGTTTGGATTGTCTATATATGTACGGAATTAGGATGAAAAATGATTTTGCAACAGCAATGGCAATCCAATCCTAACTATATATCGTTACTGTTTTTTTTTGGATAAACAATCTAGGATTTTCATTAATAAAATCACTTATACAGATCAATAAGAAATTGGTCCCTTATAACCTCCAAAACCTCCTCAATCCAAACACAAAAATCTTCAATATGCTTAGCATATATGTTTTGCAAGACCATGGGCCACTGCATTTCCTTAGCAATGGATATGGGTGAATGTCACCGCATCAAAAGATTGGGCTGCTACCCTTTGGATGTCCTCAATGAGAAGAATGTTAGGTTTAACATTAATTCTTTGAAGAATGCTAGGTTTAACATTAATTCTTAAAATGACACGTATGCAATGACTGACCTCAATGGGACTCTCATGCATTCATGCTAGGCGGCCGTAGTAAATGAGCATAAATAATGTCACATAATTAGCCAACTTCCCAACTTTCATTTCGTCTTTGATTCGGAAAAATACTCAGTTGAGATGTTCAATATATTATTAGCTCATTGTTCTTGTTTGTTTGACACATTTCAGGAATTTGTGTACATTTATATATCTCAAATTTTATAAACCATAGTCTTCTTTGGGATTCTTGTGCTGTAATCATGTAAGAGATATCTCAGATATCCCGTTCGATCACTACCGTTTATGAGCGACATTCACAGGCCTGTGAATGTGCGTGTCATCCACGGACGGTTGTAAACGAACGGGATAATTCGGAACATCTTGCACAGGATCAACCCTCTCTCTCTATGTATATATATATATATATGTGTGTGTGTGTGTGTGTGTGTGTGGGGTGGCAGATTTTCTTCCCTACTTGCATTGGTACATTTCCACATCTATGTTGCTTTTCTTGTCACTCCTAATTAACAACATAATCACACGCTTAAAGCTTCATAATTAACCACAGAATTATTGAAAAGCGAATACATAGGCAGACGAGTAAATGGCTAAGAAAAGCCGTCACATCTGGAGGACTGGAGGCCATGGATTGTTTGTGGATGAGGCCTACAGTATGGAGGAATTCAACCACCATTAAAAGAAAGCAACAAAATGGGTGAAATCTTTATTTTTCTTTTCGTGAACTTTGGCAAAAGTGTACTATAAGGAACCAAAAAACAATCCCTTTTTATTATTAGCCTTGTTCTTTGACTAGTCCCACATACGGGATGATTAAAAATAAAAGCAGAAAAAAAATTTAGTAAATAAATGAAAAGATATATAAAATCCAATATCCACATCTTTTAAAAGGCGCCAACCTTTTTAAATTTTTATTCCTAAAGTTAAATTATTTCATTTAATTTCCCCATCGCTTGTACTTTTTTTTTTTATTTATTAAAAATTTAAATAGAACTTTTAAATCTTGCATAAATGGTTTTTCTAACTTGATTCTATATCCTATTGAGAAAGATTTCGTAAAAAATTTTCCTTCCTCGATAATTAATTCTAATTTCGGTCTTTATATTCAATAATAATGGTGGTTTTCTAAGATGATCCGATTCCACTTAAAGGGATAAGTTCAGATCAATTTCGTTGCGCCAAGTGTCTTTTTAGCACGAGGGTTGTTCTCTCTCTTCATTTTTCGGTAGTATTTTTTGAAACTAATATAATCTATGCAGCTAATGGCTTCCACATTTTTTTTTTCCCCTTAAAAGAACTCGAAATTGTTAAGAGTTTTCTATTCAACCTTTGGTGTTCAAAGAAACACTCTAATCGGTATACATAGATATAGATTTGATCAGTAATATATTACACCGACAACAAATTGCACCACACCGAGTCTATCACCATTGCGAGTAATACTTTAGTTTCAGCACTTACATTGGGTGTTGTACTGGTGAATTATAGAATACATTGGACCAATACAAAGGTAATAACTCCTAATATACGGTACTGATATAATTACATTAATGCTTTTGGATAATTTTCTTTTACATAGAACAGTTTAAAGTTTTGGCTGGACTCGAAATAAAGTTGCAATGAGAAAGTTGTCGCACGCACGCACACTGCATAATTAGATTTCACAAAATGATTAATTTTCATCTTCACTGTCTGCACTTTTAGGTTGAAGTGTCGACAATCGCCATTTGTAACTCAATTTCCCCATTCTAAAATTTGTTTTATGCGAAAGAAGAATGTGAGCTTTTGGTCAACTTATTGGTAGTTTCAAGACTCACGAATAATCTAACAAATGCATGTCTCTTTCGCTACCAACTTTGAATTCGTTTTCCAAAAATGTCTGCCATATCTATGAATTAATACTAAAGATATTGACAATCACAATATAATATTTACCTTTATTAATAAACAAATATGCATGTAACCCACAAATTTTATCCATATATGTATATAGATTCTATTTTTGGTATGAAATATGAACACATATAAACATACATGCACACGAAAAGAAAGAGATCTTCAAAAAAGATTTGCTCTTTATTTTTTGTGTAAGTTTGGAAATTGATAAATTGGAGTTCTTTCTTACAAGAGGTAGGAATCAAATTATACCCACACATCCACATGCATGAAGAGGAAAGAAATCTACAAATTGTCACTCTATCTTTTGTGTATGTTTCTTGGGAAAATGGATAGTTTGAAATCCTTTCTTACAAGAGGCGGGAATCAGATTATGCATTTATACATGTTTAATTTCACACTTATACTCATTAAATATCCTTTTACAGGTACTCCATTAGATTAGATACGTCTTCCACACATCTCACACGAAACAAACTTTTTATTTGTGAGATATTAATAAATGTGTTGTATTTGTAAGCTAACATGTCTTTTTATAGAGAATATGGAATAGCTTGGTGAGTAAACAAATGATACATAATCAATGGTGTGGTTAACAAAATGTAAATCCTACTAGTAGTATTTTTTGGAAAAATAAAAATCTATAAGCCTACAAGTAGTATTGAGTGGGTATGTAAACTAATAGACCATCAAGGTTTAGTATAGGTGTAATTTAAGAAGCATGGACACTGACATACGACACAGTTATGATACGACACGAACACTCCAACATAACAAATTATCAAAATCTAGGACACGACATGGCAATGACACGACATAAATGAAATGCATTTTTTATACATATAACTAGATAGTATCATGTAGTATCACATCCATCATTTAAAATGTATAATTTGTATTGTTTTTAGAGAGCTTAATAAAGTAATTCATTGACAATATAGGACAAAACACAAAAGAGATAAAAAGAAAATGAAGAAGAATGATTTTAAAAATGAAAGTATCATGTCGAAAGTATATCGTATCTAATACGTGTTCGACACAAACACAGCACTTAAAGTGTCCGCGCTTCTTGAGGTGTAATATTAAGCTAATTTGCATATACAATGTAATGTAATATTATTATTATGAACGAGAGGTGAAAGAAAAGAGAGAAGGGAACAAGAAAGCAAGGAGAAAATTCCGTGTGAACTGTTGCATCAAAAAGCAAAAAAAATTCCGTGTGGACCAAAAACGTATAAGAGAGAATCCTGCTTGGGTGACAACCCAAGTTTGGAGGGAGTTTTCAATTTTCATTTCATCTTTTGCTTTCACATAACAAAATGTTCATGTGAGAGAGAGAGAGTCATATATAGATTATAGAATTCACTGGCATCGCATATAGTCATAGAGAGTCAGTCACATTGATTCGTTTCATGGGCAGGCGCCAACTAAAACCCTAGCAGAAAGGGACCCATTTCAACCCCCAACTCTCCAAACTGTAATTTTCGTAGTAAAAGCTTGTCAGATCTTCACACACCCACCCTTTCTTCCCTCACTCTCCTCCTTGACTTAGAAGATGCACATATGTGTCTGATCAATGTGATAAAATGGTGATGTTTGGAGGGATTCATTAATAGCCCTTTCACTGTTTTAATAATCCTGTGTTTGGGGGTCTGAGAGGAAAAAAATGTCAGAAATGCGAGGTGGGGTTGATCCCAGCAAGCTGCATTTGAAGAAAGAGCTGACCGCCATTCGCAAGGCCGCTCGGGTTTTGCGAGATCCCGGCACTACTTCTTCCTGGAGGTCCCCTCTCAGTTCCACCAGATCCGTGGCTGCCGCCGCTGCCGCCGCTGCCGCCGCTGCTGCTCTACCTTCTTCCTCTTCTACTTCTCGGAATAACAACTACAATCTCAAAACCTCCCAACACCCTTTTCTTCAGTTTCCATCCCAAATCGAAAACGGTAATGGCAAAGAGAAGAGGGTGTTTCTCTACAATTGGAAGACCCATAAATCTTCTAGCGGGAAAAGCGCGGCGGCAGCAACAGCGGCCAAACGCCGCGGTGACGACGACGACGACGATGGATCGGTTTCTGGGTCGGTGAGTGCCGAAGATAGCTTAAGCGACTCTAGAAATGGGGGCGATTCGAAGAGCGATACTTACGTTGGTGATCGCCGCGGTTTGATGAATTTCAGATGCAGAGACACCAATCTGGTGTCGCCGGCGGCGAGGCGGCCGACGATGGCGGCGAAGAAGAAGTCCAAGAGAAATACCCATTCCGCGGCTTTATTAATGCATCGACAACGTCAACAGCTCGGATTGGATTCCGTGGACCAATCCGATGATACCGAGGAGTATTCTATCTCGGAAGATTTCCGACGGTTTTCGGCAGCGTCGCCTTTGCTTTCGAAGCTCAGACACAAGAACTGGTCTCAGTCGTCGTCTAAGTTACTGAGAAGTAGTCGGAAAGAGGACTCTTCTTATTCGTACAGCACGCCGGCATTGTCGACCAGTTCTTTCAATCGGTACGGGAATCGAAACCCCAGTACTGTTGGGTCTTGGGATGGCACTACGGCGTCGTTCAATGATGGGGATGACGAGGTGGAGGATCCGTTGGATTTACCTGGTCGACAGGGATGTGGGATTCCTTGCTATTGGTCCAAAAGGACGCCCAAACATAGAGGGGTATGTGGGAGTTGTTACTCTCCTTCGCTTTCCGATACTATAAGGAGGAAAGGGAGTAGCATTTTGTGTGGAAGTCAGACTATGTATCACAGACGCCATCGATCATCGACAGGTTCTAATAAGCGGAGAATGGCTAGAAGTGCTCAGGCTGTTCTCCCATTGCTGACCAACAGCTGTGATGGCAGGGGAGGGTCATCTGTTGGAACTGGTCGTAGCGATGACGAGCTCTCTACAAACTTTGGGGAGCTCGATTTGGAGGCGTTGAGTCGGTTGGACGGAAGGAGGTGGTCGTCTAGCTGCCGGAGTCAAGAAGGGTTAGAGCTTGTAGCTGTGAATGGGGAAGGTGAAGAGGAAGGTTCCCCGGAAAATATTAGGAGTTTGAGCCAGAAATATAGGCCAATGGTGTTTGATGACTTGATTGGGCAGAATATTGTGGTTCAGTCACTTGTGAATGCGATTTCAAGGGGAAGAATTGCCCCTGTTTATCTTTTCCAAGGTCCACGGGGGACTGGAAAAACATCAGCAGCCAGGATTTTTGCTGCTGCTTTGAACTGTCTGGCTACTGAAGAAACTAAGCCGTGTGGGTACTGCAGGGAATGCACTGATTTAGTTTCTGGCAAGAGCAGGTTTCTTATGGAGGTTGATGGCACCAATAAGAAGGGAATTGATAGAGTCAGGTACCTTTTGAAAAGCCTGCCGATGAGACCCCCATTGGCTTTTTCGCCATACAAGGTTTTTGTTATTGATGAGTGTCACTTGTTGCCTTCTAAGACATGGCTGGCATTTCTCAAATTTCTTGAAGACCCGCCCCCGCGAGTCGTGTTCATATTCATAACGACCGATCTTGACAATGTGCCCCGTACTGTACTATCGCGGTGTCAGAAGTATCTTTTCAACAAGATCAAAGATGGTGACATTGTAACCAGGTTGAGGAAAATTTCAGCTGAAGAGAATCTGGACGTTGAATCAGATGCTCTGGATTTGATTGCATTGAATGCAGATGGTTCACTCCGAGATGCGGAGACCATGTTGGACCAGTTGAGCTTGCTAGGAAAAAGAATCACAGCATCTCTCGTCAATGAACTTGTGAGTGTGCTCTGAACACGCCTTTTGACATGTTCTGCTTCTTTTGAGTTCTATATCCTTTTCTTTTTTGTGACTGATTTTTTAAATTCATTTAATTGTATGGTTGAATGGCTCAAAGTAGTTTAATTACATATATACTTCTCTATAGGTCGGGGTTGTCTCTGATGAGAAATTATTGGAACTTTTGGAGTTAGCCATGTCTTCAGACACTGCAGAAACAGTGAAAAGAGCCAGAGAGTTGATGGACTCTGGGGTTGAGCCAATGGTTTTGATGTCTCAGTTGGCCAGCCTCATTATGGATATCATTGCCGGAACTTACCAAATTGTTGATGCCAAATCTGGTGATCCATTCTTTGCTGGACGTAGTTGTAAGTACACCCCACCTTTTTGGTAAATGATGAAAATTTTACAGACAAATAATTGATAATATATAGGTCTATATTTTTAAAGTTTTGCTTAGACATACAATGATAATCGAATCAGTTCATTGTATTTTACACTTCATTTTAAGATGATGTCATGTAAAACACAACAAAAAATTTTATAATATCCATGGGACTACGTAATTAGTTGCCAGTTCAAATCCCAAGTAAAACACATTTTAGCCTTAGTCTAACAGTTTTATGGGAGAAAAAATAAACCGTATACTAATTAGTTTCTTGTGGGTTTGCTATCAATTTAACTTGTGGATTTAGTAGTGATAAAGATTAATGAAGGACTGTGGTTGGTTTTATCTTGTATACACTATCTGCTACCTCGCTGTGTACTGAATTTTATTCTTCAGTCATCCTTAAAGAAACACAAATAAGTTCTTAAATCTAACTCCAAAAGATCTGATATTAGTTAGAGGCATAAGAAAAATAAATAAATATACCTATGTCTATGTTTGATTATATTTACAAATGCATGCCACTCTACAATATGATCATAAGTACGCATATAGATAACAGTCATTTATAAATAGAAGTCAAGACAAGACATTAGTGGTTGTGATTCACTGCTTTGCAACTCAAGTTTTAGTATTAAGGTCTTAGGCTCAAAGTGATAATGTATAACAAAGTATGTGTTGCTAAATCAATTATATATATGTATATATGCTAATTATGTAGTGTGTAGGGTGCAAAAAAGTGTTGTTGAGTAAATAAAAACACAAATTTTTATTTATTCTGATTAAATATTTAAATGCTATATAACATTGAAATACATATCAAATACAATCCTGAAGTACATAAATTAACATTACATTAAAAAGAATATAAGAACTAGTCCTCTTCACTATTCTCCCCAATGTTTAAAATAGTTATTGATATTTACCAAAAATGATATACAAAACCGATTTTATGTCAGTAGCTGCTGAGAAACGACATGTTGACTGAAATTGTGCTGACTTTGGCAAGATTTACGACCACGGGTGTAAAAAATATATAAAAGAGGAAAAAATAACTCCTTCTGACAAATATTTTCTAACTATTGGTGGGAGTTGAACAGTGCCGGGGGGGGGGGGGGGGAAGAACATTGTACTAATCCTAAACATTATAGAAGTGATAAGAAATTTAATTGATGACCTTACTTGAACCGGCTCTTTATAGGCTCTACCCTCCGTGCCCTTGAATTCTAAGAAGCCAATAACAAGTCTTGTGGATGAATTATGACCACGTGATCAGAGTGTGATTGATGCCCTAGATGATCTTTGGATCATTGAAGCAGTATAGGATTGTCATTAGTCAGTGTTGACGATGCTTAGATGGTCACATGGTTGTCTGACAGACTGCAAATCTTTCAAAAGAGATTAAAAAAAAAAACACATAAATTGAGTTAGGATATGTATTTAGAAAGGCACATGAAGCCATTTGTGGTCTTGCTAGTTATCTTTGGGTGTCACATGTATTATCTAACATTGAAGTGTTAGTGTAGCTTAACCAGGTACGGCTAAAGTGCTCTACAATGCCTGATGTTTATAATTTTTCCTTTTTCCCCTGTAGTTACTGACTCTTCTGAAAGTTATTCTTGAACACTTCTCATAAAATACTGATTATATTATCTTGCTAATTCTCTGTTAATTATTGCTCTGGATGTTTGGGGGCTGTTCTCCAGTGACTGAAGCAGAACTAGAGAAATTAAAGCACGCCTTGAAGCTACTTTCTGAGGCCGAGAAACAGCTAAGGGTTTCAAACGAACGTTCAACATGGTTCACGGCAACTTTGTTACAGCTTGGTTCAGTCCCTTCACCGGACCCTACTCTATCAGGCAGCAGTAGGAGGCAGAGCTCTAAGACAACCGAGGAAGATCCATCAAGCACTTCTAGAGAAGCTTCTGCACACAAGCAGAAGTCTGATGGCCACTATGTGCCCCGGAAATCAACTTCTCCTGCTTCCTTGCCTAAAGCAGCCAATGGGAATTCCACTCATCAACGGAAGTTATTGTCATCAGTTGACGGTTTCAGTTCCAAGCCCATACGCGAGGCAGCCTCATTCGATGATGTTATGGTTGGGAATATGATCTTAAGATGCATAAACTCAGACAAGTTGGATGATGTCTGGGGGCGGTGTATCGAGAGGTGCCATTCAAAGACACTAAGGCAGCTGCTACATACTCATGGAAAGCTTGTTTCAATTTCTGAAGGTGAAGGTAAGTCCATAAGCTTTCTACAAGGTCTATTTACCTTTTACGAGAAAATGAAACATGAAGTAGAAAAGTAAAGTTTATTATGAACAGAGAGTCCATTTTTCTTCATTTTTTATTAGTCATGTCTTCTAATTAAGTTTTATATTGGATATGTCTTTGATTTCTCATAACTAAGGTTTAATTTTACCCTGAAATGATTATGGTAGCAGAATTATGTGCACAATTTAATCACCTTGTCTCTACTCTGTATTATATTAACAGATGAAGTTACTGGAGGTTGAATCTGCCCAGTTTATTGTCCGAATTCTAATTTCCTGTTAAATCTTACTGATTAAAGATTTCAAGATTTTCTTTGACGGATCCTGGTGTCACTTATAAGATAAAGTGCAGGTTTCCCATTCCACAAAAAAATTCTCCTTTTATTTTATCAACATTTTAAGGGCCTTTATCGTCCAGTTTTGTACCAGTTTATCAGTGAAAAATAAAACGATATTTGCTATGATTAATTTTGTTTACTGGTGATGGTGAGACCATGAGAATAATTATGTTATATTTGTTTGTTGCAGAAAATGTTTAGAGAAAGTGCAAAAAAGAAATGTCTAAAATTGAAATGAAGTTAATAACTAGTCATTCATGTGCAATTCAGCCATTTTAATAAAGAAAGGAACTACAGACAGTTATTGTCACAATCAGATGGAATCCATAAAGCCCAAAAACCCCCCTCTTTTTTTTTTTTTTTTTTTTTCCTTTCTGCTTTGTACTATCCTTTGATACATTTAGTTTTCTGGCTGTACATAAGGAAACACATTGAAATACTTGAAATTCAGTAGAGTATGATATGGTATGCTTTGGGTACTAAATCTAAGAAGGCTAGACATTGCTTATTGAAAAGGTAAGCTTAAACTTCGCATCAAAGAAAATCACATGCAATGTTTCTTCTTGAGTGTAATATTGTTCTGAATGCAGGTGGTCTGGTTGCTTATATTGCATTTGGAGATGGAGATATTAAATCCAGAGCTGAGAGGTTTCTGAGCAGTATCACAAACTCATTTGAAATTGTTCTAAAACGCAATGTAGAGATTAGAATTATCCTCTTACCAGATGGTGATGCTCCAGCTGAGTTACCTGACACTTTGCATCTGAAGCAGATGGAAACAATTTTGGCAATTGACAGGGAAAGAAAATCAGTTGGCACTCACCTAATAGATGGTTATTCTGATGTAGACTCACATCAGGAGCCACCAAAAGTGTCCAGAGGAAGCTTTAATGATTTGGAAGGTAAGTTACAAGAAGGAACACAAGAACATTCTAATTGTTCGACTGGGTCACCAGTGCTATTGGATGAAGGGAGTGCTGAAACCAGTAGTATGAAAGAGGGGAAGCGGGAGATTCCAATGAAGAGAATAGAATCCATTATCCGTGAGCAGAGATTAGAAACTGCATGGTTACAGAATGTAGAGAAAAGCACCCCTGGATCAATGAGTCGTTTGAAACCTGAGAAGAATCAAATCTTGCCTCAAGATGGCATCTATCGTCACAATCAGATGGAATCCATAAATTCAATGGATTTGTCCTCTCAGCATTGGGAACATGAATTAAGCCATGAAACCAAAGTTCTGAAGACTAACGATGGAATGGCCCTTCAGAAGGACCAAATTTCTAAAAGGATCGATCATTATCCCATGTCCCCAAGCTTATTGCATGATAGCAGCTTTGTGGGCAATTTCAGCAAAGAGAGCCTGTGAGTCTTTGACTGATTCCTCTAAATCTTGTGCATGACATGATTGTTTTGGTTAATGCTTTTTAAACTCCCACACTTCCACATGATCTCAAAACTTGACATTGCTTGCAAAAGATATCATTTGGATACTGATATCTTCCCAGAGCATAATTCTGCTACCTTATTTTTGAAGTTATATAGCTAAATTAAAACACAATTTTCTGTATTAAAAGCAATCAATTTTTTGTTTGTGCACCTCTTTTTTTTTCCTTAATCTCATCACCAGGAGACATAGCATATGAAAGATTTAATTGCAGGGCTTCTGTCCTTTATGATACTGATATTTTTAAATAATTCAGCGACTGGCTTCATGATATTAGAATTTTTGAATGAAGTATGATTTACTAGTATATATATGGTTGTTTATGTTTCTTGTTTATTGGCTGAGTAAAACATAGGTTAAGACTTACTAGTAAATTGTTGATCCACTAAATATTTTTTAGGTAACAGATGTGACTTCAAATTAAATTGAACAAAGTGGTTTAACAACCTGTGGGACTGCTGAGTCACTAAACAGTGTCAAACTTTATGGATTTCTACTTGTTATTAGTGTTATTCCTAACTGTCTCAGTAAAACAAAGGTTACACTATTTTTTTGATAAGGAAAACAAAGGTTACACTATTTGTACCGATTTGATTTTGTGTAGAGTTTAGTATCGACATAGGAAGTGGAATGAATTGTGTACTCGGATGGGAAAGAATTAAAATTCATCTGTTGTGTTACATTCTTATTTTTATTTATTTATTTATTTATTTTTGTGTGGTTCTTTACAGGGGATATGAATCAGGGTCAGGAACTGGAGGTTGCAGCGGACTTTTCTGTTGGAATAACACCAAACCTCAGAAGAGGGTAAAGGTAGGCCATTGGTATAATTTTGCATTCTTTCTTTTCTACTCAGGAACATATATCATTTTGACGAATTATATCCTATATGTTTTCGTAAACAGGTTAAACAAGGGACCCCTGTTCGGACACACAGAGGTGGACGATTTTTATGGTTTGGAGAGTGTGGGAAGAAGACAGGGAACACATGTGAAAGATAAATGAGAACATTCGGTAGTTTGCAGTTTCAGATATGATGTTTGTTTTCTTCATATATTTTTCTGTATTTATTTTTCCAGTTGAGCCATTCTTCAAAGGTTATGGGGGAGGAGAAAGAGGTGATAATGTAAAGGTTATGCGGTCGGGCTTCTGCAGTTCTTTAGATCCCGCCAATTTGTATGGGATCAATAAAAGAAAAAGGACAGTGAAATTAAAGCTTGAATTATTTCTCTATTCTTTTTTGTCCCATTTAAAAGTCTCTTTTTTCTTTTCTTCTACCTTTTTTTTCGGGTTGTGGATAAAATCATAAGAGAAATGAAGAGAAAACTAAAAAAAAAGTGTTATTAATTATCTCTAGGAAATGGGATAGAATTTGATTCATTGCACAAACATCACAAGCTGACCCATGGTGTGGTTGAAAATAATGTTAGGGTTAAGGATTATTGAGCTTGAAAGGCAATTTTTTTTTTTTTTTTTATAAGTAAATTTCATTAAGAGGAAAACAAAAGTACATTAGAATTATTCAAACCTTCTGCATCGGCACATAGAACAAAAGGTGGAAGATTGAAAATTGGGATGGACCCACAATGATTACAATAATAAGCCTAGGAGGCTAAGGCATGAGCAGCACCATTAGCCTCTGGGAACAATCCTAACAACCCAAAAAGAAAAAGATTCAGTTAACATGGATCTAGCATCCATAATCGGTGAAGCAGAAGCCCAGTTTGGGGCACAATTCCAGTCGGCAAGTGGTTCAAGATCCTCAGTGGAATCACCTTCAATGATAATATTGTCATAATCACAACACGCAGCCTCCTTTAAAACCAGGCAAAAAGCTTTAGCTTCTCCAACCTCTGACTCAAGGATAATATTGTCATAATCACAACAAGCAGCCTCTTTTAAAACCAGGCAAAAAGCTTTAGCTTCTCCAACCTCTGACTCAAGGGGGAGCTCAAAAGCAGTCCAAGCATGGAGAAAAAAAACCTTCAGAGTTTCTGACCACGGCACAAAATGGAGTGGTTAGGATAGTTGGCAATGTCAAAGTTAATCTTAACCCACCCTTCCGGTGGGGGTTTCCAATGCGAATTGGGATGAGGCCGAGGGGTCTTAGTAGAATTGGAAAGTTTCAGCAAACTTCTTCTCAATTTGAAAGGCACTCATTTAGTTGTGTGCATATATATATATATGAACTATGAAGCATTAAGGAAAAATAAATTAATAGGGAAATAAATTTAAGGGTTATTGAGCTTGAAAGGCACTCATTGAGCTGGGCTCTTCCAAGGATTGGAATTAAAAAAAGAAAGAAAAAGTAGGCAGTTATGAAATGAAAGGTGTGGAAAGAACATAAAGATGTGACTTGTGAGCGGAGATGTCCAAAACCATACTTTATGCGCAAAATACGGCGTGTTTATAGGGTCCTAGAATGGTCCCCAAGGCAAAACCTGTCTGTCGTTAAAAGAAGGGAGTTTCAAGACCAAAACCGTGTTTTTAAAGTGCATTCTAATTAAAAGTAGGGGAGGAAGAGGGTGCTTTTTAATTAAAAGGAACGCCAACTTTATTACCCTATATGTTGAATGATGGACCTACCAAATCGGGACCAACTTTGTGTTTCACATATTGACAAAAGAATCTATCTATCCAATATCAATGGAATTACATCATTTTATATATATTCAAATGGCAGAATCATGCATCAAGACGATTGAAATATATCTTACCATATTAGAATACATACATGTCTAATTTCATAAGGATCAATGGTGCAAAAAGTAAGAATATATATGTATAGGATGATGATCAAGTGAGCACATGCTAATATAATTTATATTAATACTCATATTAGGAGTTGTACCTTATGCATTAGTCGATTACATGATACATTAAACTAATGCATAGTGCTAATATAACTTATATTAACACGTGTTGATATAACTTACAAGATACGTTGGACCAATGAAAGTTTTGGATTTAATAACAATTTGTCTAAGCATCAAGTATACTTGATATTGAAAGGACCATATATATAGTCTCAATAAGGTTAGCATGTGTTGATGTAAGTTATATCAGCATCATGTATTAGGGTTTATCTTATGCCTTGGCCTAATGTATCTCATAACCCACTAATGCACGTGGTGTAACCTTCAATGCGAGTGTTGGTATAAGTTATGTACACATATTCACTTTATCATCCTCTATATATCTATATATATATATATATATATATATATATATATATATATATATATATATATATATATATAGTCCCGATCACATCAGCACGTGTTGATATAAGTTATATCAGCACCATGCATTGAGGGTTGTATCCCTTGCATTGGACCAATATATTTCATAATCCACTAATGCACAAGGTACAACTCCCAATGCGGGTGTTGATGTAAGTTATGTCAACACGTGCTTACCTGATCATCATCCTATATATATATACAGAGGTGATCCCATCAGCACGTGCTGATGTAAGTTACATCAGCACTATGCATTGGGGGTTGTACCCCTTGCATTGATTCAATGCACCTCACATCTCACTAATGCACAAGGTACAACTCCCAATGCAGGTTTTGATATAAGTTATATCAGCACGTGATTACCTGATCATCATCCTATATATATATATATATATATATATATAGAAATAGAAATTTTCTTGTCAACATGTGTTGATATTGTTGCATCAACACTTGATGTGAGGTATTATACTCCATGTATGGTGGGTTGTACTTTATGCATGAGGTACAATACCTCATAGCAGAAGAGAAATTTTCTTGTCAGCATGTGTTGATATTGTTGCATCAACACTTGATGTGAGGTATTGTACTCCATATATGGTGGGTTGTACTTTATGCATGAGGTACAATACCTCATAGCAGAAGCATCAGTACGTGCTGATGAAAAAATCTCCCTATTTACTTATATGAGGGAAATGATCACCTGCGGGACGTCTTATATTATTCCGTATGGATATATTAGATGGCTCCCACCTCGCAAGTGATAAAATTTGTGTATATATATGTATGTCTAATTTCACAAGGATTAATGATGCAAAATGTTATATATCTTTATTTTAATTTGAACTGACAATTTAGCAATATAATTCTCTGAGGGAAAAAAAAAAAAAAAAAAAAAAAAAAGAAGAAGAAGAAGAAGAAGAGAGAGAAGATTGTTTCTTTAAATGAGGAGACTTTACTATAAAATTCTCCCATGTTATACTTCTGCAAGACATCCTCAACCTATTGAAAGGTCTAAATTTCTTTTATTGACTCATCATTGACATATGAAATGATGTAGTCCCATAATTTTGTTAGGACACATCGCATCATGACAAAAATATCGCTTCCTTATGCCCACCAGTAATATATTCCCAAGGGCTTTTCTATTTCGACTAAGATTTGGTGTCTATCAAATGCATAAACCCAACATGCATACCCCTTGGATATTTAGTATATCAAATTTGGTTCAAGTATCCTTAAGGTCATATCTATTCTTTCTTTCTTTAATTTTTTTTAACTTTGATTTGAGAAGATACTGGATATGGCCTTAAGGATACTTGAACCAAATTGGTGTATTAAATGTCCCATAGTCATTCCTATCGCCCTATGCGAAGATGAGGTGAAGGGTAGGATTAGAATAGATTTAGGATTTGAACCCCTCCAATTGTTAAAAATAATAATAATAATGAAAAAAAAAAACAAAAACAAAAAAGAAGAAGAAGAAGAAAGGAAGCAAGCAAGGAAATTATTAAATTTGTTTTGCCTCCTTCATTGTCATTTCAACATCTGTTACTGCTCAGATCACCCACCATCTCACATGCATTAAAAAAAAAAAAAAAAAAAAAAAAAAAACTATGGAAACATGACACATCCTTTATACTACAGACCAATAGAGTTTCGCTCAAAATAACTTGTTACTGGCAATGGTAGGGCAGCTCTGAAAAGAAAACCCAAGAAATTGTAGTTGCCCAAGAGGGTTTCACCACATTCGTGCCTGCCACCAGAATATTTCTATTCCCTGCTGTGAGGAAAAAGAAATTCCAAAACCCCATTATTTTCTGCTAACAACTAGTCACTTTCCTCCAAAGGAGATCTTAATAAGTCAAAGATCCATCTATTTGTCATTGCAGGAATCCACTGGATATCAATAATTTAAATTTTGAAGAATGGACCTTTATTCATTTAAAGATCTGTTTGCTAAATGCTAATTGGTACAGCAGTAAAATAGAAAAATGAAGAGGAAAAACAAAAATGGGATGAAAGTTACTTAGAAGACTCTCCAGAATCAATATTCAGTATTCTCTCTGCAAGTAATAAATCATCAGGGGTTGTGACCTGCAATTCAAAGGATTCGGCACATTCATTCATAATTCAAACAATATGAGATTAATTTTCTATCACAAGTAAAATAACATTTCAAATATTTCGAGAAACTTATGATTTTAGGCTAAAGTGCATACGGCACAGTCCTGGTTTTGTATTAAACGATTAAGGGTAAAATAACAAGAAACCTCCCTCATGTTTAGCCCCCTGAAGAAAATTAGGTTGCAATGTGCCCCCCAGACAACTTAGAAATTTAGCAATTAATGCCACCGTTAATCACTATTTATGAAATTAGATAGAAAAATGTCATGTGACCACTGTTAACGACGGCATTTTGCTAAATTTGTAAGCTATTTGGGGGCATATTGCAACCTAATTTTCTTCAGGGGGGTTACATTAAAAAAGGCTAAACATTAGGGGGGTTTCTTGTTATATACCCAAAGATTAAATGTTCACCTTTCAACCTAAAGATTATTTAATAGAGTTCCACTACCTTGATGTTGGTGTAAGATCCTTCGGAGATGTATACAGGATGTTTAAGGTGCTCCACGATAGATACGTCATCGGTGACTTCAAGGCCTTCTCTGTGGGGAAGCACAAATACATTTTTGTTTAGGATTTTTGAATCAAACATATAAGATTAGTAAACCCCTTTGGCAAATGCAGTTTTAGAATGAGAATTTTCCACACCAGGGAGTATCCATTGAATCACACAAGAAATGCTTCAAAGCAGGATTTTAATAAAAGTAGGCCATTACCATTTTTTTTTCTTTTTATAATAAGAATTACCATTTATTTTCTAAATACTATACACACTTTTACACAACTAGACATACATAAAAGGTTAAAACAGTAAGGGAGGGCATATTTCCACACCCTTTTTTTGCTAATCCACACCCCTCCATGGCTACTTTTGTCATTTTCCATCTTTAACCTTCTCTCTTCTCTCTTCCTCACTCCATCAACCTTTCCTCGTTAATGAATTTCACTTGAATTCAATGACATTGTTGGGATTGCATTGGGCCTGGACTATCATGCCGTTGGATGCCACCTTCCCTCCCAAGTGTTTGAGGCAGTAACAAAGAAGCTCTGGAGAAGCCACCTTGCACATGGAACCCTTGAGAATGCCTTGTCACCCAGCTAGCGTTACCAGCGGATCCTTTCTCCTTTTGGCCATGACAGCCATAGTGGTTGGGCTGGCAGAGGCTTCGATAGCCAGGCGCCTCAATTTCGCGGAACGCTGACTGGAGTTGTTGTGAATTGTTCCAAATCGAGCAAACCTACCCCTCACCAACGTCAGCAACATCAAGCCGCTGCAATACCAATTGTGAACTACTGAACCGATTGATCGTGAACTCCTCTGTTTTTGAACCGACACTGATTGAGTCCTCCCTTTGCCACCATCCACCGACAGCAATGCTTCCTCCACCTCTCTTTCTTCACTCTCTCACGCACACAACTCTCTCAGTCCTCGATGCGATGAAGAAGATGATCAAACCCTCATCCCACCTCCAAACCACAACCCCTCTTCTCCAAAAACCCATTGATGTGCAGAATTTGCTCGTCAGACCACCCGAGAAGGAAGAGAGGAGAAAAAAGAGGCAGATGGAGAGAGAAAGAAAAAGAAGTGAAATGACGAAATTATCCATGGAAGGGTGTGGAAATAGGCCCTCCCAAACAGTAAATGTTGAATATAGCAATGTCTACCATGAATAGTATGTAGCCACTAATTACTAGTAATAAATAAATTCTTGCCCTAGATAGTAAGTCAGTACAACATATCTTGTCTAAATACAATAATAATTTCTACACAATAAGTCATGCAAAAAATTGAAAACAGTAAATTTTAAACATAAACTAGAAATTCCAATTAAAAATGATATGTAGTCGCTAAAATGCCTTTCTCCCATCTATGCCACATGGACTTGGCTACAGGTATTGGGTTCTAACAAAACCTTTGGGCCAATTTTTATTTATTAGCTTTGGTTAGAGCTGCACCAAAAAATAAACAAACACAAAAAATTGATTTGTTAAGTACCTATTGACAAGCTCAAAACCTTTTCTAAGCAACTCAGGCTTGATGACCTGCACCGGGAAAAAAAAAAAATAAAAAAAAATAAAAAAAATAAAAAAATGAAAAAATTTCTAATTAATGTCCAATTAAAAAGCTCTTTCAAGACTATCAAATGAATCATAAAAGATTTCAACAGTAAACCTGTGGTGTCTGCATTTCCCAAAGTGTTTTCCTGTCCAGAGTTCTTACTACAAAAGATTCACTGTTTGCCTGCATAGAAATTAGGAAACGTATTTCACTATTTATCACCTAGATTGAGAGGTAATGTCATTTAATGAGAGAATTTATACTGGATGCTGGATTAATAATATGAATCTATTCAATTTAAAAATCACGTCAAAATTTTAGCTGAAGATAAATGGTATTAACAGTGTTTTAAATGGAAAAATAGACAACAGGAAAGTTCCTATGCAATACTATTTCAAAAAAAGAAAAGAAAAAGAAAAAGTTCCACATTCAAATGGTATAAATAAACTTACAATAGTTAATACCTACCTCCTTTATTGTAGCTTTAGCAGGAACACCTAATACAGCTGCTCCGTTGATCCAACCATCCTTAAGAACCTAACAACAAACAACTAGTAAGACTGTGATCCTATTATTTCGAAAGACATATTTGAGCTACTACTAAAATTATCAAGGCTTAGCTGCCTAAATTAAAAGTAAAATGACCGCAATTCTGGAAAATGAAAGGCATACTATTAAAAGATAGGGCACATAGCGTGCAATTACAACCCACCAAGTCAATAAAAGATATGTGTCTAAAAAATGAAAAATGATGCTAACACCCATTCATAGAAATATGCATTTAGATCTCTAAATTGTTCTGCTCATTGTGTGGAATTTCAGTCTTCTGGTTTGTTAGAATAATCAGGAAATTATAAACCCACATCAAAGAAAGACATGGATAAATACCCACAGTACATAACTGAGCAAGAATGCGACAGATTTATTTATTCCTAACACTAAGCAAGGAGATCTTTACATCCAGATGACAGTGATTACAGAGCTGCACAGTTAGATGTCACCTTCTTCATACCTGTTAAAAATTTTCTTTAATGGTCATTCTACTTTATTTCACACTGATACCTCTTAAGGTATCCCTCCAACAATCATGTCAACAAAATCACATCTGACCATTCAGTCAACTATCAGAAGTTCATCCCGAACATGTGACCTAGGTAAAGTACTCTTCTCCATTTTGTCCACTAGGAAAGTCTGTTAGAGCAAGCAGCTTCTAATGTTCAGGGCTCGACCCTTGGAGAACAGTCCTCTTTTCCATGTAGCAGTATGTGGAGAAAAAAGAGCAATTACACTTCAGGAGGAAATCTGAAATTTGAAGCTTTGTTGTAGTATTTAGAGGAGGAAAAACAAGAACGGGAGAGAGAGAGAGAGATTTGGTCTAAACCTCATTTAGCGCATTTTCCTCCAACATGTATTGCACTCTTTTCTAACCAACTAAGTGACTCTTCAAGATGAAGAGAACAAGGGTGTGGAGATAATAAGAAATAATGAAAAATTGGTCCCTAAAGTCTAAACAACACTTTCAAAATAAGCAAATATCTCAGTTATAATCAGCATGCTCTGAGTATCAAAATGAAAACTAGTTTGACACCCTTAGTAAAATTCGCAAGTTCCTAATCTATTCTTATTCAACACATTGGACCAACTCTTAACTTCTTCCTAGCAGGTGATTTGTTATTATATTCTTTATTTTATCACACCAAAAATTTTGTGCAAAATGATAATTGCAGCCTTTTACAAAATATATTCTTTAAGCACTGATCACCAATGCCCAAATCCTGAAGTAGAACTGTAGTGACACTAGTAATAATAGTAGAGCATTTTATTGGTGCTCAACTGCTCACATGATAGCCTGGTATATGCACATATACACTAGCCAAATTAAATTAATGGTTGGATTTGGATGGAATGGATGGCTAAGATTAAAAAACTTAGAAACCCTAATTTTTAATAACGCTCTCTAAGATTAGGGTTAGCCATTGTTACCTCTAGGTTGGTGTATAGGATGGCGATGTTTACGTTTGCATATCTATTTGGGTATTAAATGGTTGTCCAATTCGAAATTAAATAATTCAAGAAACCTTACATAGTATTGAAGGCACACTCCATCATCTTGAATTAAAAAATTCAAGAAAATGATAGCTATCATCACAAATAAAAGTGGCAATTCAAACTAGTGGCATTTCATGAATTCCTTAAAATTGATACAACAATTTAGAATATTCTAATTCAAGGTGATAGATTTTTGCCTCCAACCCTATGTAAATTTTTTTGAATTGTTTAATTTCGAATGGGACAACCAAACAAGCCCTAATTAATTACAGAATTAATATCTATTAAGAATTTTAGGTTTGAATACTGAGATCATCACTATTTCATAGTATGATGATACAGGTATTATTTTAAATTACAAACAGATTAGCATTAAATAATGGTGATTTTATTGGAAGACTTTACACAATTTAACTCAATGACCAACAATAATTGAATATGCAAAACCATTTAACCATGGTTATGTAATACAATGATTACTAGGTCATACATGAAAATAATGTCATATCATCCTTTATTTCACATAATTAACATTACAAAGTAATACAAACTTCCTTGCTATCCAATTTGTACATAGATTTCTACTAAACATTGTGTTGATCAACCCAATTACTTTGAAGAAACGATATATGATGTGTGTAGATTGATGATTTGCAACTATGGGTGAAAACCCCTAACAATTACAGTAACAAGTGTAACAACCGTTTGCATGGTGAGAGCCCATAAAGAGCAAGCTCCATGAAAAGAAATTAATTTCAGGATTGATTGACTTATACATTGGTATTTCGTTAGTATTAAATCGTGGATATCTAATGTGGAGATATTGCATTGTCCTCATTGCAGTATGTAACATATGAAGATAGGCTATAGAGCAATGTAAAAGCTTATAAGCCTAAGCTTTTGTTATGTTTTTGTTAAGTTTCCAACTTATAAGCCTAAGCTTGTAAGTGGAGGGCCCAAACAGGTATATAAAGCAATGTAAAAGCTTATAATTAACAAATGTGTGATATGGTATTTTTCCAACACTCTCCCTCGCGTGCATGCCTAAACAAGATAAAAATGGGCCTATCATGTGAACAACAAAGACGGGCTCACAAATGAAACAGCCCAAAAACGACATGCTTTGATACCATGTTAAGTTCCAACTTATAAGCCTATGCTTGTAAGTGGAGGGCCCAAACAGGTATATGAAGCAATGTCAAAGCTTATAATTAACCAATATGGGATATGGTATTTTTCCAACAATTTCCAACCCAAAAGACTAAGTTGTTAGGTGGAAGGCCCAAACTGGTACATGAAGCCAAATCAAACCCAACATTTGGGCAATGTGGGATGTGGTACTTCCATACTTTCCAACCGGTTGCTACATGCCTAGAGCTCCTTGAGTGTATTCCTAAAAGAAAAAAATTGGATAATTGTACCTATGTGTTGAAAGTCTCTAAAACCAGAATGGCTTCGTGGAATGCCTAGATAGTCTAATCCCCCATTGGGCTCACATGGTAGAATCTTTGAAATTGCACCATCGTATGCCAGTGACAACTTCAGGCTGAATCACCCTAACTCAAAATGGTAATCCTTGATAAGGGTACATCTATAGTTTTTAACAGCATTTCATGCATTCATAATTTACATATCATTTGATGCATACAAGTAGGATTGTTATGCATATTTAACCATTTGATTGTACATACCATTTCATGCATTGATAATACACTATCATCTAAAGCATTTATTTTCTAAATTTTTGTATAATTTAAAACAATTTAAGCCAATGGACTTGATATATGTGTAAAACAAAGTTTCCTAGCCAAACCTTTTCTATATCTCCAGATGATACCAAAGGTCTAGCAGAATCATGGATGCAAACAAGTTCAGAGTTCAAATCAACTGCCTGTACACAAAAGTAGCATTTAGCAATAAGAAAACAAAAATTTGTCATCATTTGAAACACAGTGAGAGGCAATATTTTACCTAACAAAGTAACAAATGACTACAATCATGCACTCATTGTAATAGCACAGAATGCCATTGAGAAAAAATTAAATCGACTAAAGGAGAGTATTTAACTAGGGCAACAAAAGAAAACCAGAGTTGATCCTAATCGGCTTTAAGACCATCTATGAATTTATATAAACATATGCACATAGAGACATCCAACTAACTTGACTATTGTAATTATTGACCACCTAACATGGAAGAGTTTTTTCTTTATTTCTATATGGTATATATTAGCCACTAATTGCACAGAGATAATTATCAATTAGATTAAAATAAAAACTAGAATAGTTAGAATGATACCCATAGGCTATCTCCTCTTGAAAAGACTATAATATGGACAAACTAATCTTATGACAGCCACTGCATAGTGTGTGAGCATAAAAATTCTAAGTTTCTACCAAATCAAATTTTAGAGAAAAGAAAGCAATGAGGTAAGTACCCGTGTAAAACTTAATACGGTTTTTGTATTTTAGTTTTTTTTTTAATAAAAAAAACATAATAAAATAATACAATTAATCTTTTAATTTTTTAATTTTTTATAGAAGAAAAAGAGTATATTGGAAATTGCAGTTTTCTAGTCCAAGGAACTAACTCATAGTTCGAAAATTGACCTTTACAAAGAATTAGGAGACCCAACATGCTAGCAAACCCAACCATCGAATAATTACGTAGGGTAGTATAGTCCAAGCACTGTGCAGACATGGTCCTAACATATCAGTCTTTCAAGTTGGGACAGGCCTAAATTTCTATCCCCACTGGAAATCTCAGGGTTGGTCCGGGCACCATAAATTCAGGCCTGGCCTGGTCCAATGATGCTTCATTAGTACCATATTTATCAATATAAATTTGGTTTATTTTATGGCCCTATATAGAACTGAATAGCCAAAAAGGATTCATGTAGCCCTCCCAAGCAGTTGGGACTAAGGATTTGTTGAGTTCGGATAAGTATGAGATTAAAGAAAGGTGGAGAAGTTATTTTAACAAATTCTCTAATAAGAATCACAATCATATGTTTTTTTTGTTTTTTTATTTAAGAATTAGGACAACTGAAGTGAAAGAAGTTATGAAAGAGATAAAGTAGGAAAAGTTATAGAAGCTTCTGGAATTCCCTTTAAGACTTGAAAGTCTAAACTCTAAAGTCTATGGGTAAAAATGGTGTGGTTGGGCCGACTAAGTAGTTTAATAAAATATTACAACCTAAAATGATGTCAGATGAATGGAGAGAAAGCATTTTGGTGCTACTATAAGAGAATAAATGTGGTATTTAAAGTTGCATTAACTATCATCATTGCATTAAACTCATGAGTTATAAAATGCAACTTTGGGAGAGAGTGATTGAGAAAAGATTAAGACTTGAAATAACAGTGTCCGAGAATTAGTTAGATTTCATGTCAGGAAATCGACCTTGGAAGTAATATTCTTGCTTAGGAGATTTATGGAAAAGTATAGAGGGTAGAGAAAATACTTTCATATGATGTTTATTGACTTAGAAAAAGCATATGATACGGTCCCACTGCATATTATGTGGTGAGCATTAGAAAGGAAAGGAGCATCTATTAAGTATATCAATATAATTAAGGACATGTATGATAAAGGCAGGTCAAAAGAACTGGAGAAGAGATAAGTAAATTTCCAATCACAATAGGGGCTTACACCAGGATCGGCTTTGAGGCCTTATCTTTTTGTTTTAGTTATGGCTTAACTGACTAGACAAATTCAGAAAGATGTTTCATGGTGTATGTTATTTGCTGACAATATAGTATTAGTTGATGAAACTAGAGCAAGGATAAATTTGAAGTTGGAATTATGGATAGACACTTTAAAATCTAAAGGTTTTAGTTTTACTAAGATAAATATAATATATGAAATGTAAATTTAGTCAAATTAGGATTATTAATGCGGGCCTAGTGCAAATTGATGCCTAAGAGATTCCTAAAAGTGACTACGTTCGATATCTTGGATCAATTATCTGTAAAGATGGAGACATTAGATGAAGATGTTAAGACGAATAAGTGATAATACATTGAATCAAAAAAGAATAAGTGATAATACAAGGAAGAAGAGTAGATGATGAAGAATCATCTAAGGTGGTTTGGTCATGTGCAACAAAAACTGAAGGCCGTACTTGTACATAAGGGTGATTTGATTCAAGTTGAAGGTCTCAAAAGGAAAAGAGGAAGACCCAAATAACACGATTAGAGGTGGTTAGAAATGACATGTTTGCTGAGGATTTAACCAAGGATACGGCCCTTGATAGAGTGGAATGGCATTAAAGGATTCATATAGCCAACTCTATGTAGTTGCGATTTTAGAAAAGTTGAATTAACTAGTTAAGTATGGTTTATCTATGTTTTTTTCTAAGTATTAATTTTATTGATTTTTATAGGGTTTATAATTGTAGGACCAGGAAAAGGGTCAACATTGCGTTTCTAATGTCTGGCCAAGTAATGCCACCACTTCTACTGCTTGAGCCTGAGCCAGGCCCATGATAAGCCTAGAAATGATGATATCCCCATTATCATCCCACTCTCAAGGTACTTCACAAACTAACACTATCTCTTGTTACCTTCGCTTTATTGATGCCTATAGTAGTAAGACAGGAGGCAATTCTCAATAGCACACAGAAATGCATATTAAAATTTAAAATATGCATGGTATAGAAAGAGGCAGCTAACTGTTCAAGTATCTTTTCAGACCTATTCCTACTCGTGGCGGCCTAACTCTTTTGAGCTGCTTAGAATAATAAGCACAATGCAGAGGCCTGCAACAAGGCTCCATATGATGAAGTAGACAGCATTAAATTAGTTCCTCAATAATGATTGCAAGCACCAGATCATCCCATAAAGGCAAATAACCATCTGCCAAATGTGACTAGCAAACTGCAACGAAATTACATGATCTACTGCTTTCTTTGAATAGCTGTTAAAAAACAAACCATTTGCAGAACTAAAAAACGTAAAGAAGGGATAAGATCTATCTCAATTTAAATAAAATGCCTTCATGAATTCAATGAAAAGAACCCTTGCCTCCAGAACCCTCATAATCTGTCCTCAGGACTCTAAACGTTCGATCCTTAGTCCTCACTCCCAGAAACTTCGGAAATTGGAGAAAACCTCTCAGCTGCATTAAGAATAATGAGTTTCCATTCCTTCAACAAAGAGTAAGGTTCCTAATCATTTAGATCTCCTTCGAAAATTGAAAGCAGCATCACATGCTCCCCTATCAGCTGGTAGCACTGCTTCACCAAAGATTTCTTGTAAAACAAGAAAGACGACAAACCATAATAAATCCCATTCTAAGGGACTCCACATATTCCAAAAAATTTCACATTTTTACTTTTCCCACCCACCCACCCACACGCACACACACAAGTGCTGCTTAACACTTCCAAGATGGACAAAATGCCTCCCCATTTTATATGGACTCACTATCTCACTAAGATACTTAATACCCACTTATCAACCACTCTTTCAATGATTTGCCAATGTCAATTCCCTACAAATTTCCACTTAACTTGGAAAAGAACGGAATTCCAGGTCCACTTCCTACTAAAAGCTGTAGACCTTGAAGCATGCCTAATTTTTATCCTCCAAACTCTTCCATAGGAAGTTCCTGTAAAATCTTCCAAGCCTTAGAAATTATGGCGGGAATTTGGAGAAAGCAGAGGCAATAGTTGAGTGATGCAATAATGTCTTCTTAGTTCTTATCAATAAGATTATGGCTTCCTCGGAAAGATAGCCTGCCTCCACATGAGAATAGCCTCTTCTCTATTCTCTCTATGACCATGCTGCACAGTATCTTCAGAGTTCTGATAAGATACATGCGTATGTACTGGATGTTTACTGTACAGACCACATTCATAAAGAAAATGAGGTCATCAACCCACATCCCCAATCAACCCACAAAATAAATAAATAAAATTCTGAAATGCATCATATATTTGACAAAGAATGAAAAGTATGGCAAAATATACTGTCATCTACAAGTCGAATATCACAACGGTCAAGGTCCTGCAAAGATGTTACCCTACCCTACCTAGGACAACCTGCTCACAGATTGAGTAATGAGAACCCTTAAATTTTTCCTTTAGAAACAGACATATTATTAAACAAGAGAAGGAAGTACAAAGAGGATGGATGATGCATTCGTCCAAAAGCAAAGAGAAAACCGCTCAACCCTTAATACAATATGCATAATTTGAAATTCAATTTTCAAGCAGAAACAAACTTGAACCTTTCCATAGTAGCATTTCCAAATAAAATTTTAAGCAAGCATGTAAATTTTGAGGCAGTGTTAACTTTTTCCAGATATAATTCTAAAGCTAAAGAGCAAATGGGAGACAATATGGCGTTTTACATTCTAGAAAGTATATACATTTTTCAAGAAAGGAAGATTCTTAGAGAAGCTTTCAACTCATAATCAGACAATGACCCCAACATGTTTCATGAAAAAGAGACTAGAGCCTCATAAGTATTTTATTTAATTTTTTTTTTTTTAAAGTACAAACACCTGAAGTCCACTGTATACAGAATCTTGTCTCTCCTTCCCAGGCAGCGTGAATTTAAGGTCTACATGGATCTTCTCTTTGGCGTCTGATAACAAGACCAACAACTTAGTTACAGTATTTGATACAACACCATGACAAAGTCAAAAAGATTAAGCACACTTGAACTAACCGAAAGGCAAATGCATGTTACAAAAGGAAGCCAATATGCACACACACACAATTATATATTCCATATAAGATAAGTTGGCAAACCTTCGAAAATGTCCATATATGAGGGATCACAAACTACAATGATTTCCTTGACTTCAATCATACGTGAGAAAGTGTAAAAACTGCAAAAAAAACAACATATAGTTATTTATAATTCCAGATAACACAAGATACTAAATGAACAAATGATGAGTTAAAAGATAAAAAAGATTCACTATAGGCACAACGTATAAACATTGTTTAATGTGCCAACCCAACTCTGAGTCCCACCTAGCCACCTAAGAGACATTTTCACCAAAATCAGACCAGACATAAACCAGTTCTGATCTTCAGTCACTTTAGGCACATCATGGCAGGAAAATAATTGTCAAACCGACACCAACTGTTCTGAGCTATGAGATCTTTGGCATCTAGAACTGAATATTCTGGATAATCAAACTAAAAAACCATAGGTTGCAACCAGATGGTCTAAGGTACTGATTTCCATTCAATACATGGTCCATCTGAAGGTTCAAAGGAACCAAATGATTCAGATTATAATATTGTACCAATAAAATTAATATCTGGTCTAACATATCTTCTAGTGGGGCCCATCAAAACAAAGGATCCCATCCCTTCCATAGGTATAATGTAAAAGCATGGTGGTAGTTGTCCACTTTTATGGTTACCAAATTATGGGGAAACTTTGTTTTCCCACGTCCTATGAAAATATATGAAGCCGACCTTTTGGGGTAAGACTGTCTTCAGCCAAGTTGAGTTGTCATCGTTTACCTATACAAAGCAATTGGTTGGCCTAGAAGTGGAAGGTACTGCTTTGGCATGCTCGCCTATTCGCACAAACATAACAAAACCATCAAATGGCAGATGAAAAGATAAGAATGGTAGATAATTAAGAAAACTGGAATATATCAATATACATACACATACATATTAGACACAAAGAAGTACATATATTATTATTGATATAATTATATACACAGACATATTAAAAACACCATCACCTCCAACCCCCCCCCCCCCGGGCACGGCCACAAATAATAAGTAAATAAATAAAAATACCCACACATACACACACACACACAGAGCACCGATAAAAGAACAAAAGAAAGCAAACTTTAGAGGCACTGCATGCGAATAAAACTACTAGTGCATCAAATTCCGTCAATAGAACAAGGATGAGGACAAAATATAAAAGAAACTAGATCGAAATAGTGAGATTTTATTTATTCATTTTTTTCCCGCCTGGGGGGGGGGATGATAGCAGGGGCAGAGGGGGGGGGCGAGGGGGTTTACATGACCCTGCCGACTTTTTTTTTTTTTTTTTTTTTTTTTCTGTCTACTGATTTTTTAGAATTTAAAATTTTGACCCTTCAAATATATTTTTGACCCCTACAAAATTTTATTTTGACCCTTTTGGTTTATGAGTTTGACCCTTAATTAAGTAGAATTAAGTTTTTACCCCAGACAAACTTAAAAATAAAACATTTTTCATCTTTTCCTCTAAACACACATTGTTCCTCTCTCTCTTATCTTTGTCATTCGTTCAATAATTCTTTTTATATTGTTATCGTCAACTAGGAAATTTTTTTCAAAAATACTTATCATTGGTCTTGACCCTGCAAGACTAATTTCCTGGCTTTGCCATTGGATGATGGAATAGAAAATATGGCCAATTGCAAACTAGGATTTATGTAGCCGACATCAAATAAAATAAAATAAGGCAATAATCAATAATATGAATATGTAAGCATTTAACAAACAAAAATGAAGAGTCAATGGGTGAGATAGAATGAAGAACAAGAAAAAGGATAAAGATGAAGAGACATGCAAAACAAAAGAATAATGGAAGTGAAGAACTTACTATAAAACATAAATAGTGGCAACCAAAGTCAAGCACTGGTTGCCATAACTCTAGATAAGAAAAATACTGCCAAAGCAAAATACATTGTGCAAATTTATCTTGCAGAAAGACTGGTAAAGATGCCTTTCGCACCAGTAATAATAATAATCAAGTTAACCCAACCAACCATTTACAGCAGCCTACTGCTAAGATATTTTAAAAATAAATCACAACCAATTAAAAATCCCTGATCTCTAACATCCAAATGAAAACCCATTATGTTATTCTTTTAATAAAAACCCATATTGTTATTCCTTTCCTTTTCCTTTTTCTTTTTTTCATTTTCATTAATTTCAAACTACTTGTAACCTTTGTTTGATTGGAATTTAGTTACATGCTTAACAAGATACAACCTATAACTAAACCTAGAATATAATTTAAGGAAAACTATAAATAATTTAAAAGCAAAATTGCCAAACTAAAGAATTGAGCAACAAGAAAACTAACGGCATTACAGAGTAGCCAATGAGCTTCTCTAAGAATCTACAAGGCCACCATCTAAAGAAACTCGATGAAGAATGATGAAGTCTAACTAAAGATATGGAAATATCTCCCAGTGAATGAAAGATTTTTCCAAGGAAAGAAGAACTTGAAATTTGAAATTTTCCTAAGCGAGCGAGAGAGAGAGTGAAGAAGCCCAAAAGGAGCCGTGTAATTCCAGGATATCCTTCTCCATGATAATAACAGACAAAGCATATCTATTTTTTCTTAGATTCCTTTTGATTTTCCTCTTAATCAGACGCAATTTTCCTCAAAGGGTAATAATAAGAAGTTCAGTCTAGAGCTGATCAGGACTACATTTCCCTAATAGAACAACCAATTTTGATGGTTTCAAGATCATCAAAATTTATTTCAAGGTCCAAAGATTAAACCGATCTTAACCGATCAATTGCTTGAATTTAGCACCCCTGAAGTCTAACTAGCTATTTGGACTTCACTTGAGATTTCAATGGGTACATTGTGTTTTCCATGATCTACAAGACACAATTAAGCAGCCTAATATATTTAATTTAAATGCTACAGTTAACCAAAACAAGTAGACTCCATTCAAATGTAAACTCAAAAGACAATGTGAACTCAAATTCATTCCTACCAAAAACACAATCGACTTGTTCATTTCTATGAAACAACTGCACCTGCCTTAAATGGACAAATATAATGAATGATACGCAAATTCCTGACAACAATATGTGTTCGAGAAAGAAAGAGAGAGAGGGGGAGAGAGAGGGAGAGGGAGAGACTTACACCCATCCTTTTGCCCTTTCCTCCAGCCAAAAGAATGACCGAAACGCTTTTCTCTTTAACAATCCCAGAGTTCTGCGTAAAAAGAACTTCAATGATTACTAAAATTTAAAAATTGATGACTATTAGCCATATTCTATATGTAAATTTAACTTCCCAAGGAACCAACCTCCTCTACTTCCCCAACTTTTGCAGAGGAACTGATGATCCTTGGCGTAGCTAGTCTCACCCTTTCCGTGAAATCGATTTTACGACCTGAACGACACCAAAACCAAATACACGTTACTCAATTGAGCTGTTTGGCTCGGATGGAAGTGAGTTTTTTTTTTTTCCACTTTTGGGGAACCAATGAAAGATGAAGCAAAATAATTCATAATTGTATATTCGTTTCCTCTCTGTTTTGTTGGGTTTTCTCAGTAACCAAAAGGAGGGTTAAGGAAGTGCTTGCCTGGAAATCGGAGTTTGAAGTGTGAAAGAGAATGGTTCGGAATCCATAGACTTGAGAGTAATGGAAGGGATTTGGCGGGAATTTGGCGATTATTAGCTAACAACAGAGAAGATGAGGAGGAAGAAGAGGAAGAGAAGCCAATGCCCACTTGAAGAAGCACCATATTATTCACCCCTCGATCTCTCTGTGTGCTTGGATTTCTCCCCCTCCAGAAGAAGAGTGTAAGAAAGAAAATAGTCGATGAGTTATTCGTTTGGGACAGGATGGATGGAGACAAAACATGTGTGCGCGATTGCCTGTCAAAATAAAAAATAAAAAAAAATTGTGCGCGACTGATGAGTCTCTTACTAACCAACCCACGTTAAACGATTATCAAAAAAAAAAAAACCAACCCACGTTAAACATACAAAGTTGCGAAAAACACGTGGTGTGTGTGAGACGCGATAATTGTATGTTGTGTCTGTGTTTTATTTATGTGTGTTATAAAAATAAAAATAATTTATTTTAACATTATCAAAATAAATATTTTTTTTGTTTCAAATTAATTGTCATATTTGAAAAAATATATATTTTTTAAAAATTCCTCTTAAATTCTTTCACATTCATTTTTATACTGTAATAATATTTCAATTTTACCCTCAAATATGGTATAATCATTAATTGGGTTTGTTTGTCCACATCATATAATTAGTACTATAGATATGGGTATTTTGGAAATATACTAAAATGAAATCTTAACTTTTTTATTAGAATTAAAATTTTAAAACGGCCCAAAATAGGAAGAAAGACAAATAATATTAAACGAGGGAGTACACTAAATGACCTCCATATTGAACATATGGAGATAGTATTTTCTTTGAGATAATGTGCTAGTTTATCCAAATGATAATATTCCATTTATGTATCAATAAAAGTGAATGATTAAACTAAATGACCTCCATTTTTCTTCTTTTAGTGGCGGCTTGTTGGCACCATAAATGTGGACTTTAATCCCAGAAGCAAGAAACAATTCCCACAATCCAATGTGGGGTGGGTAGGTTATTTATTTATTTTTGTTTTCTTTTTAATTGGTGCCCATCTGTTTGCTTGAAACATGGTTAAATACTGATCAAAACATAGTAAATAAAACGGACATTACAAAGAGACCTAATTTGAGAGATTACATGAGGCGGTTACTAAAATCCAATGCCTTTAACATAGAGTATGGATTGTTAAATTGGTTTTTTTTTTTTTTTTGTTAAATACAATATATAATTATTGGCATATCCCCATAAGAGTGTGGGGTTTGCGGAAGTTTTAGCTTCAATTGTGCGTGGGTATGTGTGTTCTCCTATCGTCTAACAAAAAAAAATAAAAAAATATATATATAATTATTAAAGTTTAATTCACAAGTAACTACTCCCTCTATCCTATTAAGATAGGCCATATTTGTAACTTTTTTTGTCTCAAAATGTTTGTCCACTTGAAAAGTCAAATCATTATTTTTATAAGTTTCCTACAATACCCTTTGTTATTTCAATGATAACTTTTAAAACAAAACCCAATACAAAAAAGTTAAGGGTATTTTTGGAAAGATGAAGTTTAATTAATACAAGTCAATGCAATGATGACTCTTTTTTAAACTCTGTGATTTCTCAAACCTGACCTATCTTTGTGGGGCGGAGAGAGTACATTTTTTTTTTTTTTTTATATAAGAAACAAATTGTATTATTCACAAGGAAGAATACAAATTGGACAAGAAGTCCAATAAAGAAGCCAAAAAAAAAAAAAAAACAGCAAAAGAAACAGCAAAGACCCACTCAAGCAAAACAGTAAGCCAAAAAAAAAAAAAAAGCAAACAGAGGAGACTTCACCCATAAACCAAGACTACGCAAAACCAAAGAAAAGAACAGAACCCCCCCAAGGAGGGTAAAAGTGGCTGCCAACAGCTCTTCTTTTCACAGGCTTCGAAACACAAATCTCCCTCCAATTCCTAATCATAAAAAACAAAGGAATACATATCATTTCAAAAGTAACTACATTCAAAAGATCCATATCATTTCATAGATAGGGGACGCATTAGATGTCATTTAAGACCTATCCCGTATTCAGACTATAACTTAGGATTTAGGAAGAATAAATGAAGTACCTTGGAAGTATTAGGCTTGGTGGGTTAGAAATTTAAAATCAAATGAATATATGCACGGCGAACATTTTACATATGTTTGGTTGGGAGGAGCAAAACATATGCAAAACGTTCCCTGAATTAGGACCAAACGGTTTGATTATTAAATTAAAAAAAAATTCTCAGTTTTTTTTCTCCTATTTTTCATAATTCAATACATGTATATTGTTCAAAACAACCCTATAGGCATCCAAACATTTCAGTAAACAAATAATTTTGTGGTTTTCAATGATTTAAAACAAATAGTTTTGGGTGAAGCCACGAAGGTGACGAAGATGGTGTGTGGGGGTGTAAATAAAAAATGATGTGTGACAATGTGACAAAGTAGTATTGGGGGTATGTTCAGTATTAAGTGGAGTGTGAATAAAATAAGTTAAGGTTTTAAAATTAGGGAGGGATCAACTTACACATAGAATAGGAATAATATTCCATCAAGCCCACTGTTGAAATAAATACTTTACTTATGTACGTCATGCATATCGAATTTCAAGATAATTGGATATCGAGAAATATTTGATTTGTAAACTTACATTTTTTTTATAAATAGAACTTTAATTTGGAGCACTAACATACTCTTTATCTCTAATTAACTTAAAATTTGAAATGTATGAGTGAGTTTCTTTCTTTGATAAGCAAGAGGTTATATTAAGGAAACTGAAGATAAGGTAGAATCATTCCCATTCTTGACCTCAGACAAAAGAGCAAAGGGCAGGAGCTAATGGGAATGACTCTAAAGCGGTTACAGAAAGTTTCCCATTGGGCCAGTGCATGGGCTCCTTTCTTCGCAAGCTAAGAGATACAATTAACATGCCAGAAAGAGAAATCTCTAAGAACACTTCTAACATCACAAAACAATGGAGGTCAATAGACCATGGAAGGATGGAATCTCAATTGCTAATTGGCTTAAGCACCTTTGCAGCATCTCTTTCCAAGATGATGTTTTGAAGACCTAAGGCTCGAGTATTAGCAAGCACAAGGTAGGCTACTTTAACTTAAGTCACTGCAGGGTCGAGAGCATGAGTGTAGAATGTAATCTAATAGCTAGGTTGACGAAATATTACTCCTATAAAAACATATTGAAGTGTTTAAGACTAATCTTACACCAAGTGTCAACAAATCTCTTCCCTTTAAAATTTGTTGATGAGTGTTGATAGAAATAGTTTGTAAAAAGCACATTTTTTGGTGTAAATAGAAACACCCCTTAAATATTACCCCCTCCCCACTCTGTCCTATTTTATGTGTTCACTTTGACTACACATATATTAAGGCAATTAAATGAATTGTCATGTCATCTAATTTGCTTTTAACTTTCTAATTTTACCCTTATGTGTTAAAATGCCATTCAATGTGATTGGTGATATAATAATATTAATTATAAACATGATAAATGATATATTAAAAAAAAAATAATGATTTGCTTTGATTTTTGGAAGTGATAAAATCTTTTGGGAAAATTACAGATTGCCCCCCTAATCTTTGAGCGGAAATCACTTTTCACCCCTCATCTTCAAAATTGGACAAATAACCCCTTCAAATTTCAAAAATATAATTTATACTTACGCCGTTAACAGAATCCATGAGATGACTATTATACCCCTGATATATACCCTTATTTTATTTTACACAAACAATTAGATGAAGCTTCTTAAGGAAGTTTCTAGATCCTTGGAGGAGGCGATCAGCATTCGTTTACTCCCATAGCAAACTTGCCGGAGTTGCAGTGGCATCCAAAGACGATTACTTCGCTACTGTCATTTCCAACATCGTCCTCGACTGCGTGGAGCTCAACGGCGGGAGCTCGTTGACGTTGGTCTTTGGGTGAGATCGATGGCTATGGGTCGGATCTGCTTTGACCGAGAACTATGGCAGCAATGGTTGGGCAATTGTAGCTGACGGCGGTAGAAAGGCTCGTCGGTGGGGTTATGGCCGACGACTTGAGAGAGAGGGAGGGTGTGGTGGCTTGGTTGCTCTGTGTTTGGTTGGGGTTAGGGTTTTGTATATGGGTTTGGTTTTGGGTTTGGCAATGGAGCTGTGGCGGTGGTTGGAGTTTTGTATGGGTTACTCTGAGATTGACGGTGGACGCAGGGCTGGTTGTTGCACGGTGATGGTGGTCGATGCTTAGATGATTTCACAGGGCTAGTTTTTTTCTTACCCTGTGTTTGGCTGCTGAGAAAATTTGGGGAAACGAGAAAAAAATGCAAATCATGTCCAATCGCAGGCGAGGTTTTTCGGTCGAGGGGCATGAAGCATGAACAAGGCATGCCGGAAAAAATTTGGATTGAACAAGGCATGACGGAACAAGGCATGCTTCATGACGGAAATGGAAAAAATTTTCCATTTTTTCCGGCGAGGGGCGTGAAGCATGAACAAGGTAATTTGGGGAAAAATAAATGCAAATCTGGATTTGGCCCTTAAACACATGCTTTGGGTCATGATATAATCTTAAGGAGGGTGTTTTTTTCTCAAACTAAGTGTGGATCCAACACCCCTATGGGTTCTGATTTCTTACCGGCGAACTGTTCGAATGATTTTTTTTTTTTCTTCCTGCTGCTTCATCTTCTTCCTCATCCTCTCTTCTACTTTTTGTGCTGTTGTCATTCTATGTATGTGTGTGTGTATATATATATATATATATATATAGATATATATATATATATATATATATAATATATATATATATATATATATATATAGATATATATATATAGATATATATATATATATAGAGGTGATCCTATCAGTTGCAGCTGATATGATGCTATATCAGCTTAGGCTAATCTGATCGTCCATTTCTATTAAAAGTGATCTAACGGTTGAGTGGAAAAGGAATTTAAAAGGACTCAAATCACACTGGAGCGACCCGATCCGAAATGCAAATCCAAATCCCCTTCCCCTTTCCCTTTTCATTTGGACTGATCATGATTCCTTCCCCCACAAAACCTAGATCTGACGGCGACAGCGGATTGAACCCATTCGAATCCAAATGGGGTGGGTGACATAGGTTTGATCTCTTCTGGCGATGGTAGAGAGAGAGAGAGGGAGCAGATTGTTGGGGTGAAGAGTAAGGTCACTACCAGTGGAGAGCAAGATTGTTGGATTCGCCGGCGCATGCTATTGGGATCGTCACAACTCACAAATGGAGTTGGGCGAGCCTTTAATGGGTTTTTGCCCATGTAGAGAGAGAGATGGAGATGTACAGATATGGAAAAGGAATGAAAAATCTTGGAAAAATGAGTGAAATCATTAAAACCCATCTTGGATATAGTGAGCTTTTGATGGGTTTTTGCCTATAACTGCTGTTGCTGCTTCTTCTTCTTCATGTTTCCTTTTCTTTTCTTTTTTCTTTTTTCTTTTTTTTTTCATGTTGTTGGGATGGTCACAAATGGAGTTGGGCTTTTTTTGCTAGAAAAAATGGAATTGATTGGAAACAAATGGAGTTGATTGGCAAAAAATAGAGTTGGTTGCTCGCTGGTGTTTGCTCGCTTTCTTGGCTGGAGAAGGCCAGGGCACCGATGGGTGAACAGGAGCTCTCCAAATCGCGTAAGAGGTGAGGTCCAAATCTGGTTTAAGCGGGTGCCCCAAGTCCGTATGGTTGGATTCGGGTCCTTTTGAGCTCTTTTTCCCGTTAGCCGTTGGATCACTTTTAATGGAAAAAGACGATCAGATTAGCCTCAGTTGATATAACATCCTATCAGCTGCACCTGATAGGAGCACCTCTATATATATATATATATGGAGATGACCCGCTATGGAGCTTCAACAATGGAGTAGAAACCCTAATAACAATGGAGATGGAGGAGGAAGCCAATGGCGGAGAGGGAGTGAGAAGCACGTGAGCTGTAACACTGTAGATAAGGGTATTTTGGTCTTATTTGTGAATTATGTTGGTCACGTGCAATGCACGTGACTTTTTCTGTTAAAATCATAACGTTAGTTAGACGGAAGAGTGTAAAGTGAAGATTTTTTAAACTTCAAGGGGCTATTTGTCCGATTTTAAAGATGAGAGGTGAAAAGTGATTTCTGCTCAAAGATCAAGGGGGCAATTTGTAATTTTCCCAAATAATTTTAGACATCCCAAAATGAAAAGATAATCAAATAAATTAGGACGGAGGGAGTAATAACTAATAAAGGAAGAGTCTATGGACCGAGCTTGGTTTGGTGAAGGCCCCGGGCCACTGGCGAAACACACAGGCCCACCCAATTCTCAAAGCCATTTATCTAACAAACCCACCGTCTCAATTTCAGTCACAGACCCCAAACAGAATCAACGTTTGCAAATTACTGACGAGAGAGAAATGGCGAAACAAGTGGGATCGACGGGAGAGTTCTTCAGGAGGAGGGACGAGTGGAGGAAGCACCCCATGATGACGAAGCAGCTCCGCCACGCCACTCCCGGCCTTGGCATCGCCGTTGTCGCCTTTAGCATCTACCTCGTCGGCGAAGCAGCCTACAACAAGCTCTACGCTCCTTCCCACCATTCTTCAACCTCTTCTGCTTCTCACTCTCACTGAGAATACTCATCATCAATGTCTCTCAGGTTACCTTCCTATCCTATTTTATACATAAACCTCCAATATGAGATTTCTTTATATAAATTAGGGCTTTTTATTTTATTTTATTTTAATATTTATATTATCTTATGATGCTTTTTGTATTGGTCTTGTTGTTGAAAATTAGGGCATTTGTTGCTAGTTATTAGGAAATGGATGCAGTTATGTGTCTGTAAATTCGATAATGACTGTAAAAGAAAGTAGGATCTCAAAGATCAAATGTATGATGATGAATTGGTGATGACATATGCTTTATTCTGTAGCATCTGTGAATTTCGTTGGTGATAATACGAACGTGTTATGCCATGGGTCTTTTGTGAACAGGGTTCTAGTGTCATTTTCCATGGTCTCATTACATATCACCATGTGAATTTTTCCAATATGGAGGGATGAGTTTTGATCACAGCAGTGTGATTTTTGTTTCGATGC